>OX401407.1:16803669-16811213 GCA_947846245.1 Cerastoderma edule | reverse complement strand
AGAGAAAACAGAAAGGCAGTGGACAGGAAGGTAGGGTGAAGTGAAGACAGAGCGGCAGTGGACAGGAAGGTAAGGTGAAGTGAAGACAGAAAAGCAATGAACACGAAGGTAGGGTGGAGTGAAAACAGAAGGGCAGTGAACTCGAAGGTAGGGTGGAGTGAAGACAGAAATGCAGTGGACAGGAATGAAGGGTGAAGTGAAGACAGAAAGGCAGTGGACAGGAAGGTATGGTGGAATGAAGACAGGAAGGCAGTAAACAGGAAGGTATGGTTGAATGAATACAGAAAGGAAGTGAACAGGAATGTAGGGTGAAGTGAAGACAGAAAAACAGTGAACTGGAAGGTTGGGTCAAGTAGAGACAGAAAGGCAGTGGACAGGAAGTAATGGTGGAATGAAGACAGAAAGGCAGTGAACACGAAGGTATGGTGGAATGAAGACAAAAAGGCATTGAACACGAAGGTATGGTGGAGTGAAGAGAAAAAGGCAGTGAACAGGAAGGAAGGCGCAGTGAAGACAAAAATGCAGTGAACAAGAAGGTAGGATGGAGTAAAGACAAAAAGGCACTGAACACGAAGGTATGGTGGAGTGAAGACAGAAATGCAGTGAACACAAAGGTAGGGTGGAGTGAAGACAGAAAGGCAGTGAACACGAGGGTAGGGTGGAGTGAAGACAGAAGTGCAGTGAATACAAAGTTATGGTGGAGTGAAAACAGAAAGGCCGTGAACACGTAAGTATTGTGGAGGGAAGACAGAAAGGCAGTGCACAGAAAGGTAGGGTGAAGTGATGACAGAAAGGCAGTAAATAGAAAGATAGGGTGGAGAGAAAATAGAATGGCAGTGACCAAGAAAGTAGGATGGAGTGAAGACGGAAAGGCAGTGAACAGGAAGGTATGGTGGAGAGAAGACAGAAAGGCAGTGAACTGGAAGATAGGGTTGAGAGAAAATAGAAAGTCAGTGAACAGAAAGGTAGGGTGAAGTGATGACAGAAAGGTAGTGAACAGGAAGGTCGAGTTGAAGGAAAACAGAAAGGCAGTGGACAGGAAGGTAGGGTAAAGTGAAGACAGAAAGGCAATGAACACGACGGTAGGGTGGAGTGAAGACAGACAGGCAGTGAACACGAAGGTAGGGTGGAGTGAAGACAAAAGTGCAGTGGACAGGAATGAAGGGTGAAGTGAAGACAGAAAGGCAGTGGACAGGAAGGTAGAGTGAAGTGAAGATAGAAAGGCAGTGGACGGGAAGGTTGGGTCAAGTGTAGACAGAAAGGCAGTGGACAGGAAGGTATGGTGGAATGAAGCCAAAAGGCAGTGACAAGGAAGGAAGAGTGAAGACAGAAATGCAGTGAGAATGAAGATAGGGTGGATTGAAGACAGAAATGCAGTGAACACGAAGGTAGGGTGAAGTGACAACAGAAAGGCAATGAACACGAAGGTAATGTGGAGTGAAGACAGAAATGCAGTGAACACGAAGGTAGGGTGGAGTGAAGACAGAAAGGCAGTGAACACGAGGGTAGGGTGGAGTGAAGACAGAAATGCAGTGAACACAAAGGTAGGGTGGAGTGAAGACAGAAATGCAGTGAACACAAAAGTATGGTGGAGTGAAAACAGAAAGGCAGTGAACACGAAAGTATTGTGGAGGGAAGACAGAAAGGCAGTACACAGAAAGGTAGGGTGAAGTGACGACAGAAAGGCAGTAAATAGGATGATAGGGTGGAGAGAAAATAGAATGGCAGTGAACAAGAAAGTAGGATGGAGTGAAGACAGAAAGACAGTGAACAGGAAGGTATGGTGGAGAGAAGACAGAAAGGCAGTGAACAGGAAGATAGGGTTGAGAGAAAATAGAAAGGCAGTCAACAGATAGGTAGGGTGGAGTGAAGACAGAACGGCAGTGGAAAGGAAGGTAGGGTGAAGTGAAGACAGGAAGGCAGTGGACAGGAAGGTAGGGTGGAGTGAAGTGAAGACAAAAATTCAGTGAACAGAAAGGTAGGGTGAAGTGATGACAGAAAGGCAGTGAACAGGAAGATAGAGTTCAGAGAAAACAGAAAGGCAGTGGACAGGAAGGTAGGGTGAAGTGAAGACAGAAAGGCAATGAATACGAAGGTAGGGTGGAGTGAAGACAGACAGGCAGTGAACACGAAGGTAGGGTGGAGTGAAGACAAAATTGCAGTAGACAGGAATGAAGGGTGAAGTGAAGACAGAAAGGCAGTGGACAGGAAGGTAGGGATGAGTTAAGACAGAAAGGCAGTGAACAGACAGGTAAGGTTGAGTGAAGACAGAAAGGCAGTGGACAGGAAGGTAGGGTGAAGTGAAGATAGCAAGGCAGTGGACAGGAAGGTATGGTGGAATGAAGACAGAAAGGCAGTGAACAGACAGGTAAGGTTGAGTGAAGACAGAAAGGCAGTGTACAAGAAAGTACGGTGGAGTGAAGACAGAAAGGCAGTGAACAGGAAGATAGGGTGGAGAGAAAATGGAAAGGCAGTGAACAGGAAGGTAGGGTAAAGTGAAGATAGAAAGGCAGTGGACAGGTAGGTAGAGCGGAATGAATACAGAAAGACAGTGAACAGGAAGGTAGGGTGAAGTGAAGACAGAAAGGAGTGGACAGGAAGGCAAGATGGAGTGAAGACAGAAAGGCAGTGGGCAGGAAGGCAAGATGGAGTGAAGACAGAAAGGCAGTGAACAGGAAGGTAGGGTCAAATGAAGACAGAAAGGCAGTGGACAGGTAGGTAAATTGGAATGTAGACAGAAAGACAGTGAACAGGAAGGTAGGTTGGAGTGAAGACAGAAAGACAGTGAACAGGAAGGCAAGATGGAGTGAAGACAGAAAGTCAGTGAACAGGGAGCTAGGGTGGAGTGAAGACAGGCATAAAGGGGTGCAGGTTGGCAAGAATAAAAGCTGCAAGGAAAGATGGGACGAATTAGGATGGGTGCGCCATTTGAATGGAAATAAGCAGAGAGCAGGCAGATAAGCTGGAAAAATGAATACCGTTCGCAGGCGGGCAGCAAGACTTTAAGAAATGGTTGCCATTGGCAGACGGGCTGCAAGGTTTGAAGAAAGAAATATAGTTGGTATACAGTGGGCTGCTAGACATGCTTGAAAGAAAGTAGGTAGTTGGCAGGCTGGAAGTAAGGTATGCAGATAGCAGGCTGGAAGATATGTTGGTAGAGTCAAGAAGGCAGCCAGGCGTAATGGAAGATAGACCGTTGGAGAACGCGCATTGGGAATGTATGCAGTGGACAGGCAGGCAGAAGGCATGATAGAAGTAAGCTATGCAATAGGCAGTAGCCAGTTAGGCAGTCATGTTGGAAGGCAGTGGACAGGAACGCAGGCAGGCTTGTAGGAAGGCAGTTGGCAGACAGGCACTCAGGATGAATGCAGTGGACAGAAAGGCAGGCAGGCAGGCTTGAAGGAAGGTAGGTGTTGGTGGACAGCCAGGCACGCTCGAATCAAGGCAATGGGTGGCTTGGAGGAAGGTAGGTGTTGGTGGACAGGCAGGCAAGCTGGAATCAAGGCACTGGGTGGCTTGGAGGAAGGTATGTGTTTGTGGACAGCCAGGCACACTGGAATCAAGGCACTGGGTGGCTTGAAGGAAGGTAGGTGTTGGTGGACAGCCAGGCACGCTCGAATCAAGGCACTTGGTGGCTTGAAGGAAGATAAGGTGTTGGTGGGCAGCCAGGCACGCTGGAATGAAGGCACTGTGTGGCTTGGGTGAAGGTAGACAACGGGCATCGGTATGTGATTAGGCAATCAGGTTATGAATGGACAACTGAACGAACAGACGGACAAACAAAGACATGGAGGCAAACAGTGTTTGTGTTAACGAATGTTTCATTCAATCAGATTATACATTCTGTCTTACAACGTTAAAGAAAGATATGTATGTACCGAAACGTTATTAACAATTGCATTCCCTGTTTTAAGTTGATATAATCTTCTAATATTTGTCTCTGTTGTGATCGTCCGGATGGGTTGAAATCCCGCTATCGGTTGGTTTTCATTGTACGATAGGTAGCCTGGCAGAATGCCGACTGGGGATTCGTTTTAAAAGTTTCAATAAAACAAACACCCATACGTCTTTATTCTGTACACCATTATACATTGGTTGTCTTGGCTGGAGATTCAAACATACTATGTATTTTTGCTGCTTCCTAACGAGACTACCACACAAAGTGTGTTCAGTTTGCATCACCTATAAAATATGTGGTTTTAATAAGCTGTGTCATTAAAAACTGGTTCTTTTTTTCTTCTTCATTTCGAAATGATGTAACCTTGTTAAGACATTAACAATAGTAGAAAGAGCAATTACGCCTTCCAGTGATGGAGGAAAAGCTTATAAATAGCTATCGGGTTGCCTTTTGACACACCTTGATAGCGTGACAATGTGAGAGTGTGGTTAGAGTGCCGACAACTGTATTTTCTCAGTCCAACCCGCTCGTAATTGTTTTGATGGTTTAACAGGACAGGAATGGAGGCGAATTGTTTACAAAATAAAAGGTTTAAATTAATTGAAAATGTCCCCCAGACAAGTGTGCTTTAATCTCAGCTACTGGGTTGAGCTGCACTGTCATTTTATCATTAACATGTTATATCAAAAATATTTCAATTTCAATCCCTGAGATAGTCACTTTAATATAGTTAAGGTTTATATTCGGTGTATGCTAGACCCGGCTCGGCCAGTATTCTTTTCGACAATCAATAAAGGTAAAGGTAGAACCAAATCATAATCGGAAATCATCGAGTCTACAGGCAGTTGTAATAGAAATATGATCTTATATCTCACACAATAAAATGCGTTCCGCATACGGCATAATGCATGCGTACTCGATTTGGTGAATGTAAGCACATGTAAATACAACTTGATTACAATCACCGTTCTAATAGCCACACCAGCCTACTTGGACGATGCTCAAAGGGGATCGTATTACATGAATCAAACGCACGAGACATATTCCGCCTATTCGTAGACATCATTGTCACGTTAAACATGGATGACAAAGTACCTTGCGAAGCTGTGCGCTTACTGGATTTTATATATCGATAGTTCGGCCTCTTTACGGAATAAGGTTTGTGCGTATTTTCTTCTGCTGTCATATTGCCTCACTGCGTGATTTCACACCTTTACACATCTGTAGCATATGTCTTTAGTAACCACAGCGACGAATGGATATATTGCTCCAAAAGAGCTGTTTGTCTTTTCACAAAAAAACAATCTTCACCGAAAAATGCTTTGGTGTTTTTCTTGATTCCTCTCGTTTGTCGTTACGTTCAATTTGGATTCGCCACAGATACTCGTGTGGAGGAGGAGGGTTTGGTAAAAGGGATCAAGGTGATCATTTGATTGAAACTCTACGATCTCTCAAAAAACCAATTCTGTAATTCATTCATACATTACTTAAAGCTGTGTTTTTGTGGGTATTTGGGGTTTTCCAACAAGTGTTTGCGACAGAATTGTTCCCTGTGTCCCGAACTCAAGTTACGTCTTATGCGCCAGTCATTATCATTAGATTTTGATCATTAGTATGATCATTATTTGTTGTGCCCTTTTGGATTGCCGGACTCGCTGAAGCCACCCTAGTGTGTCTCGTCAATGTTTAGATTGTACTTAACACACCATTTCAGTGTCTGGAAGGAAACAGTTTTAATGATCCACAAGGTCATCTTAGATACAGAACAATAAAATAGAATTTTGGAGAAAGTGGTTTCCCTCAATGTACCTGTGTGTATGAATGCTATCATAACGACTGTACCACAATGTTTGGTATGGAAAGGAAGCACTGTTTTGTTTTAGTGGAGCATGGATGAATGGAATACGGCTGTGATATAAATGTATACTTGTTGAAAACGGCGTTGATAATTAACAGGTAAAGAAAAGAAAAGAAATCTGTCTTTATTTTTAGCTACTTATGGGACAAACGATTAGGTCGGAACTCTTAGCTGAGACTATTGCGTGTATGATATAGCGTTTTCTGTACTGTGATCAACTTCGTGTCAAGAGTTTGGTATTCATCCCAAGACTTGCCTGAAATAAAGGTAAACAAACCGTGCACACATCGGGTACAAAACAAGGTTTGGCGGTGTATGTCTTACTGTATTATATGTACAACTATAACGTTGAATACCTAGGATCTAAAGGAAATTCCCCGAATGTTGATCACTCGTTTGTGCATACCACGGCGGTCAACAGAGCTATCGATATTCATAGTACTTACATATCAGTTCTGCACATCAAACCAGCAGATCTTTCAAAGTCGTTGAATGTTTCCCAAAAGAGAGCTAATTGATAAGCGAGGATTTACAAATAGTTCATGTCATACACCAATCCGGGTCCCAAAGAGGAATGGCATGCTTATGACTGAACTATAAATAAAGGTTGGGTCCCAAAGAACACATTCGTCTGGCTACCAGGCTTGATTAACTTGAACTGATTGTTTTATTTCGGCAAAAGGGACGTGTAACTTTCTTCTGTATCAACTTACAACTTACTTCCGTTTGTATTAACGCTATTCATGCTTACAAAAATGATGTATCAAATTAAAATGTACATGTATCGGTATATGAAAGACAAAATATCAGTAATTTTCAACTTTCAGATTATTTTAGCATGCTTAAAAACTGACAAAAAGATACATAACATGCCGATACTAATAGACTTGGTATTGCAAGAAGAGAGAATAGAAGTGTTTGGTCGAAAGATCTTAATATCTAGCTATTCAGGAATGCACTAATGAGGGTTGCTTGCTAGCCTACGCTAAGGCACAGTTGATAATAACAGAATAGAAAACTCGATGCTAAATCGATATGGCCTTATATAGACAAGCTATTTGAAACTGGTGTACTGCTACAATCAGTGATTGTATAGCATCCTCAGTTCAATGAGGCAAAGAAGCGATAGTTTAGACAAATCGCAGCGGGGCATACTTCACTTCATGCCACAACGAATATCAAGTAAAACGGACAAATTATGTCTGGAAAACAAAGATGGACCCGAATGGAAATAATGATTTTATTCTTATGGAAGATGGTCATAAACAAACAAATTAACCCATGGTTAAAGGCAAATGCCGTTTCGGAGGGTAATGCAGTATACGTTATAGTTGTTTACCCTCCTCAGTAACAGTTAAACACACAGCTTGGACAGCTGTTCAGTGGTAGGGGCAGTGCTCTACGGAACTGTGGGTCGTACGTGAAAATCCCACACGGACCATGTTTTTCCTTTTTCATAGTACGAGTAAATGAAATCACATTCTTTCCTATAAGCAAAGACAGAATGTATCACTTAGTATAAGAATTTGTCCTGATATTAATCGCATGTTATAGTTCTTCCAATTACAATCTTAGGGAGGTCATCTTTGACAAGCGTCTTTAAAGGCAATGCCATTTCAATAACTTACAGGCACCACAGTCCTTCAGTGTATTCAGCGCTTTAATCATATTAAATCACAGAAGCAGACACACCTGGCAATAAGTTTCTATAAGGAAATCCATAGCGACCACTGTGATAAAATAACGAATTGTTTTTTCAAGAGCAATTTGCAAAGTTATTAAGTTTTC
>OX401407.1:16333669-16798669 GCA_947846245.1 Cerastoderma edule | reverse complement strand
GTGACTGCAGAAATCAGTAAAGTTAGTTTTTTTTAAACTTTTTACATATTATGATTGGGTAACATGTCAAAATTAATATCTAAAAGTTTCAAGTCAAAATTCATAAAACTAAAAAAAGAATCAGTTATAATGGGAAATTCAAGGCAGTCTCTCTATTTAATTGTGACGTCTAGTTGTTTAATTGACTCTGGTTGACGTTTTATCGTTTTGACTTCATCCTTTTGAGTATCGACCAGTTTTTTTGTGTGAACTACCTTGTATGAAATTTAATATATTCTTTTCCCTTGATTCTTTCTTATCCAAATTGTCCAGTCATATTTTCAAAAGAATGCTTTTTCTCAATATTAGGAGACACCAATGCATATACTATGTATTCATTGTGAATTGTTTGTTTACCTTCTGCAGTATTCTTCAGAGTTATATCTGACATATGACTAACATTTACAAGATTTAAAAAACACCCTTTGCTTTCTCCTAGCGTTACATATTCTAAAACGTTAAAAAGATGATAGACTGATTCTGAAAAAAATCCTACTTCACAAAATAAAAAATTATGTTTAGGATATTTATATATAGGATAACAAATCAGACTCAAAACCTAAATTGACGACCCAAAACATCACCTCTCAAACAACGCTAGATTAAATGTTTTTACTTCTTGTACTTTCCTTTTAATAAATATTCCTTGTGAGCTATACAGTCAGTTTCTATGAACAACAAATAAAGAGCTTGTTGAACAACAAATAAAGAACTCATAATACATGTACCCTATGATACCAGGAAAAAACGCGATTCTCTTGTTCCATGCTGTCCTTAACATAACACAAAACTATCAAATGGAAAACTGATGAAGAAACCAGATGGCTTTGATATAAAACTATTTATCTTTTCAAGCCAAACACTTTAAGATGGCAGTCCTTAAGGTTCTCCAATCCTACTCCTGTGTATTTTCTTCATCATCCCTGAATTTCACTCAACTGCCAAGGTCCTCCTACTGTTGATGATTTTTTGGACACATTTAAAAGAGTAAAGATGAAAATGATATTTAGATATGAATACCTTTTTTCTAAAGTGTTAAATGTCATGTCAACAGTTTTCATTTATATTATGGATATCCGAAGCCAGTACTAGGTATGGGGTCTGAAGTGTCTTGCCAAAGAACACTCCCAAGACACCAGAGGGGCTTTAGCATAGGATCCCTTGGTACAAAGTCAACCACCTTTACCATTAGACCACAAAGGTCACTACAATGCTTCATCACAACTTTATACCATGTATATGTAGAGAATACAGAGTTTTATCTACATGTACTATGAAAGTGTTTTTCAAATTTATATGGTGAAGTGCAACAGACATGACATCAAATACCATCAACTATTATTGAGTCTAACTGAATGCATATACATAATATGAGATAATTAAGAGATAGAAACAGGCAGACACAGAAAAATAACGAGGGTAGAAAGAATATGTAAATTGTGTAATCAAAATTCAGTTAAAAATGAGTACCATTTCCTTCTCGTGTGTCCTTTTTATTATGACACACGCAGAAAATTTCTTAAATCATATTTCAATAGATGGCCAACTCTTTATAAATTCGAAACACTTATGTCATCAAAAAACAAAAAAGAAATTCTAAACATAGCTAAATATATTTATACCAGCAACATTTTGAGACAGAACTTTCTAAATCTATTATGAATTATATTGTACTATAGGTTACTCATCACTTATATATTGTCCGTTTATAACATCAGTTCTATTTTGATACAATTATATTGTTTTGTAATATGCAAATGATTTTGTAAAGTATTGCAAATAAAAATGTTGTAAAAAAATGTAAAATATAAACAAACATAAATTTAAAAAAAATTTTTTTGTTAGTTTCACACACATTCTCACTAAGGGGAGAAAAAGGGTGAGAAAAATCTGTAGGTTTTTTTCATGTTAGTAATGAGCTGGTCTTTTACATTTATCATTTCTTCAAGAGCTACCTCGAAATACTGGCTTGTAAATAATGAATACTTGAATTCTTTTTCTTGCTATGGATTGTCTTGGATGTTATTTCTTTCAACAATTTTTTTCTTAATTAGGTACTACCTAATGACATTAGCAAAATGTGTCCAGGTAATTATGGTCACTTGTGTCAGTTGAAAACTAGATGACTCGTAAATGATTCATTCTAAATTACGCTTATGGTTATCTTTAAAATAGAGTCTATGATCGACAGTGCTTGTCACACTAAAAACGATGATCATTTCTTTGAATTAGGTAATAATAATATTTCTTTGTATTAGGTGATAACAGCTTGATTCAAAACATCCCACATTTACTCAATCATGATAATCAACATCAAAAGGATAAATTCCTCATAAGTCAAATTTCTCCTTTTTTCACAATAGTTTATATTTTAAAGATTTTTTTTCACTCATTTTCATTGTTATGGCTCTATAATTCATTTGTATCTAAATTTAAATCCATATGAGAGAATTGGTAAAAAAAAAAATACGTATCCAAAGTCATATCTTAATCGTTGTGATAGGACATACTTTGTATCAACCATTTTGCATTACACTATATGCTAAGTCCGATATAGATCTGAGGGTAAAACATGCTTACCCTGAGGTACTGCATTCTATGCTGTAGCGACTGGTACATCAGTCTGACATTGTCTGGGGATAATTGGTGGGACAGGCCTGCAAAATGCTTCTCTGCAATCTTCGTCTGAAACAGAAATTATCTGATATAAATACCAACAGCATAGGTGTTTAACATCATTGATTGTTAATGAAACCAGAGCTCAATTTTTGAGCACAACTTGTCACCACTACTTCTGCGGAACTATATATGATATCAAAATTTATCCTTTTCCCCTTTACTATGGTCAATCTATAATTCATCAACCACATTAAATATCAAATTAACACGGAATATAATTCCAGCTTGCTTTATTCCAGCTTGTGATGCAAGGCACATAGAAAGTGTCTGTTGAATATCTAAGCATGACTTGCAGTCTTTTTAAACATTAAGGTTCTTGATTTAAGTAAATCTTTTAATTTTCTTTACATGCTAAAATAATCACATTAGCCGAAAAAGGCAAGAAACAAATATGTTCTTAATGATTTGAGAGCAATCGTTAGAAGCAGCTTATACTTTTGACTCAATGGTTTCAAAGGTGTTTGCAACAGATACCACAAAGTGAGGTATCATAGAGTGAAGGATTAAGGACGTGATTCTGATGTTACATAAGAATGCAGAACATTAATGGTTCAATGCATTACTATAGAAAGTGCTTAATAAACATGAAGCACTTTCTATAGTCTTGCATTGAACCCTTAACATGTTCATATGGGCTCAACGCTTTCTCAACAACGTCTCAGTCATACCACAGTGTATAAGGAGGGGAAATCCAATTAAACTTAATTTTCATTTTTCATCAAGAAAAAATAAAATTGAAACTCACATTGTCCTAAGCAAATACATTCCAGGCAAACATGGGTACCAGGAATGATAGTCTGGCTACCTCCATACCAGAGGCCTGGCTAAGTGGCTTGGGGAACCAGTTGGGTAAGCTTACCATCTGAAATGTTAGAAAGAGAAAGAGAAAGATAAGTTATACTACAGCTATGTAGGGAACCAATTGGGTAAGCTTACCATCTGAAAATGTACGAAAGATAAAGATAAGTTATACTACAGTAATGGAACATAAGTTATACTACAACTAGGTAGAGAACCAGTTAGGTTAGCTTTACATCTGAAAATGTTAAGAACAGAAATACATGTATAAGTTATACTACAGCTAGGGAACTAGTTAGGTAAACTAACCATATGAATATAGAAATAAATAAATCATACTTCGGCTGTACCTAGGTGGCTGTTTGGTGTAGGATTTGTAAATGATTGGCAGATTGAAAACATGAATAAGTCATGATGGTTAATTTAAAATTTTACTTTGTTCAAAAGAAATTCAGATTCGCATATTCAATGGATACCTGTCTTCACATTAACGCATTATTTTGTTGCCAGGAAATGGTATATTTTTGTCCGTACATGCCTAAATCAGGACACATTTTACCAGGACAGGCATTTTTCAAATGCCACCATAGCATTTATTTTACGTATACGTGAATGTATATCTCCCTTTTATTGCATGAATGCATTATGACAGCATTTGTCACCCCTTGTGAGAATGAGTGATCAGTTTCTTTAAGAATTGTTTAAATTGCCTCTTTGAGTTTTGCTTTTTCTCACGCTTTGAAGCTGAAGTAACTTACATTATTTGATAACAGACAGGACAAATATTTGCAGGTCATGCAATCAAAACATTAAATGGATTTCAATATACCTCTGCATCTGTTTCTCCAATCCAACTGTTAATAGAAGTGGATTAGTGGTTCATCATACTGCCTTCACTGTTTGCTGTGTGCTCACTGTAAGTCATGGTTTCTGTTAGTTTCACTATACACTCTGGTATTGAATGACTCCTTCATCTTCCAGAAGACAATGCTTTTTATCTGTGATGTAAAACAAATTCTGCTATAAGGACTAAACATTTGTTACATTGGAAAAATGCACTGAGTTTCAAACATAGCACCCTATAAAATAGACAAACTTTTATCAGTATAATCAGGTATGAGCAATTTAAAATAGAGAAATTAATTTTTCATAGTGATTTGCATAAGAAAGCATAAAATGCTACTGAGAACATTTATATTTGATTGATAAACCTTCAAGCAATTTAGACAAAAAAGGCATAGCTCATCTTATTTTTCGGCAGTCTTTTAAATGTTTTAACCTCCCCCAAACCCAGCTGCAACAGTGTGGATTGAACTCAAGTAACAAAGTATCCACTGCAACCACTTACTAAGCTGTTAAAGATACTCTCTCAGAGATGTGTCTATTTGGAGTTACAAACGTCAAAAAATTGGTATTGACAATCCTTGTCACTAAACCAAAGACTATTTACCATTTCTTTACTTATCAGATGCTTAAACCCTGTGCTTTCGTTAAATAACGTGAAGTGAGCTGTCAAGTTTGTCTGATCATCTTTGGGATTAACAAAATTACCAGATTTCAGCAAGTTAAGAAATTTAAAATTTTCTTCGATTTGGTGACAATAATTGTTAATATCAAATAACATATTACTATCATGGCACTTTGAGTTAGTCCTTAAAAAACCACACCCACCAATGGATAATTCAAATTAAGATCATTGTTTACAAAATAAACCATTTGAAGGAAAGATACTTGGTCACTGTCTGTAACTGGTTTTTTTTCTGTGGTGAGTGATTCAATGGTCTCTTCCCTTTGAGTAAGAGCTATACAGGTACTCATTACAAATGCTATGAGAATATCATAGAGTTCATATAGTTTTTTGAGCCGGATGTGAACATTGTTCACATATAATCCTTAGGATTCTATAGGCCCCTGGTTTTGTTTTCCCTTATTTGATTTATGTTTGCAGCAATGAGTACACTGATTACTTTATCGTAGACTCATTACTTATTACAAGAAAGCATAATGTTTTCGAGCAGAATAAAATTAGTGAAAGAGGGGACCCAGTGAAAGATATTCTTACTTGTTGAAATGACAAAGATTATCCTCGTTATGTTCAATGGCTCTTTTCTAAAAGAAATTATTAGACCTAAACGAAATTATTCAAGACAAACATTTAGTACAAGCTTCATACCTTCTCACCGGAGTGACATAATGAATTACGGTATGCTTTATTGTATCGAAGACTGAATTTATTTCAAGTATCTTGTCTTGAATGCCGAAGACTAGATTAATTTGCAAATATGTATGAGGTAAACAAAGATAGCAGCAAACATTGATGATTGACAGGTTATCGACAACTTCCGGTCATTTTCGTAACGCATTTAAACAGAAAGTTAACAATGATTTCGATGACGAAAGAAAAAGTAACCATGCAAATCAATGACATATCACTTTACTTACCGTTTATGTGGAACAATGCTCCTTCCAAGACAATGCGAAGAAAACACGATCGGACGTCCAACACGATTTACACTGAGAGAAATATGTAGGTCAATATCGCTATATTTTCGAACAGGAAACCTGGAAAACTCGGGGCTAATTCTTTCATCACGTTTTATCACGAAATTAAGTCGCCGACTAATTGCAAGTCATGCATGGAACGTTTTCGTTTCTAGATCCCCTAGATAGTAACGTCATGGAGTTCTCCCCACTTGTCTCGCGGTAAGATGGAAATGAGGCGGGGCTCTCTTCCATGTGATCGGACGACTCATGTCACATGACCTCCTTATTTGGCTTGTTAATGGGCCTGACGTCATCCAACAATGATATTGACTTGGAATTCTTGTAATAAAATGTAAAATGACACCTTTGAGTCTAATGTACTAAAAGAATCTGTATAAGAAGGGTCTGGTACACAACCGTTTACCTGGACACCTTTAGGATCATATTTGTTAAGTTGACAATTCGTGTCTGACTGGTTCGTTTACGAAAGGTGGGACAGGATGATAAGGATGACCTTAGGTTCTATCATATTAAGTCGGTATTGGGTCCAGGAAAAATCCGGGTTTTTTTTTTTTTAGAGTCTGAGTCATGTACAAACCTCACGAATATTTATCCTCAGTCTTCTAAAAACAGGGCTTCGCGGTGAAGCTATCGTAACATTGAATAATTGGATGATAGAATGGGTTAGTGATATATTGTTTAGTTTGATCATTTAAGTTTCACATCATGTGCTTTTGAACTCGATATCTGAAAAGGTTAAAGGGACTTACCTAGAGAATTGTGTTGTGAGTGTTATATTTGATATCAACGATCATTGTCACTAAACAAATGCCGTTTTTGTTTTGTTTTATTCTGAGTTGCTGAAACCCCAGTAATTTCTTTTTAAGTGTGAGGTGAGCCTGTAAGCGCTTCTATGGGAAACCCAGTTTATAGATAGATGCAGGAAATCCTTCTCGCGCACTTGCTAACGTCACGAAACAAGAGCGGATAAACGTTTCAAAAGACCAACGTGTCGATGGTATTTAAAAGTAACACCTCTTATTCTAAGTTTTTCTCGTTGTCTTCGAAATAAACCCGTTTAAACGGTTTGCAATATCTACAATACAAAAAAGCTGCATGTATATCTTTTCCGTAAGGTTATAAACGAGTTTTGAAAGTTGTCAATAATCGAGTCTGATGTTACTTTTGAAGTCTGAGTTGTCGTTTCGGTAGAAAACAATTTATCTTTTTTATACCAAATCTGTGCGATAGACCTTTCTTATGTTCATGCACCGATCAGTTCTTCATCTTTCTGTGTTACTTACAACATTAATGAACTATTACTACTGAGAGCCTTCATTGAATCGTAGTATTGTCTTCCCGTCATCCTCGGAAAATCGTGAAGGCGTTCACGTATCGGACAGGAAACCACATTTCCTGGTCAAAAGTCCTGTAATTCTCAGCTGAAAGCTACACAAGACACTTAAATGATTTGATTTTCTGCAAATCTTTTTTACACTTGATATTTTTAAATGGTGTTTGTGCTACTTTGGCAAAAATCCTTAAACAGTAATAAAAACATAAGATACAGTTATGTTAAAAGTAAATTCGGCCTTGGACTTAAATTCATTCTCAATGGGCTGCTTCTGCGGTATTTCGGACGTGCAATTGTCCACGAAGTTAACAGAGGCGTCCGAATGAATTTCGAACATCATCTGCAACTGTAGTCAGCGAAACCAGAGACATAGATATCTATGTCTCTGGTACAACCTTAGACACAGGCAAGCTATAAAACCTTGCGTCCAGTTATGTCACACTCATAAACGCTTTACATCATTCAGAATTGTGTGACGATTCGAATTTAAAAGCTACAATAACAACCAAAGTATAATTACACGAGAACACTATAAGGATATTTTGAAGAGAAAACGCAAGAGTTTTGTGATAAAGGCGAAATTGTTTATAATGGATAATATCTCATTGTGTCACATTTGTGTATGAAGTCATAAGCTGTCCGACGTGATTTGAGCGAGAATGTGTCGATATGAAGAAAGTGTTTAAAAGCGTGTTTGTTTCGTGTGGACTGACTTGCGTACATCGTGGTTGTTATCATTGCATTGAAATGCGGTGCGCGCAAGGTTTGTCATTGTTGTTTTATATTTTTATTTTGTTATTTATCTATCTTATTATCTATCCTTGTGATCGAGTGATCGATCTATGAAAAAAAAATCAGCTATGCATGTCCTTATCCTATTGTGTATATGATCTTTGGAAATGATGATTTATTGATGTTTTATTCTTCCTATCGAAAAACGACCCGAAAGTGTTCTTTTCGTGAGTTAATCGTTTCGATGTCAATTTTCCCACTCCTTCCTCATATTAACACAGTCTAACAAAGTTTCGATTATTTTAAAATATATCAACCGCTAATTAGATACTCATTCAAAATAAATGTTGATGAGCTTGTTTGATTGACCGTCATTGACAGAGTATATTGTTGGGATATTGCATAATGACATGGTAGGACTGTTTGCTTAGTTCCCGTGTCCACCGATGTGAAGTGGAACATTGGTTTGTGGTTTATATCATGTTTAAATCGTGCAAACGCTTTTCCTGCTATTTTGCAATACACACAGGGACTTGTCAATCGGGGTATAACTATTGACATTTAGTCATCTGAAAAGACAGTTCTCTTTACAATTCAAAGCTACCTCTACCGTAGTTTAAGACCGACACGGAAAGTTTTTGGTCATATGATTTCAAGAGTAGTAAGGCTGCAGGGCATAGATTGTGTATGGATTTTTTGCAGCTTTCTCGTATATAGATCCATTACAGATTTATTGTACAGTGCAATAGTCCTGAATAGACCATTGATTAAGGCGGTTGGCTTGGAACTCGATGGTTTCGGGTTCGAGCCCCGCCGACATCTCTGGTTTCGTTCGAATGGCATTTGGCAGTTTACTTCAAAGACCAAGCGTGGTACTCGTGGCTCCATGAAACTCGTAGGAGTCACACGCTTTTGCCTTTATTCTGTTCAAAATGGTAAACGGTACAAAAACCGGAACAACGGCCGATTTGTAAACAACGACCAGTTTGGATTCCGCCTGTGCATTTTTCTTCTGCTAAATACACTGCGACTAACGAGTGTCGTTTTAATGCAGCAAGCGGCCACACTTATTGCATTTTTTGTAATGTTTATCAGACGACAAGGGAATATCACGACTTTAACAAAATCGCACACATGTAAACAAAGAAATCAGATAACGCGTTTCTTAATCGGTACACAAACCTTGACCCTATATAGGGTAAACATGCATTATATGAATCATGTAATCAACTCTCCAATTTACTCTTAATCATGATTCAGTTGTTCTACATACCAAGAAAACACCACCCGTATAAGAATAAAACATCTCCGCAAATATCCAAAGTTTTGATCGTATAAAGGAGACATCATATCGATTTCCACGAGTTAGCGTGTTCAGATTATGGCATATTATCTAAGTATTGACAATGTGTTTACCAAACAGAGGTTTTAAACATCCCTTCTCGTATTAAAATTCATAACAACCTTCTGGAATATAGATTCATTATAGCCTTCTCGTTAAAGATTCATTACAGTCTTGTCGTATATAAATTCATTACAGTCTTCTCGTATATAGATTCATTACAGCCTTCTCGTATATGGATTCATTACAGCCTTCTCGTATATAGATTCATTACAGTCTTGTCGTATATAGATTCATTACAGCCTCTCGTATATAGATTCATTACAGTCCTATCGTATATAGATTCATTACAGCCTTCTCGTATATAGATTCATTACAGCCTTCTCGTATATGGATTCATTACAGTCCTATCGTATATAGATTCATTACAGTCTTGTCGTATATAGATTCATTACAGCCTTCTCGTATATGGATTCATTACAGCCTTCTCGTATATAGATTCATTACAGTCTTGTCGTATATAGATTCATTACAGTCTTGTCGTATATAGATTCATTACAGCCTCTCGTATATAGATTCATTACAGTCCTATCGTATATAGATTCATTACAGTCTTCTCGTATATAGATTCATTACAGCCTTCTCGTATATGGATTCAGTACAGCCTTCTCGTATATAGATTCATTACAGTCTTGTCGTATATAGATTTATTACAGCCTCTCGTATATAGATTCATTACAGTCCTATCGTATATAGATTCATTACAGCCTTCTCGTATATAGATTCATTACAGTCTTGTCGTATATAGATTCATTACAGCCTTCTCGTATATAGATTCATTACAGCCTCTCGTATATAGATTCATTACAGTCCTATCGTATATAGATTCATTACAGCCTCTCGTATATAGATTCATTACAGTCCTATCGTATATGGATTCATTACAGCCTTCTCGTATATAGATTCATTACAGCCTTCTCGTATATAGATTCATTACAGTCTTTTCGTATATAGATTCATTACAGCCTCTCGTATATAGATTCATTACAGCCTTCTCGTATATAGATTCATTACAGCCTTCTCGTATATAGATTCATTACAGTCTTGTCGTATATAGATTCATTACAGTCTTCTCGTATATAGATTCATTACAGTCTTCTCGTATATATATTTATTACAGTCTTGTCGTATATAGATTCATTACAGCCTTCTCGTATATAGATTCATTACAGCCTTCTCGTATAAAGATTTATTACAGTCTTCTCGTATATAAATTCATTACAGTATTCTCTTATATAGATTCATTACAGTCTCTTCTCTTATATAGATTCATTACAACCTTCTCGTATATAGATACATTACAGTCTTCTCGTATATAAATGTATTACAGTCTTCTCGAATATAGATTCATTACAGCCTTCTCGTATACAGATTCATGACATCCTTCTCGTATATAGATTCATTACAGCCTCTCGTATATAGATTCATTACAGCCTTCTCGTATGTAGATTCATTACAGCCTTCTCGTATATAGATTCATTACAGTCTTGTCGTATATAGATTCATTACAGCCTTCTCGTATGTAGATTCATTACAGTCTTCTCGTATATAGATTCATTACAGCCTCTCGTATATAGATTCATTACAGCCTCTCGTATATAGATTCATTACAGCCTTCTCGTATATAGATTCATTACAGCCTTCTCGTATATAGATTCATTACAGCCTTCTCGTATATAGATTCATTACAGTCTTCTCGTATATAGATTCATTACAGCCTTCTCGTATATAGATTCATTACAGTCTTGTCGTATATAGATTCATTACAGCCTCTCGTATATAGATTCATTACAGCCTTCTCGTATATAGATTCATTACAGCCTTCTCGTATATAGATTCATTACAGCCTTCTCGTATATAGATTCATTACAGTCTTGTCGTATATAGATTCATTACAGCCTTCTCGTATATAGATTCATTACAGCCTTCTCGTATATAGATTCATTACAGCCTTCTCGTATATAGATTCATTACAGCCTTCTCGTATGTAGATTCATTACAGCCTTCTCGTATATAGATTCATTTCAGCCTTCTCGTATATAGATTCATTACAGTCTTCTCGTATATAGATTCATTACAGCCTCTCGTATATAGATTCATTACAGCCTTCTCGTTTATAGATGGATTACAGCCTTCTCGTATGTAGATAATTACAGTCTTCTCGTTTATAGATTCATTACAGCCTTCTCGTTTATAGATTCATTACAGTCTTCTCGTATATAGATGCATTACAGCCTTCTCGTATATAGATTCATTACAGCCTTCTCGTATATAGATTCATTACAGTCCTATCGTATATGGATTAATTACAGCCTTCTCGTATATAGATTCATTACAGTCCTATCGTATATAGATTCATTACAGCCTTCTCGTATATAGATTCATTACAGCCTTCTCGTTTATAGATGCATTACAGCCTTCTCGTATGTAGATTCATTACAGTCCTATCGTATATAGATTCATTACAGCCTTCTCGTATATAGATTCATTACAGTCTTCTCGTATATAGATTCATTACAGCCTCTCGTATATAGATTCATTACAGCCTTCTCGTATATAGATTCATTACAGCCTTCTCGTATATAGATTCATTACAGCCTTCTCGTATATAGATTCATTACAGCCTTCTCGTATATAGATTCATTACAGCCTTCTCGTATATAGATTCATTACAGTCTTGTCGTATATAGATTCATTACAGCCTCTCGTATATAGATTCATTACAGCCTCTCGTATATAGATTCATTGATTCATTACAGCCTTCTCGTATATAGATTCATTACAGCCTTCTCGTATATAGATTCATTACAGCCTTCTCGTATATAGATTCATTACAGTCTTCTCGTATATAGCTTCATTACAGCCTTCTCGTATATAGATTCATTACAGTCTTGTCGTATATAGATTCATTACAGCCTCTCGTATATAGATTCATTACAGCCTTCTCGTATATAGATTCATTACAGCCTTCTCGTATATAGATTCATTACAGCCTTCTCGTTTATAGATGCATTACAGCCTTCTTGTATGTAGATTCATTACAGTCTTCTCGTTTATAGATTCATTACAGCCTTCTCGTATATAGATTCATTACAGTCTTCTCGTATATAGATGCATTACAGCCTTCTCGTATATAGATTCATTACAGCCTCTCGTATATAGATTCATTACAGTCCTATCGTATATGGATTAATTACAGCCTTCTCGTATATAGATTCATTACAGTCCTATCGTATATAGATTCATTACAGCCTTCTCGTATATAGATTCATTACAGCCTTCTCGTTTATAGATGCATAACAGCCTTCTCGTATGTAGATTCATTACAGTCCTATCGTATATAGATTCATTACAGCCTTCTCGTATATAGATTCATTACAGCCTTCTCGTATATAGATTCATTACAGCCTTCTCGTATATAGATTCATTACAGCCTTCTCGTATATAGATTCATTACAGCCTTCTCGTATATAGATTCATTACAGCCTTCTCGTATATAGATTCATTACAGTCCTATCGTATATAGATTCATTACAGCCTTCTCGTATATAGATTCATTACAGCCTCTCGTATATAGATTCATTACAGTCCTATCGTATATAGATTCATTACAGCCTCTCGTATATAGATTCATTACAGCCTTCTCGTATATAGATTCATTAACGCCTTCTCGTATATAGATTCATTACAGCCTTCTCGTATATAGATTCATTACAGCCTTCTCGTAAATAGATTCATTACAGCCTCTCGTATATAGATTCATTACAGTCCTATCGTATATAGATTCATTACAGCCTCTCGTATATAGATTCATTACAGTCCTATCGTATATAGATTCATTACAGCCTCTCGTATATAGATTCATTACAGCCTTATCGTATAAAGATTCATTCTTCTCGTATATAGATTCATTACAGCCTCTCGTATATAGATTCATTACAGCCTCTCGTATATAGATTCATTACAGCCTTCTCGTATATAGATTCATTACAGCCTTCTCGTATATAGATTCATTACAGCCTTCTCGTATATAGATTCATTACAGCCTTCTCGTATATAGATTCATTACAGCCTTCTCGTATATAGATTCATTACAGCCTTCTCGTATATAGATTCATTACAGTCAGATTCATTAGCCTCTCGTATATAGATTCATTACAGTCCTATCGTATATAGATTCATTACAGCCTTCTCGTATATGGATTCAGTACAGCCTTCTCGTATATAGATTCATTACACAGTCTTATATAGATTCATTAGTATATAGATTCATTACAGCCTCTCGTATATAGATTCATTACAGCCTCTCGTATATAGATTCATTACAGCCTTCTCGTATATAGATTCATTACAGCCTTCTCGTATATAGATTCATTACAGCCTTCTCGTATATAGATTCATTACAGCCTTCTCGTATATAGATTCATTACAGCCTTCTCGTATATAGATTCATTACAGCCTTCTCGTATATAGATTCATTACAGCCTTCTCGTATATAGATTCATTACAGTCTTCTCGTATATAGATTCATTACAGCCTCTCGTATATAGATTCATTACAGCCTCTCGTATATAGATTCATTACAGCCTTCTCGTATATAGATTCATTACAGCCTTCTCGTATATAGATTCATTACAGCGTATATAGATTCATTTCTCGTATATAGATTCATTACAGCCTTCTCGTATATAGATTCATTACAGCCTTCTCGTATATAGATTCATTACAGTCTTCTCGTATATAGATTCATTACAGCCTTCTCGTATATAGATTCATTACAGCCTTCTCGTATATAGATTCATTACAGCCTTCTCGTATATAGATTCATTACAGCCTTCTCGTATATAGATTCATTACAGCCTTCTCGTATATAGATTCATTACAGCCTTCTCCTTCTCGTATATAGATTCATTACAGCCTTCTCGTATATAGATTCATTACAGTCTTCTCGTATATAGATTCATTACAGCCTCTCGTATATAGATTCATTACAGCCTCTCGTATATAGATTCATTACAGTCCTATCGTATATGGATTCATTACAGCCTTATCGTATATAGATTCATTACAGTCTTCCCGTATATAGATTTATTACAGCCTTCTCGTATATGGATTCATTACAGAATTCTCGTATAAAGATTCATTACTGTATTCTCGTATAAAGATTCATGACTGTTTTCTCGTATACAGATTTGTTACAGAATTCTCGTATAATGATTCATTACTGTCTTCTCGTATAAAGATTCATTACAGCCTTCTCGTATATAGATTCATTACAGCCTCTCGTATATAGATTCATTACAGTCCTATCGTATATAGATTCATTACAGCCTCTCGTATATAGATTCATTACAGTCCTATCGTATACAGATTCATTACAGCCTTCTCGTATATAGATTCATTACAGTCTTCCCGTATATAGATTTATTACAGCCTTCTCGTATATGGATTCATTACAGAATTCTCGTATAAAGATTCATTACTGTCTTCTCGTATAAAGATTCATGACTGTTTTCTCGTATACAGATTTGTTACAGAATTCTCGTATAATGATTCATTACTGTCTTCTCGTATAAAGATTCATGACTGTTTTCTCGTATACAGATTCATTACAGAATTCTCGTATAATGATTCATTACTGTCTTCTCGTATAAAGAGTCATGACTGTTTTCTCGTATACAGATTTATTACAGAATTCTCGTATAATGATTCATTACTGTCTTCTCGTATAAAGATTCATGACTGTTTTCTCGTATACAGATTAATTACAGAATTCTCGTATAATGATTCATTACTGTCTTCTCGTATAAAGATTCATGACTGTTTTCTCGTATACAGATTTATTACAGAATTCTCGTATAATGATTCATTACTGTCTTCTCGTATAAAGATTCATGACTGTTTTCTCGTATACAGATTCATTACAGAATTCTCGTATAATGATTCATTACTGTCTTCTCGTATATGGATTCATTACAGAATTCTCGTATAAAGATTCATTACTGTCTTCTCGTATAAAGATTCATGACTGTTTTCTCGTATACAGATTCATTACAGAATTCTCGTATAATGATTCATTACTGTCTTCTCGTATAAAGATTCATGACTGTTTTCTCGTATACAGATTTATTACAGAATTCTCGTATAATGATTCATTACTGTCTTCTCGTATAAAGATTCATGACTGTTTTCTCGTATACAGATTTATTACAGAATTCTCGTATATAGATTCATTACATCTTTCTTATCAATAACAGTCTTCTAGTATATATACTGATGACAGTTTTCTCGTATATATTTTATTTAAGGTCTTCTAGTATATATATTATTTACAGTCTTGTCCTTAATATATTTATTACAGCCTTTTCATATATTGATTCATTACAGCCTTCTCATATACATATTTATTACAGTCTTCTCATATATATATTTATTACAGCCTTTTCATATATTGGTTCATTACAGCCTTCTCATATATATATATTCATTACAGCCTTTTCGTATATAGATTCATTACAGCCTTCTCATATATGGATGTATTACAGCCTTTTCGTATAAAGATTCATTACAGACCTTTTGTTTATAGATTCATTACAGCCTTCTCGTATATAGATTTATTACAGCCTTATCGTATATAGATTCATTACAGAGAGGCTAAACAATGGAAAACATGCCTCTTATCATGACATTTACAGTATAACATTCGATATCAATGTTTGAGACGTTCACTTTATTTTTCATTGCAGGTGTTTTGAAACAAACCCTTGGATGTGATTGTTCCTGGTTTAGCGGAGATCAAGTGATCGACACATAGGGCCCACTCTGTACCAGTTAGCTGAGACACAATGAAAAGCTACACCAAACCGCTGGTACTAATTTTGTCGGTCTATTTGGTTGGACAGATAGTCGTGGTTCTATATGTCTCGAGGAGCATTGTTCCACATGTCCTTCTTCGAAATAAGATAAACCAACATTTGCTTTACCAAAAGGAACGTGGAATAACGCGGGATAAACGACTGAAGAAGCACATGTATGCACAGATTTCCGGATCAGCACCAGTTTACATCGATGATGTCATGGATCTTAACATGACTAGCGTGCATTCGTTCAAACAAAGTCTTCAACATGAACATCGTATCATCAAGCGTTACAACAACTTTACAATAAGACCGCCGTTATTCGTTGACAATACAAGCCGCACCCTGTTCTACAGGAACCCGAAGAATCTGGAGGCCATGCGAGGTAGAACATCGGACGAGTTGTACGGGGAGATCTATATCGTTAGAAACGGGACCCTCGACGTGAAGACGGATTGTGGTTTTAAAAGTTCTACAGATTGGGTACATCGGAACGGCGTAGTGGATAACATCAATCATTGGTTCCCGGCGCTTGTCCCAATTAGTGTACCGGACGGTAATACATTTCAGCACTTCATAGACGGTGTTCTACCGAAATTGGTCCAGGTGTTGCCTTTGCTGCAGGACAAATCGGTACTGATATTGATAAAGAACCCCCGAGATCGAATCATTTACGAAATGTTCGACAGACTCAACGTTTCGTCAGAGCAGCTTGTGGTCGAGAATGGCGATTCTGTTTATGGTGCGGATGTGTTTATATACACGTGTATAACGCCACCGCTTCACCCGTCTCTATGGCAGAAAGCACGATGGCTTATGAGAGCACCGGCCCAATTACAAGTTCCCCTTAAACAGGCATATATAGTACTCATCACGCGCAAAGGGTGTTATAACTGTGGGAGATTAATTCTCAATCAAGACGAACTCGTAAACATGCTTATAGGCCGTTACGGAAGCCGACTGGTTAAAGTATTTGAAGGATCTGTTTCTCTGGCGGAGAGTGTGGAGTTATTCGGTGGTGCTCGGATTATACTGGGACCACATGGTGGAGGGATGTATAACATCAACTATGCCCCATCAGGCACCGTCGTAATAGAGTTCATGCCCACGTATGATGACGGGGAAATGGGGGCTGCCTCACATGGGATTATTTGGGCGATGGCGCAGCTCCTGGGTCAGGAGTACTGGCGTGTATCACTCCGCCCCCAAACAAATAACAACATGAACGTGACCCTGACCTTGTTGGCCACACTTCTAGACCTAGTGGACAGGGACATTGAATCGTGATAGGCCTGGTCCAGTTTTTGTCGAGCGAGGGGTATAATACGGCCAAGGGGTTCCGGTGGAGGTGTTAGAACAAGGTTGTCCCAGTTTTGAATCCCGCCGGGACCTCTGGTTACGTGTGAGAATCCTTTGGCGAGACACTTTAGAAAACTATTCTAGAACAGGCGAATCAAAGAAAGCCGTAACATAACAAGCAAATGGTTGACATGGAATTGAACGTAAAATTCACGTGTCTTGTGGCGCCGTTTAAACGTGCACAAGTCGTGTTGCTGAGTTGTACGTGGACTGGTCGCCGAAAGTGGGTTCAAAATTCAGTGACAGACGAGTTCGTGTCTGTGTTGAATTACGAATACCGATGTTTACTGTATATAACTTTTAATACTAGCTTCACAAGTCGAGTGAAAATTATTACCGCTTTGCAAAACCAGAACAAAACAGAACAGAGCGGTTCATCTGAAAATAAAACAACAATATCTACCCTTGTCACAATATTGAAACAAAGTCACGGTACAAATAGAAAGCTTTTAATGAAAAGTAAGCAACATAACACTAAAGCAATAAGAAAATGTGCTTTATCTGCTTTTGTCGAAATGTTTTCAAATTCTACATGATGAGCAGGCCTACACTGAACTTAAATCGTATACAAACAGAGCATATGTAATTAAAGCCGCAAGTTTGAATAGATTGATATTAATGATTGATAAGGATTCGAAAAGAGGCCTCTATGGCCTTGAAATCACATGACCCTCTCCCGTTTACGACTTCTGAATTGTTTTGAGATGTAGTCGTCCTGTAGTGTTACGAGATTCAAATGGTTCTACCCGGCTAATCCAGTCCTCATTGACAGTTCAGTCTGGGATCTTCAACCATCCGGGCATCGAAATATAACTGAAAAAAATGTTGACATGATATAAACCCAACTTATAAATAAATATCTTATGATTGGAAGAATATGGAATCTGTAATTTTTCAATATTGAAATCTGCTATACGTATCTGTGCACAATGTGTTATCCTCAATTGCCCTTCGTTCTCATTACATTGTTTACACAGCCTTGTATCTGTTTGGGTTTGAACTTGTCACCGTTTTCAGAAGTACAAGCCACCTAAGAATAAATTTTGTACATGCTATTTGGTGATAACCAATGTAAGCAAGAGAAAATGTTCCTAAAAAGCTCTGTATTCTGTTCAAATGATGTATTCAACCTCTGACTAACTTCACCCCACGTTACCACATCTGCTGCAGAACGCGTCATCAATTACCCACAGGGATATCTTAAATTATCTGTATAAAGCAGATATGATAAAATAAAGTGTTATAGAGTAAGGGTCAAGTAATTAGATGTGTTCGTATTATAACTTGTATGTTCATGAGGGATCCTGTGTATAAAGCAATGAAGTACATGTACACTATGTTATTTGAAAGTTGGCTTTCATCTGACAGAACTAAAACTTACATATAAGAAAAAGATAGATTGCTGATTGTATGATGAACATTTTCTCCTTTACCAATGATGATTTCATGCTGTCTGAATCAGATCTGGTCTTGAGTCGTATGAAGCGTTACTTCAAGTTCTACTCGACAACAAGCTGTTACTCTTCATACGTTAGCTGCCTCGGTGCAGATGAATGACTTTTAACCGCCCTGTCATTTCTATCTTTTGTTGCGAAACGAATAAGAAAAGATTCTTCTAACTTTCTAATTTAATTTCGTTAATTTTAATGTTTTGTTCACGTGACCATGCCGGAAAAGTTGTGCGTCTTTCTGAGCCTGTAGCGTTGTGAGCCTGTAACAGAGATAGGTGTGGTAGCGTTGTGAGCCTGTAACAGAGATAGGTGTGGTAGCGTTGTGAGCCTGTAACAGAGATAGGTGTGGTAGCGTTGTGAGCCTGTAACAGAGATAGGTGTGGTAGCGTTGTGAGCCTGTAACAGAGATAGGTGTGGTAGCGTTGTGAGCCTGTAACAGAGATAGGTGTGGTAGCGTTGTGAGCCTGTAACAGAGATAGGTGTGGTAGCGTTGTGAGCCTGTAACAGAGATAGGTGTGGTAGCGTTGTGAGCCTGTAACAGAGATAGGTGTGGTAGCGTTGTGAGCCTGTAACAGAGATAGGTGTGGTAGCGTTGTGAGCCTGTAACAGAGATAGGTGTGGTAGCGTTGTGAGCCTGTAACAGAGATAGGTGTGGTAGCGTTGTGAGCCTGTAACTTAGATAGGTGTGGTAGCGTTGTGAGCCTGTAACAGAGATAGGTGTGGTAGCGTTGTGAGCCTGTAACAGAGATAGGTGTGGTAGCGTGTGTGAGCCTGTAACAGAGATAGGTGTGGTAGCGTTGTGATCCTGTAACAGAGATAGGTGTGGTAGCGTTGTGAGCCTGTAACAGAGATAGGTGTGGTAGCGTTGTGAGCCTGTAACAGAGATAGGTGTGGTAGCGTTGTGAGCCTGTAACAGAGATAGGTGTGGTAGCGTTGTGAGCCTGTAACAGAGATAGGTGTGGTAGCGTTGTGAGCCTGTAACAGAGATAGGTGTGGTAGCGTTGTGAGCCTGTAACAGAGATAGGTGTGGTAGCGTTGTGAGCCTGTAACAGAGATAGGTGTGGAAGCGTTGTGAGCCTGTAACAGAGATAGGTGTGGTAGCGTTGTGAGCCTGTAACAGAGATAGGTGTGGTAGCGTTGTGAGCCTGTAACAGAGATAGGTGTGGTAGCGTTGTGAGCCTGTAACTTAGATAGGTGTGGTAGCGTTGTGAGCCTGTAACAGAGATAGGTGTGGTAGCGTTGTGAGCCTGTAACAGAGATAGGTGTGGTAGCGTTGTGAGCCTGTAACAGAGATAGGTGTGGTAGCGTTGTGATCCTGTAACAGAGATAGGTGTGGTAGCGTTGTGAGCCTGTAACAGAGATAGGTGTGGTAGCGTTGTGAGCCTGTAACAGAGATAGGTGTGGTAGCGTTGTGAGCCTGTAACAGAGATAAGTGTGGTAGCGTTGTGAGAACCTAATCTTTACTCGGTTAAAAGCATACTGTACTAGCGCTCGGAATAACTGCAAAACAGGGTAAAATGAGTTATAGATTATGATAGAATATGTTGAAACATATCGAAAAAAACCACAGGGGCAAATCAATACAACGCCTGCACTATTTATTATCTATTTTACAAAGTGCTGTTTTTTACAAATTGTGTACCCACCAATTTCACTTCATTGTTTACATTCGAGTAACATCTAAAATAGCAAAGAGCGCTCTAATTAATGAATGGCGATCACCTGGTTAGAAAAATCACGTGAAACACATACAAATATTGTCATTTTATCGATATTTACAACGAGAACTTTTAAAATGGAGAATTTCTCGGGGTTTAGTGGTACCTGGCGTTTTTCGGTTGACCTTGATTTATCGCTAATTGTAAACAAAACCTTTCGTCTTCATTCTTTTAAAAACGCATAATGTGCACGTTTTACCGTCTCTATTCCTCTATAAAAGGGAATTTTAAGTACTTTTAAGTACATCTTGTCGAAAATATAAATAGATAGATATCGTGTCAGTGTCGTTTCCATTTCATCTATGCTTTACTCGCGCATTTGGGGGTTTGTTAAAGACGCCGATTAATGCCTCATTCTTAATAACAAACCATGAGCTAAATCCTAAAAGTCACCGAATAAGACGACATCACGCCTTACATCGCAGAACTAGATTTCTTTCTTTCTTTCACTTATTTCATTTTTTCCCTCTTGTCGTTTAAAATGGTTTAAAAGCCGTTTAGCAAGTTTTCAGATACATTACGCCTTTGCTGTTGTTTGAACCCTCGAGTTAGAAGTCCATCATCTCACCGCTTGAGCGAATGGGCACACAAGATTGTATATTAAAGAAAAAAGCAAAATGATGTTTTAAAAATAAGATTCATCTGACAAGAGTTGTCAAGAGGTGAAAATTGATCGATTGATTTTGATACTACATGTATTTTTTGGACAATCACAGTTTTCGTTTACTTAACCCAAAATTTCATACTGTTTAATTTTATACTGTTTAATTTTATTCTGATTCACCTAAAAAAGACAGACCAGAGAGCATCTGTGATGGGGACTGACTTCTCCGAAATAAACCGATTGGTTGTCTGTCACAGAGTTTTCTGTTCAAGAAGCTGTAGTGTTATGGATCATTTGGGTTTATTTAATGTATTTATGGGAATTTTGGGTTAAGTTAAAATATATTTATCATTTTGCTCTTGTTGTATGATAATGTAAGGTATGTAGAGGGGTGGCCCCTCCCGACCCTCACATACCAATTGACGGGGGGAATAAATGGGTTTGAGCTTTGAACTCTAACTGAAAAAAAAAAAAAAAAAATCTCACCGCTTGACAAGGCAGGACCCTGTCTCTTCAAAGCTTTGACGTCTTAATATTCACCAGGAGTATGTTTACCTGGTCTAATCATCAATTGGAGAACATTACCTTTACAAAACGACGCTCCCATGAAGCAAGTGGCGACGGTGGTGATCGAATCTGTGACCCCCAGTTTTCAATCTGTGACCTTGACGACAAGGCCACACAAGGCTATGGTATAGGAATCGTTAGCATCATGAACACACGATATCGAATGTCTCACAAGTCTCTCATCTTGTAATGTCTAAAGCTATATTTAGGAGATCTCGCGTCATTACAAGCTAATTGACTTCTTTGAAACGTTGTACCTTAACCTTTGTTAACAGTGTAAGACCGGGAAAATGGAATCGATTGTGTCTCACCATGAACCACGAATGGAATCAAGCGTGCATTTACCTGAAATATTGATGACATTGACAACTGAATAACAAGCCTAAATGAATACGTGAACGGCTCTTAAGACAAAGCTAAATCATTTAAATCGATTCTGAAACAAGTCCATACAATTTTCGTTACATTAATCATTCTTGAGTCAGATTAGTTTACATGTTTTAGATATATTTTCATACCATGACACCTTCTACCTATAAATTCCCTGTTCATTTCAACAGTCTTGTGATATAAATTCTCTAGCTAACACTCGTCTTATTGTAGATTTCGGTATGTCAATCTTGAATTAATGGACCAGTCATATACGTATGTAGCATATGAAATGCGTTAAAACCAAAATCATCAAGTAACACTAGGCGCGAGACATGTAGAACTAGTCTAGAGTTTCGACATGACTTACATCCTAGTTTAAGCTATTAGTTCTGAAGTACAATGACCTTCTTAAAGTGGTCGCTTGATACACGATTAAATGAACACTGTATAACCAAGTGTTAGTTTGGAGTTGTGATAACGGCTTTAACACCCAGGACAGGCGTTAAGCCTTAATAAATAAGGAAACTACTTTAAAAGTGAGATCTGATACCTGACGAGAAATGCCTTATCATTCACACATAGTTTTTATATCTCATTTCAAACAGCTATGCACTGTTCGGAAAATAGGAAATAGAGTGTGTATGCTTGTCAGGCGTGCTTAATGGTTGTTTGATAGATTTGACAATGTTTTGATGATATTGGTTTATGGAATGAAATATTGTGATAAGTTTTTTGTGTGTCTAATTGTTATTGAGCGAAAGCAACAAACGATGCAAATATTTCTCTATTTCGCTTATCTATTTTTTTTTTACTTCAATAAACCTTTCCTTATCTTAAGTAAGTGGATTTATTAAGTGAAAATATCTGTAGGTTAACTTTTGTTTAATCCGTTTGGACCAGGAACACGTTTTAATTCGTTTCGATCCTATTAACATAAACTTCCCTTAACTCGTCATTTATTCTTTTACATATATTGACCGTGTCTATATACTGGTAGGCCAGTCATCCTAGCCGAAATAAGGGGTCACTCAAACAAATTCTTTCACAAGAGATTTTTGCTGGATTGTCTTCTATGAGGTCTCTTGTAGCCTAGGAAAAAAGTCCTCAGAGAAATTCGAAGGGGAAAGTAGTTAAAATAGCTATTTAACATAAGGGTTATTTTGCCGTATTTGGCCGAATTACGCCATTTTGACAAAATGTGTTTTTCATTACTGGCCCAATACTCTATACATTTACTGTTAAATTCTGTTATCCATTGAGCAAATGAGTAATGTCAGCATATGAAACCACTTTCAAAATGCTATTTGTGATAAATCATTGACATCTAAATACAAAAGGCTTTATAAGCAGTAAGCCCCGGAAAGCGCTTTCTATATATTTTGCACCGATTTTTGTATCAAATTAGACATCAGTTTCACTAACAATTTACCAAAAACACATTAAAACTAGTTTCAATGTACTAGAAAGCATAAAGATAATAGCAATAAGACAACAGTTACTGTAGCCTTATTTGATGTATATAAATCAATATATAAAAGTCACTGACTAAATAGTAAAGAAATATGATGCATGGTTACATGTACATATTAACTTGTTGGGTTGTTAAAGTTATAGTCTTTGCATATTTTCATCATCAGGAACTTTACTACGGCTGCGACATATTTCCCTACATTCCCCACAGCTAACCATACACAGAAGTCCATGTTTACAACTAAAGTAACGTATCCAATCGCAAGATACATCAAGTAATTTTGAATAGTCTCTCCGTCTGTTGCAGCTGGCAAATCAGAACTCACAGATATATGTGAAACCCAATCTGTTTGATATGCACTCTTATATCATTTATATATTTAGCATGATATTGTGCACCTAATCCAGATATAGAAAAGCATTGACGACCATGTATTCTTTGAAGAAACTTTCTGCAGAACATTTTGTTCTGGACTTTTTGCTTTTGTGCAATTTAATTGAAAATAGACATACCAATAGAGTTTCACCAGTCATCTAACCTCACAAGGACTTCAAACATGGTTTAATTTTTCACATTTTCCCTTAAGTTATGTGTCCTTATTCCAGTACTCTCCTTTTTGTCTCATATCTTGACCTTCTTCGGTGTTAATTTTAACATGGTACAACTTATCTCTGGATGATTAAACACTGAACTATTATAGACATTGTGCTTGTGACATTTTCCATCCCTTTGCAAATTCTTATTTTTTATTTCAAACTTCTTATTAGAAATTGCTCAAAATATCAGATCTGTGGTAAGACCTGTGGTAAGACCTGTTCAAACTCTATTGCAGCATCTGAAAGTATGTTCTCCTGGCAAAGTTGCAAAGATCGCTGTCCAATTCGCGGTTATTTTTGCAATTATGAAAGCGTCATGTGTTTATTCCATATTCTTTATCTATAGTTTCCAAGTCCTTGACTCATTTGATGACTTACATGACCGCCTAACACCCAAAATCTTAAATCTTCTTCAATTTTTCCAAATATTGAGTCGAAGTCATTACAGCATGAATACGTTATCAAGAGGGTTAAATACACGGAAATTTCCGCAGATAGCTCTGCATACAGTTTTCTATCTAGCATGTGTCCTACAGTATTGACAGCATACACTGTTGAAAAATGGTCAATGTGATGACTGGATTTATCGAGACATGTTTCCATTCAATTGGATTACAATGTATGTCAATTGTTGGTAGAAATAAAATATCTGTGTTTCAAATATAGCCTCGGATGTTAATAGCAGTATACCCTGTCATCCCAATGCAATTTGCCTCAAGGGCTTGGAAACTTTAATCAATAATTCTAGCACATTCTTTGGAGCACACATGTCTGTCTGTGCTGCGTTTAATCCTCTTTGACCATAGCGTTCAGTTTGCTTTGCAGTTTCTTTTATATCTTTGTTTGTAAAGTAAAATCTAGTAATCGTATGTAATTGTTTGTATCTAGTTTTTGCCTGTATCAATTATACCCATATGTTGTATGTGATATAGCCATCGAAGATTGTAGAATTGTAATCCATATTGTTTTCCTACATGGATAGAGAATATTCTCCTGTCTTTTCTACAAGCAATGTTGATATTACTCCAGCACTTGTACCAACGTTTGTACTTCTTGGTACGAACTTACGAAGAACCAACCACCATAACCTTTAAAGTGTCCGTAATAAATTTGGAGCCAAAGTGATAATATATATCTATTCTATCTATTTGAATCTATGTTCAAAGAGATATCATAATGTAATAAGGCATTGCAGTTTGAACAATAGCATGTCCTCATGATGAATCATTGCATTCGGGTCCTTGGATCTAACCATCTGTTGTAGAACGAGCCACACACTCTTCACAATACATTCAATGTAACGAAACTTCTGCAGCATTTGATAGATTATATTGGATAGAAATATAAACGTTTTAGTCTTGCTTTAATCTAATCATCCATGAAAGTTTCCTGGCTATCTGGTTAGAATTGCTAAAATATGAATATAAATACAAGATAATGATACTGAAAAATGTATTTCTGTTATAAGAGGTGAAAAGTCTGTTAAAATTGCCAACATTGAGAAAGAACATGACGTGGTATAAATGTTTGTGAAACTTGGTTATGGCACAAATGGCCTCCATAGTTTTAAAAATCGACAGAACCACCAACCTTCTTCCCTTATTGTTTTTATTCTTACATGTTATCTAATAATCTCGAATCTTATTTTGTTGAAGATAAGCTACACCAGTTTTTAAACATTTGTATTCTACAAAAAGGAAGCTTCTATAAACATCTACGGTGGCATAGAGGTGACATGTATGCGATTTTTTTTTTCTCGTTTTTCAAAAAAAAAAAAGTCGAAATAACGAAAAATTAAGTCGTTATTTCAATATGACTAAGTCATTATAACGAGTAAGTTGACCAATCAGATGGTTCGTTGTATTCAGCGAATTTATGTGATGTGACGTACAGAGTGACGCAATGCTAACCACTCCTGTTTTTTTGTACGCGCGCGGGTACATTATACTTTAAGTTAAAGGTTGAGTAATCTGGTTGGTCATCTAACTCGTAATAACGACTTGACTATCTCGTAATTTCGAGTTAGTAAATCGAAATAACGACTCAGTTATCTCGTAATTTCTAGTTAGTAAGTCGAAATAACGACTTAGTTATCTCGTAATTTCTAGTTAGTAAGTCGAAATAACGACTTAATTTTTCGTTATTTCGACTTACTAGCTCGATATAACGACTTAATTTTTCGTTATTTCGACTTTTTTGTTTTTTGGAACAACAACAAAAAAATCGCATACATGTCACCTCTATGCCACCGTAGGGATCATACTTCGTCAATGTAATGATAAAACTGCTTTTGTAGCTGATAATTTCTGCCTCTTATTAAATGATATTTATGTGGGAAAGGTTCAAGTGTCAATGTGTATGGTTGGTGACGTCATAATTCAAAATGACATTATCAAGACTCATCTTACCAAAATGACGTCACTATATGGTATTTTTCTTTGTATGGTGGGCAATACGGAACAACAATGAAATAAGGAATTCTTTTAACTTTAAGTTGCTTTTTCTTGAAAACGCCAACCCTGTTCTTTGAGGACTTTTAGTATGTTTATAACTACAAAATGTACATATAGATCTATCGCAAGATGTATAAAGAGTTTGTGAAGGAATTTGTTTGATCTCAAAAGCTAGGATGACTGGCCTATGGAGCTTTTTATCGATACATGCGTCGATCGGTCATACGCTTTCTCTGGAATTACATAGCAAACGGTGTTGGGACATAATACAAGAGATGTCACCTGTCATTAAAATTCTATCCTCTCCTCCCACAAATCAGGATATGAATTACACTTCGCGCTTTAGCCACCAAACCACGTTACCTAGTTTTCTGAGAAGGGACATTTCATATTGTGATACCTATATAGACTTATCAAACAGGCATATCGAACTCATGTGGTTTTTGTTTAAGGTCATGAAATATCGAGGTATTCGATGAAAAAAAAAGCAAGTTGAGAGAAACAAGTAATCATGACCACCGCCGTCGCGACAAATCCCATTGAATGGGTCGTCGTGCTAGGCACGTTTCCCCCATATTGGTATATGTTCCAAGGTAACGTTTTATGCTACAAATTTATGTAAGTTCAGAAAAACATGCCTTCTTATTCAAATATTAAGAAAGACAGTATTTTAGAGTGACGCGTTGTTGAAGTCGTCTCACTGAGAAACGTCCAATGACACGTCACATAATAATGTGACAGTAAAAGGGTTTATGTATAAATACCACTTCTACAGTCTGGCTGTAGAAGCCGCCTTTTATGGGTGCTCGGTAGAGTGGTTGGCTTTCTCTCGAAGTTAAGCAACGTTCATCGCGGCAAGTACCTGGATGGGTTAGGCCATGAGCCAAGAACACTTTTGCTCCCCCCCCCCCGGGGGAATTTTGAAGGTTATGTTTTTCTTGAACCTTGGGCTATAGGACATAAGCAGACGAAAGATTGCAAAGTTCCGTTGGGGCTTTATGAAGTTATGGGACTATGAAGATGGGCTTATCAGTAAATTATAGCATATATGAGAAAATCTTTAAAAAGCTTCTCCTCTCGATCTATAAGTCCTAGAGCTTTGATATTTGGTATGTAGCATCATATACTGGTCCTCTACGAAATTTGTTAAAATCATGACCGCTAGGCCAAAAATGGCCCCGCCCTAGGGGCTTATCAGTTTTATATTGCTGTAATTATGTATAAAAAGGTTTAAACATCTTCGTTTTCTAAGGAACCATTTGACCTAGAGCTTTGATTTTTGGTATGTAGCATCATCTATAAGTTCTCTTCAAATCCTGGTTAGATGATGACCTTTCCGCCTTAAATGGCCCCGCCCTAGGGGCTTATCAGTTTAAAATAGCCTATAATATTTAAAACGCTTCTTTCCTTGGAGCCATGAGACCTAGAGCTTTGGTATTTGGTATGAAACATCATCTACTGGTCCTCTACCAAGCTTGTTAAAATCATGACCGCTTGGCCAAAAATGGCCCCGCCATAGGGGCTTATCAGTTTTACATTGCCTTAATTATGTAGAAAAAAAGGTTAACAAATCTTCGTTTTCTAAAGATCCATTTGACCTAGTTTTAATTTTTGGTATGTAGCATTATCTATTGATCCTCTTCAAATTTTGATAAGATGATGATCTTTTGGCCTTAAATGGCCCCGCCTTAGGGGCTTATCAGTTTAACATAACCTTATATAGGAAAATATTTGAAAATCTTTTTCTCTAGAGCCATGAGGCCTAGAGCTTTGATATTTTGTATGAAACATCATCTTCTGGTCCTCTACCAAGCTTTTTAAAATCATGACCGCTGGGCCAAAAATGGCCCCGCCATAGGGGCTTATCAGTTTTACATTGCCTTAATCATATATAAAAAGGTTTAAACATCTTCTTAAGGTTCAATTGACCTAGAGTTTTGATATTTGGTATGTAGCATCATCTATTGGTACTCTGCAAAGTTTTATAAGATGATGAACTTTCGGCCTTAAGTGGCCCTGCCCCTTGGGCTTATCATTTTAACAAAGCCTTATATAGGACATTATGTAAAATTCTTCTTGTATGGAGCCATAAGGCCTTAAGATTTGGTATGTAGCATCACTTTCTGATCCTCTGCCAAATGTGTTCATATCATGACCACGGGGTTTAAAATGGCCCTGCCCTAGGTGGCTTATCAGTTTTACATAGACTTATATAATAAAATATTTAGAACTTTCTTGAGCCACATTGCCTATGGCTTTGATATTTGGTATGTAGCATCATCTACTGGTCCTCTACCAAGTTTGTTCAATTCATGACCTCTTGGCCGACAATGTTCACACCCTATGGGCTTATCAGTTATACATGGCAGTATGTAAGAAATCTTTAAAAATCTTCTTCTCTGGAGCAATATTGCCCAGAGCTTTGATAATTTGTATGTAGCATCATCTACTGGTCCTCTACTTAGATTAATTCAATCATGACCGCTTGGCCTTTCATGGCCCGCTTAAGGGGTTTATTAGTTATAAATAGCAGTTCACAAGAAAATCTTTAATTATCTTCACGTCGACACTCTTTAGACAGCTTTTTGAGACTGTCTGTATCATTATTTAATTGATTATTTCCTTTCTGTAAGAGATTGGAATTTACAATTAAAATCATGACCCCTGGCCTAGCATGGCCCACCCGACATGTAGCTGCATATCAGTTTTACATAGCAGTATATAAGAAAAACTTTATAAATCTTCATCTCTCTTGTTGTCCTCTATCAATATTGTTCAAGGCATGACACCTGGGGATTAAACCCCCCAGGCATATCAGTTTTACATAAATGTAAGTAAGAAAATAATAAAAATCTTCTCCTCAGCAGTCAAAAATTTAACTGAACAACTGGCATCATTGATGTTTTGTTCCGTAATTTTCAACATCCAGGTTTTTGGGCAGGTAACATGTCAAATCGTCTAGACTGTATTGAGTAAATGCAAATCACTATCTTTTTTCTGGTTCTTTGCTTGAAATAATTTCGCATTTTGGTGATATTGGCTTGGATAAAGGATAAAAGCAACTTCATAGTTATCCCACATTCGCAGATAATGATGGAGCGTGCTTGCAAAATTTCAGGAAGACGCTTTTCCTAGCCATAAAATTGTTTTTTCAACCCTGGACCTATAGAATCAATTGTTGCTAGATTTAAACTGAATGACTGTTTAAAAGGCAAAAAAAAAACGTAATATACACAAACAAAACATTTATCTGGGCACTTGTATCAAATTTAACTAGTATTAATAATTTATTATTATTAAAATAGGGAGGGACAATGGGTCATGAATGAATAACATATTGAAGGTTTTCAAACATTTCCTTTTGAGCAGTTTTTAGCCTGGCTGTCTTTTGAACAAACTTAGTGTAAGACCACAAAAGCATGCTACACTATACTAAATATAAAATCAAGGTTAATTAGCTGCAGAGGAGAAGACTTTTAAAGATTTTCTTATATACATTAACGTTAAATTGATATGTCCCTGGGGTGGGGTGGGGAGCCATTTTATGCCCAGGTGTCATAATTTGATCAATGTTGATAGAGAACACCAAGAGAGACGATGATTTTTGAATATTTTCTTATATACTGCTATGTTGAACTGATATATGCAGCTAAGGTGGGGACATGTTAGGCCAGGAGGTCATGATTTAAATAAACTTTGTTGAGGACCAATATATGATGCTTCACACCAAACATCATAGCTCTAGGCAATATGGCTCCAGAGAAGAAGATTATTAAATATTTTCTTACATACTACTATGTATAACTGATAAGCCCATAGGACATAAACATTATAGGCCCAGGGGGTCATGATTAAAACGAACTTGGTGGAGGACCAGTAGATGATGCTACATACCAAATATCAAAGTTCTAGGCCTGGTGGTTCCGGAGAAGAATATTATTTAAAGTTTTCTTATATACTGCTATGTATTACTGATAAGCCTGTAGCGCGTGACAACTGAGGGCCCAGTGGTCATGATTTGAATAAAACACTTTGTAGAGGAACAGTAGATGATGCTACATACCAAATATCAAAGCTCAAGGCAATATAGCTCCAGAAAATTGTAAAGACTTTTTTATATAAGGCTATGCAAAACTGATAAGCCCCTAGGGCGGGGCAATTTTGAATCCGAAAGTCATAATTTGAACAGATTTGGCAGAAGACCTTAATATGATGCTGCATACCAATTATCAAAGCTTTAGGCCTTATGACTTCAGAAAAGAAGATCTTAAAATATTTTCCTATATAAGGCTATATTTAACTGATAAGCCCCCAAGGCAGGGCCATTAAAGGCACAATGGTCATCATCTTATCAAAATTTGAAGAGGACCCATAAATAATGCGACTTACCAAAAATCAAAACTCTATTTCAAATGTATATTAAGAAAACAAAGATGTTTAAACCTTTTTCGACATAATTAAGGCTATGTAAAACTTATAAGCCCCTAGGGCGGGCCCATTTTTGGCCAAGCGGTCGTGATTTTAACAAGCTTGGTAGAGGACCAGTAGATGATGTTTCATACCAAATATCAAAGCTCTAGGCCTTATGGCTCCAGAGGAGAAGCGTTTTAAATATTTCCTATATCATGCTATGTTAAACTGAATAGCCCCTAGGGCGGGGCCATTTAAAGACCTAAGGTCATCATCTTATCAAAATTTGAAGAGGATCAATAGATAATGCTACATACCAAAAATTAAAACTCTAGGTCAAATGGTTCCTTAGAAAACGAAGATTTTAAAACCTTTTTCTGCATAATTAAGGCAATATAAAACAAGGGAGCAAGGCCTTTTCTGGCTCAATGTCTAGGTAACCCACGGTGGCTTTACTCCGAGAGGGACCCAATACACGTTACAAAAATATCATACCGTTGCATAACATAATATCAATGCAAATTGATTCTGGTTTGCGCAGTATTTCCCAAAAAAAACGTAAAAAGATAACCTCCTTCATATGTAAAGCAACAGCGGAGACAGGGAAGAGTTATGAAGTACGAGAGAGTAAAATTTCTCTGTAATTCCTTTTGGAAAGCAAAAGGGCAAAACGAGAAAGTTATTGACACAATCGAGCATTTTTGTTCTTCTGTAAAAGTGTTTTTTTAAGATCACATCGGTAATGGCCGCGAAGCTATCTATTGTGAAGAAATGCTTTAAAGTATTATTGATTAAGGAATAGAATGGAAAATTGTTCATGTTTGAAAATGCGGGATATTTCCATGTGATCTATTTTTGTAAGGGAACTAAATCCAATGTACATATGTACATTTCTTTGGGTGAAAAGAGTGACTTCCCTTGATTATGCTCAAATTCATAGAACTGAACCCGAAACTAGAAACGAAAGTTCAAAGTGCTCTTCGTTGAATACAAAAGCTTTCATTTGTTGGGTTTTTTACCAAAAACAAAGATTGGAATATTAAGGTAAGGGCAGCATTTCGTAAAATGAACGTTTCAAACGTATTCTTTACTTCTTTAATTGTTCTCAATGTCAGGTTTTTAAAGCCTGTGATCTTTATTTTTAATTTATCTAGTAGTATAGGTGCGTAACGTAGTCAACAGCAAGCGAATAATATCATTCTGTTGAAGAGGGGTTCATTCACCGAAAACGGAGTGCCATATTAACTTACCTCTCACTATCTCGGCATGTCACCCTCTCCAATGTGTTCGTTTATAATGGGGATTAACATCGTGACGATTATTGTTCACTTACGTTACGGCCTTCATTGATTTACCAATATACCATACTAGGCAAGGGCTCTGAAGTGTTTGTCAAAGGACTTCTCATCAATGCCTCTCTGACTACGTTTGAAGAACAGTTTCTTATTTTGTCTCCACTGCGTCTGACTCAATTGTTTTATGTATAGTTTTCTTTGGATTTAACTCAGTTTTTAACAACAATATATAAAACCTATAGGAAAATCCTCCCTGATAACGTGTTACGTAATTCAATGCCGTATTATGTCAAAAAGGGGCTGATATTTTAAAAATCTTACAAAGTGAAATGAGCCTCTATATTTAAAGTTTCTGTCTACTTGAGTTTAAACACGCAAAACTTTTGCAAAGTTTTTTTCCCCATCCTCCTTGAAGGCTCGGGGTATGAGTTTTGAAGGGGGTCCACTCTGGTGCCGCGTTAACTCCGTTATGATGTCTCGTTTTAGGAGTTGTATCCCTTATTTTCTCTCTACGAGCAGTTAATATGATGTAATAGCATGTGATTTTCTATCTCAAAAGTTAATTTCGGGGAGAAATTGACTGATATTTAACATCCTGTAGGCATCGGGAAAATCTTCCTTTGATTTTAGGATACGTTTGGCATACAAGCCATGGCATACAAGCCGGAAGTAGAACAATTAAATTATGTTATTCTCACAAAAGCGATAAACGTTAACAATTCAAATAGTTCTAGCTGTTAACACCCGAAAGAGGACGTGTCATATGCAGATGAGTGTATTTTGGAACTTCTTCGATATCACCGATGATACTGTACCAGCGAGGAGTACTATATATGTCATTTACATTTCGAGGACAGTTCACATGTTCACTCTCTGTCTACCTTGTAATTAACTAAGACAAAGTGTCTTGTCCTGTGACACTCCACATTAGAACGATACCAATAGGTCTCTATCAGTAACATAACCTGGGGCAAATGCTCTCAACTCCTGACACTAATGCGTGTCGTAAATTTACTTCTGAGGTCGTCTGCTACAATTATAGAGTGCACTTCGTGTCTGCCTAGTTGTCCCATTTTCATCTTATTATTTTCTTTCAAACACTCAATGAACTATCTGGCTGCCAGAGATTGTCATAACCGAATGAAGAGAAGTATTACTTGGTCATCCATTATGATTTACAGTAGCCTATTTACATATCATCATCCGATTGGTTTACTATTCGTTTGTAAGCAGGTACACATTCTCTGTATAGAAAGGGGCATCTATTTAGTATTTACTATAATCACTATACTATTTTACTATAGTCGCACATGGCCCAACATACATGATTAAGACATAGCTAGATACATCAAGCACCTCACAACCATTATAAGTTTATATATCTGTACTATATTAAGAATATTAACACATTTTGATTTTTTTTTTTCATTAATTTATGATCTGGTGCCGTCTCAAGCCTTCGTTGTAGTAGGCAATATCTCAGAGATCGTTCTCTCTTACACAACCGTGTTGTTATAAGAGGTCTGGGAAAAACCCGAAATATAATAATTCATCTACCTGTTGTTAACAAGCCATTTCGTCACTTTAAAGTCGAGCATATAACTGATTCCATCTTTGTTGATCGATAGATTCCATACATTGCTTTCTTTCAGAAGATGGAGTGTTACATGTGTACAGTTGAAAAGCTGCCAAACGAATTCCCGCCGGTCACTGTGACTGACGAATGTAAACATCCAATATTCTATTGCATGAGAGTAAGTATTGGTCGCGATTTGCGCCTAACTAGTTAACGCCGTAACCATGAGTCCGCAACATTTCGAACAATCATCCGCTCACAGTATTCACCGAGGTATCCGCATGTATCTCGGACGCCTCTATAAACATCACGAGTGAGTTTACGCCCAAGTAACTGTACGACCATAACACAAGCGCTAGCTTTGATAATATGTCATGGTAATGGATATTACAAGATAAACTATCATTGTCCCTTATCATATTCCTCTAGGAAACATTAGGTATGAAAACAGCCGCGTTTTGCTAATAATGTATGTCGAGAATAACACAAGACACAAGGCTACTAAATTGAGAAAACTGAACTTATTCACGTGTTCAACATTGTTAGCATATCAACAGTCAACCCAGTGCTCATATGCCATCGTCAAGATATCAGGGTTTAATTTCCCCTGTTTACTTTCATCGAAACATTCGTCTAGACACGGCTCGATATATAGCATATCTATACACAACGATGGTAAAATTAACTTCTGTTGTGTTATATCTTATCTAATCTTTTCTTACCTTATAATAATTGCGCTTCCTGGAAACTGAACTAGTACTTGTTATTCCTGTTAATTTTCAACGGGGATCGAACCTGTAACCCTCCATACAAGAGGCCGACGTTCTACCTCTGGACCACTGTCGCCCACATTTATTACTATTATTGGTATCATGATTACATAGTATTGATGGGGTTTAACGTCGTTCAAACGATATCGCTTTCCTGGCTGCACCATTACTAGGCTAGGGCTCTTGCAAAAGGACAATCCCATGAAACCAGAGGTACCGATGGTGAACGAACCCGGTAAACCTGATTTCTACGCTTGTCACGGTAACCACTATGCCACACAGACCTTCATTATGAAATACTAGAAATAGTCCTACTCGGACAACCATACAATAACGAACTCGTTGTTATATCATTGTAACTTATTTTTCAGTGTACATTAAAACATGTGGAAGAGATCTCGGAATGTCCCCAACTTGACTGTAAAAGGCCAGTTTCTATTGACGATAAGAACCCACGACTTTTCAAAGCCATTCTGAAGAGGATGTTTACCGAATATGACGTCACCTTGACTCCGGAAGAGGTTGACCCATTGTCGTCAGGGGGAGTTATCGATGTGGCGCTGTTGACAGGGGAGACAATTCAGATACCTTACGCGGCAAGTCGGACAATACTTGAGGTGAAACGACAGGTCCAATTGAAGTTGAAGCAACCTGTTGAGAAACAGAAGTTGTTGTACAACGACGTTGAATTGACGGTAGGTATCCATCCATCACATCCATTGTATCGTCTTCAGGGGTCCAGTGAGACCCGGTAGTTAATGACCAGACCAAATGGTAAACATCACATAAAACTATATCATCGTCTGGATATGTTGTGGGTTTTCTTTCTCGTTTATCAATAGCGTGTATCTATATCTAATTTCCATCAAACTGCTATGGTTTGCTAAGAGATAGTCCCTATATTAAGCCTCATTTCTATCGCATGTGATCCCTCACAACGCTAGCATAGTCTTCCGAAAGGCATTTGGACAACTATTTAGAAAAATATTAAGAAAAAGAGGGTCACATTTATTAGTTACGAAGATAGGAAAGAGGGAAAGAGTGGCAGCTCTGTGACATCGGGTCTGCTGGCCCATGGTGACCACGGATGTCGTATTTCGATGCAAACTGTCTCAACGTGTGAATTTACGGGGGAAAAAGACTCCAGGGTTCGAATGTCGGCCTCCGGACACGAGGGTCGTGGGTTCGATTCCTTGAGAAGCGGGTTCCGCCTTCTTGTCACATTTCATTAATCCACATTCGGCATAAAGGTTATGATCCTTGAAGCAGAATTGAAAGTGATTGATCTAAGTTGTAAGAACTTGTTTCACAATCGATGTAAAATAAATAAGTTTAAACTAAACTTAGAAGAACAAATATATTTCCCACAACATCAGAGGAGAGTCTCTTACAAAATTTGAACCTGTAACATTTATGTAAATGCAGTACGTTGGTGAATCAGTCTCAATGAAATTATTTTAAGATTATTACCAGTTATTTGTTAGTAACAATAAGTAAAGACTTTGCAAAATGAAAACAATCCTTTATCTATAAGTTAAAGTAAATTAACTGTGTCTTACCCGAATTTAAGAAAAGGAAGACACAATGTATTTCCAACAACATTAGAAAATAATCTGTTTAGTTGGCTGCGTACATGGCTTTTTAAGCTCCAGCATTGCAGGGTAAACATTGGTTTTACATTTAACACCACCAGCACTCTTGAAACAAACTACATGTATTTCTTTTAAGTTTGCTGTTAACGGGACAAATATTATCTTATCGAATCAATACTGTCGCCTCTCTTTGAAAGAGTTAGTTAAAGTTTATGCAAACCTCGCATCTTATCTAGAACTATTTTGTGGTGTTTTTCTTTTGCGTATAGAGGAGATAAATAAACACATTTTGATCCCAATAGAGTCACCCTCCCTCTTTTGACTTTCGTCCCCCAAAGAAGACATGCGGCTGATTCAATTTCTTTAATAAATCTAAATAAACCAACCAATGTATCACTGTGTGTCATCATACTGATGTCACGTTCCTGCAACATAAAACAATAGTCGTAATAGCATCTGAATCAATTATTGGAAGTACAATAAAAAGCTATATTGGTGAAAGTTTTCTATAATAAGCAAATGCATCTACCTAATAATGAATACAAATGCAAAAAACACTGAGTTTCACTGTTTTGCTTTCTTTTAAAAACAAGTGTGAATAAGTTGTCTCAATATCTTTTTTAATTTGTAAATAGTATTTTTCATTATTATTAATTTTTCATTTGTATTTGCACAGTTCCATTAAGCTAATAAATACATTAGGTACCTTGGTGAAAATCAATTGATTTGACAGAATAGCTATATTTAAAACATGAAATCAAATAATGACAGCATGACGAACTACATTCAAAAGAATGCAAAAAGTGAAATAAAATTCAACATCCAATGAACAAACTTATAGATACTCTTAAATGATTGTTGAATGCTCTTGCAAGAGAGCAGATAAGAGCGTCTGTAAGAGCGTATAGTTCACAACATTTAACAAAGTTTTGTAAATGACCGTATTTCTTAAGTCAAATAAACCACAACATTAAAGTGATCATGAAAAATATGGAATATATACACAAGACAGATTAAAGTCGTGATTATAATGACTGGCCTTGAATGCCATTGGTGGTGCACAAACACATTCATACAACATACACAGGTTTGAGATATAGTCGGAGAACATAAGAACTTCTTCAACCTGAAAAGTACATGTCACATGAATGAACATAGCATTGTATGATATCCTTGAACCCTAATTTTACTTCATAATATAACTACCTAGGCACAAGCTTTATTACGCGATTGGACGTTTGAATACTATGAAACCGTTACACTAGAAGCACCTTATTCCATGTTCGGAAACATTATTGTCGCATGAAATCTAACCACTCATATGTTAAATATGGTGGTGTCGATATTGATATATGCCACCTCCCATTCTGCGTAAAACAACATTGTCTCCGCGACGTCTTAAACGTTTTGATATATTTACGTATACCTCAAGTGCTTTCGAATTGATTGTGTTTTATTGGTTTGATTATTCGGTTCACCGGATAAACTTCATACGCAATGTCTGTTTGAAGTATTTTCAATGTCTTCCGATTGAAGACACCAACCGTCTATTCTGTTTCTCTTTTTCAGAACTATATGTCGGACGGCCAGCCCGCCCGATTGATTGACTTCAATGTGCGACAAAACGCGACCATATGCCTTGTCATCATACTGTTTGCTATCCCGGACACATTCAACCACGTCACATTCGACCTTTACTGGGGGTATCCGCCAAATGGCCGCGATTTTCTAGATGCATCTTGTCTTGTATTCAACGGACAGACACGTGTGTCTACGTGTGACTATAGACATAGAAGCGCGGGTTCTTTCATACGCCACTCCGGTGATGTAATGGATGATACAAGAAGAATTGGTCATCACACAATCAACGTAACGATGAAGGACATTCCTAAAGACATCACCCATCTGTTCTTCACCCTTAGTGCCTGGAGTTCCCCTAACATTTCCAAATACCCCAACCCAAGTTTAAAGTTTTACGAGTCTGCTAACGCCGGTAAGGACCTGTGCAATACGACGTTCACTCACGCCGGTCAGTCGCAAGCCGTCGTCATGTGCTCGGTATCACGCGGATCCGACGGAAAATGGCAGATTTTTGGATCCGGAAAGCTTTCCGCGGGAAATGCCAAAAATTACGCGTCATTAGTAACAACGATTCGCTCCCTTATTTCACAGGGACACTGAGTATCCTAAGACGTTGACATGGCTCAGTTTAATAATGAGGCATATAGGCAATTAACAGTGCTGTACAGAGGACCAATCATTGTGCCTACTTCAGTATTTGTGACCTGTATTGTGATGCTACCATATTATACAGATTTTCGAAGCAGTGTTTTTTTTTCCTTCAGATTTGCACGAAGCAACTAGGTGTATATATGTGTACCAATCACTCGTCTTCGGTGATTTAATGATCGAGTTGATCAAAAAGCATTAGATCTACCATAAAAACTATTATACATATTTGATCCAACCGAAGAACTTTGCGTATTACTTGATAAACAGCTTTACTATATAACACATAGCAAGCGCTTAAATAACTGTAGTAAGTCCTTTACAAATGTGGATGACAAACTGTAGTAAGTCCTTTACAAATGTGGATGACTAAATGTAGTATCGCTTTGTGCTATAGATGAGTTATTCATCCCTGTACTATTGATGTCGACACAGAGCAGTTTGGACCCATTCAGCTTTTGATACGTGTTGAAATACAGTTAATATTGTTTTAACCCTTTCCCAAACAATAGCGACATTTGACCACTTGGTTTCAGATGACTTTAGAAAACAATGTAAGAAAAAGAGAAAATTGCTCGTAACGAGCAATTTTTCCTTTTCCCACAATGTTTTCTGCCCTATCAGAAAATTGATATCCAATTTCATGACATTTTGAAGTTTCGTCTGCAAGCTCTTTTAATTTGGGACAGTCGAAAATTTTGTGTTTGGGAAAGGGTTAAGAATTGTAGTGTATAAGACAGCTAACGACGTTATACTGACACGGTCAGCCAGGCAGTCTAGTAGGTGCCGAATGATTGCCTATATTGGGACGGCTTCAGACCAAACAACTTTACACGTGCTGTTAATGAGGGTCCTTTAAAACAAGATTTAAATACGTATGCACAAACAATAACATAACGAGATACTGTATTTATGTACATAATAAAAGTACAATATTAATTGATTTGGATAGTTTTGTCTCACTGTAATAGTTCGAACAGCATACGTGTAATACCGCTGCGGTTAGCGCACCTGTCCATGCTACTCGTATTTCCTCACCATATTTGCCCGCCGGGTCTCGAACATAGGGCTCATGTGGTCGAATTGGACTCGCAACCGAAAGAACTGGATATGCTGGTTATCCCGATTGTATTGATCACTCCGTTAATAGAGAGATTGATTATGAATGGAGAGACTTTCCTGTAAAAAAGGTCTGGTGTACCCTCTGACGCCACACTACCTCCGTGTAAGGCAGTATATATATTCTTTATCCAATTGCTAATTTCTGACGCTATTATATTTTTACGAAATCTTTTCGTATAACTTATATAATGATAGGTATTTACATAAAGTCGAGGGTATTTCAGTCTTTTTTACAACTGTCTCATTCCCTTATAAGTTTGATGCAAACATATTTTATTCAGAAATATAAAAAAAAAATATATAGGAACATTGAATCAGAGACTTAGAAAACACTTTAATACAATATTTATTATGATACTATCCTATTTAACATTTTAAAGTTTTAATGGCTACATGCGTTCCTTATTGCTAGGTACTGATGCTAACTATAGACCTGTCTCGCTTACATCTGTATGTTGCAAGATACTGAATACATCATTCATACCCAGATCATGACACACCTAGACTCACACCAGATATTATCGGACCAACAGCACGGTTTCCGTAAGAAAAGGTCATGCGAGTCTCAACTCATCATTACTGTCCAAGACTTAGAGTCCAGTATGGACTTTGGTGAACAAATTGATGCTGTGCTGTTAGATTTCAGCAAATCCCTTGAAATAGTTCCCCACAAAAGACTCATGGTCAAACTCAAACACTACGGAGTCGCTGACAGAACCCTAAGATGGATTAAGGTTTCCTCGTAGGCAGAAGTCAGCAGGTTCTTGTTGAAGGCCACATGTCACCTTCAGCCCCCGTAACTTCTGGTGTGCACCAGGTTACTGTTCTTGTACCCCTGCTATTCCTCCTGTACATAAGTGACCTCCCAGATAGAGTGATGTCACCAACGCGCCTCTTTGCAGACGACAGTCTCCCCTATCTAAGGATCAAGTCTCTCAATGACTCTGCCATTCTACAGGAGAATTTAGACAAACTACAGGAGTGGGAGCGTGATTGGATCATGTCCTTCAACCCTACAAAGTGAGAAGTGATACGCTTTTCAAGGAAGAGGAAACCCATTCTGGCAGATTACACAATCCATGGCCACACCTTGAATCAAGATTGCAAGGTCTGGAAAGTACCTGGTACCATGCTGTCAGACGATATCTCTTGGAAGGCCGATATTGAAATGACTGCAAAAAAGACAAATTGCAGCGGATCATCTATACGGGGGAACCTGACATACTGTCCAAGAGACATCAAAGCTCTCACATACAAGACACTTGTAAGGTCAACACTGCAATACGCCTCCACAGTGTGGGATCCCCACACACAAGACTGTACAAACCAGCTAGAGGCAGTCCAGCAGTAAAGCTGCACGGTTTGTCATGGAAGATTACCACACCACCAGCAGCACCTCCCAAATGATCGCAAAACTCGAATGGAACACCCTACAAACGAGGAGACAACATGCCAAGCTGTTCATGATGTACATAATTATCAATGATCACTTCGCGATCCCAGGACATCAGTATCTCCACTATGCTACAACAGCCACCAGAGGACTTACCCAAAGTTCATTGTACCATACTGCAGGTCAGACTATTGTAACGAACCGAGCGAATGAACCTCTCAAAGAGACAAACACATCCGATCAGTGAAAAACACTGTCGTACACTGGGCGGTTGTGTTGTCTATATATATACCAGCATGTTCTCTCAGAATCTCCTTCTTCTCATCCGCCATAAGACTTTGGAATCAGTTATCAGCGCACCTTGCCTAAGTAGCCTCACTGGAGGCCTTCAAGGGTAGCCTGGTGCAGCAGCACTAGATGCACCTCCAATGTAGTTTTATATTTAGTCTGCGCCTGTTTGCGCCTCACCAGTACAGCACTTTCATGTACGAAAATGCCCCAGAGTGAGCCAGGTACATTAACGGAAGAAGATGATTACATCCGGCCGCGAAGTGGCGAACAATGGAATCCAGTTTGTTACGATTTCCAGAGACATATATAATCTATGTCTCTGCGATTTCTTATCTGTATTTCTGTTGGAAACGCTTGATGAACTGTCTCGTAGATTGGAGAAGTCCTTTCTTCTTCCCTGGTGGAGTATTTATCCCATTTGGGTTTGACATGGTGATATTCATCCAGTCATCAATTGTGCAAAATGGAATTCGAGAAATAGTTTTTTTAGTGTAAAGCTCCATTTTTATGAAGAAGTCAAGGACACAAACATACATTTAAAACAAAAAAAGAGAATAATAACCAGCGAGAAAACCGCCAATAAGAATTCAAGGGCAGCAACCATATCCGTTAGAAATATGTTATCTTAAAACTTACTTCCCTTGGACGAGACTATAACTTTGCCGAATGTAATCTATTTTGCAGTTGAACAAACAAATTGAAATATAAAAAAGGATATATGGAAGATATCTTGTATCAATGTCATTATTCAAGATGGCATATTTAATTTCCTGGAAGAGTCTTTCGTATTTATACCTGATGCGATAATAATGACTCGGTTTAAACGATTCCCTTTGGCGGGTTCGGGCCGGATTTGCTCACTAAACAATTAGATTACCTCCCTTACGTGGTATCTTTGGCTAGACGGCGCGTTTACTGTAGATTATTCAACATTCGGACTTATTTACATTCTGAATTGTCGCTTTAGAAAGTGATTCGTTCATTTGGGTAAGTTATTTTCATTAATGTTTTAAATGAAAATCCACCATGAGTGTCATCCAGTAAGGTTGTACAACAAAGGCCGTTTATTTCGGTATTGATGACTCAATGCTATCCTCTTTTATTCCACCGACATTACGTTTCTGTCCTAAGGCCCTTTGACAGATTGGACACTGTTGGGTGGGTGGGGTATTGTTCATTCACAGAACATGTTAGCTAGTGACTCATTTTCGAAGGTACATTCTTCTTAAATGAAGTTTCGATAACAACTTTTTATAGATAACATGTACAAATGTCCTTATTCAACCCACTGTCATAATGGTTTCAAATGTTTATCTCAGAAGAGACCTCATTTGTTATCTAAGAGTATTGAGAGCTCTTCTGTCAAGCGAGCTTTGTTCTTGAGAGAAAATAATTTAGATCCATTGGGCACGGTTGCGGCATACAGAATATCATGCCTATACAATGTTTTTACTATGAACAGTGCATTGTCCATGTAAAATTGACAGATTACCCATTGAGGATAGTTAAATTAATTCAACTGAAGATTGCCTTTTCATATTCTGATGAGGCAATCTTAACAGTCGAAATTTCAAAGGACCAAATAAGTGGTGCATTCTACCAAATTCAGATTTTCGGATTTAAATCTGGTCTCCGTAGCAACTCTGCACTATTCAACGAATCATTCGAAAGTCTGATGTGACGTGAGATATTGCCCAGTGCAAACATTTCTCAATATTTCCCAAGTTTGACTTCCATTGAGGAACATTCTGAAACCATCCTGGTAGATGCCAAGATTGCTTGCCCCACAGAGGTCTTTTAAAGATTTTACTTGAGCTTAAACATATTTTATTCAAGGAATAAACATCATTTTATACATTACAAACAATTTAGTGAAACGGATTAGAACTGAACCTAGGGTTTTAAGGTTAAGCCGCTGCTCCTTGATGGCGACATTCAGATCATTTATAATGAAAAATGCACAACAACGATATGGCGGAATTCTTTACATTCAATGCAGAAGGTGTGGGTATTTTTCAATTTCTTAGGATCTGCGGTGGTGTAGCGGATAGCGTCAGGGACTAGAGACCGGACGGCCGAGTTCGATCCCCAAAGGTGGCCATTTATTTTACCGTAGAGTGTTCTTGGGCGAAACACATATCCTAGCCTAGTAGTCTGTAGTCCCCGTAAGGAGTTTGACATCATCGGAAGATGGATAGATTAAACTGAGCAAGTTTCTGAAGACCCACATGGCACTGACCCTAAGTTTAGATCGTTATGTATAAAATAAACCTGTATAAACTTTCTGCATTATCTGCAGTTTTTGTGTTCTTTATCTTTTCTGTACAGTCATGAACTTATTAGCAGGGTTTGGAAGCTTTCAATAATCTAGTAGTTCTATGTTACTTTAGAAATCTATGTTGTTATGTTGTTATTTCTAAGGAAGAAGACTATTTATTTTAAGAAGTTAAAATCTCAATCTCTGAGAGAGTCAATTTAAAGAACATTTTAAGCAATATACCAGTTGACCCATTTTCCCATCTTACTAATGTCAACCCACAAGAACAAGCTACAGCCAGCTTAGGCTCCTGGGGTCCTTTTCATCAAATGTCTTAAGTGCACTTGGCTAAGAGCGATTAAAATCACACTTACGACATTTCTTATGTGCGTTTCATTAAACAATCGCAACTGCTTATGACGATACTAAGTTAGGAACGAAATCAAAACGCTCGCAACTATCTCATATTTTCCGAAATGGCCTGCATAAGGTAAACTTTACCGCATTGTACCGGAATTTAGGCATATCGTAACCGTCCTTTTAAATAGTTTAATCCTTGATTAAAAAATTGTTGTCATATAATACATAACATTTACGGGTTAACATATACATATGGCATAAAAAAGGAAAAAAATACATAGAAAAAAATTGGTTGCATGATGATTTTCCAACACCGAGCTGAACATGAAATGCGTGATACCGGTAAATCGTGACTTGACATCTCTTCGGGCCCTCGCTTGGCATATTTACAACTTGTTTAGAGGTGAACGAGTACATATTGTCTCGCATCTCATTGTTTAAAATCGATAATGTACGTGTGCGAATGGAATAATCCATGTTTTGTAATTCTAAACAGTGTATATATCTCGTTCTGAATGAAATAAAATCTTTAAAAATCTTAGAAAAATGGCCGCCATTCTGTGACGTCATCGCACTTAAGACAGCCTCGGACCTCTCTTAGAGTTAAGAGTGTTTTTCGCTCTTAACTTCTAAGAGCGAAAATTGATGAAACGCGCCTGAGAGAGAAAATCTGACTTAAAAGCGAATTCGCACTTAAGATTGTTAGTGATACGAGCCCCTGGTATTTTATATGTATACCCTTACCCTGTGATGCCAGATTGTAGGTTATCAAGTTGAAGATCTGGGATCCTAATTCAGACATCTGTTAAGAAGTAATCATTTTTCGTTGACAATTAATATCTCCCAGGAAGTTAAGTGAACTGCCACCATGACTGAAGAGAGGAATTGTAGAAAGAGCATCATATGCGTATAAAACAACTTAATTGGTTCTTCAACTAATTCATACTGCATGTATTTCTTTAACACACTGATTTACCTTAAACACAGTAGTTCTATGAGTAATCTTCATCAAGTGCTTTAACCCTTAGAAGCCCCAGGTAATTTCCAAAAAAAAAATATTTGTGTTGACTGCTTTCTAAAACCTTGATATCTGTTCTATTTTGATGAAGAAACTCTGCAAGATACAAAGCGTAGCAAACAGATCAGATCACAGGCCAGCCACAAATATACTTGGCAGATGGCCAGGATCCAACCTATCTGCATTTTAAATCATGAAGTCGGTTCCGGACCAGCACTTTAAGGGTTAAGCTTTAGTTGACATGAAGTAATGGATCAATTACTGAATTACACTGACCACAATAAACATTGAGTCATGTACCCTGCTATTAAATGTAAGGGGTAAAAATAACACTTGTGATTTACAGGCAGTTTAACAGGCCTGTGTGTTTAACAGGCCTGTATATCACCACTCATTGCCTTATATGGAGAAATGAATCTGTTGACCAGCCTTCTGTCAACAAACAACCTTTTACTAAACTTGTTCACTTACTATTTAATTAAACACTTTTGCTTTTTTTGTAATCTGGCTCTGTTAAGAGTATTTGAAGGTTTGATTCTTCAATGAACAGATAAGGGTGTGGTGTCCACAGTCATGATGCCGAGCCTCATTAGCTCTGTTTCTAGCATGTCACTTGAAATACATGGGTCCTCAGGGTTTGAGACCGAGCTTAGCCAATATCTTCTCCCATCGTTAAAGTAGTCAATATGACATGATGTATTTGCCTCTCACCACTTTCCAATTATTCTTTTTTTTTTGGAAACAAGTCAGTGGATTGGGAGGAATAGGGTGAAGTATTGGTGAGGAAGTATATTGAACATGAATAGGTGTGCTGACAACTGCAATGTAATAAAACTATCCAGCTAACCATTGGCAGGGCACTCTATCCTCACAAAAACACAGGGACGTTGAGCTGTTAGTTTAACATTTCAAGCTGCATGGTGTTTATATCCACAGAGATTGAGATGTTCAAAATGCTGGAATTAAGGAATTTCTGGAAAGGTCATCTATGCAAGATGTGTACTTTTCTCCCTCTGCTTTTTAGGATACATACAATGAAATATGTGAAAGAAAATTGCACCATATTGAGAAAGTAAAAAACCAGTCAAGTCAAGGAAATTAAAAAACTATAAATTCATGACATAGAATGTTAACATTTTGAAGTCTTTGTTTCATGAAGGCTGTTTAAGTTTTGGTATTTTCTAAAGGTGTCTGGCTAGCTGAGGCAGGAACTGGCAGATTATCCCTGTAGTTAATAGGTTCCAGCTGCTGTTTGTTACCTTTACATTAGGGCAAACCTTTTCTGAAATATCAACACTCTACTTAGAGATTACAATATGATGCATAAATTAGCATGTTCTGCTAACCGACATCTTTTTTCTTTCTTGAAGACCTATTTTGTGGGTACTCTTTAAATTGTCTCGACAGTCCCTGAGAAGGTTAAGGAATTATATGTTCATGAACTTAATGCTTAATCAAGCTTCCTTCACAATCAATGTAAAACAAATCTAACAAACATACAAACTGCATGAAGAGATATGAATGACAAATGGCTGTTCCTGAACATATTCTTGAAGATCATGAACATCTACAAGAGCATGTCTCTGTTCATGAATGACCATCTTTGTTCGTGTCTGTTGATGCAGTTCCTGAATAATGTCCTTCAAACCTTCACAGGGGAAATAGCACATTGGCAACAGTATTGCATACAAGTTTCCATCTCAACAACTACTGCACTGATCAGATTGAAACTTCACATATTTATGTGATAGGGAGCATATTCTAGGGTCCCTGACCAAATGTCATAACTCTGGATTTGATTTTAAGCTAAAGGCCTTTGATGGACTTTAAAACTCAAATTTTTATCTCAGCAACCAGTTGCAAGTATTGGATCAAATTTGACATGTATGTATTTGGGATTATGATCTCACTGACCAAACCACATAACTTGGTTTTGAATTAAAACAAATAATGGCATATTTGTACTTGCTTAGAAGCATACTAGCACTCAGAAAATCTACAATACTGGATAAAATGAGTTATAGATAATGCTATGATATGTTGAAAGATAGCGTAACACTACAGGAATATGACAATATAACACCTGAACTATTTGTTATCTTAGTTTCAAAGTGCTAGTTTCACAAATAATGTACCCACCAATTTAACTTCATTGTTTACATTTTAGTCACATAGATCTAACATAGCAAGGAGCACTCAAATTAATGAGTGGCCGTCACCTGGTTAGAAAAATCGCATGAAACACATAAAATGATGTCATTTATCCAATACCAACAACGTCAACATTCAAAATGGAGAATATCTCTGATTTCATTGGTTCTGGACGTTTCTCGCTGTACCTTTTTAATTTTGCTAATTGTAAACAAATATTATCTATTATTGACTCTATTAAAAGCATCATGTGAACATGTTATTGTCTCAGTTCTTCTGTAAAAGTGAATTTAAAGTTCTTTTAAGTCAATTGTCAATAATTCTAGAATTTTAGTGAACATGAGCGCTAGAGTAGCTTCAAGTTTTGTGTACATCTTCATATTTCAGAAACATATTAATGTTCAATGACATCCCTCTCCAGTAGCAATGAATTGTTCAAGCACACTGTCTTATGGATAGCTCTTGTTCTCAACACTTTAAGACAATTTTTTGACCCCTAATGTCAAATAAAGCTCTGATAGTAGCTTAGCTTGAATTAGTTTTTGGACTAAGAGTGTGTCAGCACCTTAGTCCATTGAATTTACATACCACATTTCATCGATACACAAACAGATACACAAACAGCGGTCTGACCCCAAATACTCATTAAACATCCGCCTTCACTGTGCGGACTAATACCTTCTTGGAACTAGGAATGTAGTCTGGATTTACTCGCTTTGTTTTGCTTTATATCATCATAACTGTTGCCTCATGAGAAATCGTAAAATGTCCAGATGTTCGAAAAATAGACTATCGTTCAGTCTCTGTTCACAGAAATAATAATTATAGTAATGGTGGTAAAAGGAGCAGTTGTTTTCCTCAAGATGTTGCCCAAAGACATTTTCAAATGTATCCTCAACCATCTTGCTTTAAAAGCACCTTAGTCCTTCAGCGCTATCAGCGCTTTGATTTTGGGGATGCAATTAAGCTGAATACAGTTGACTTGATGAAAACCCAAACAAAAGTCTTGCCCTGTATATGACCACTAGGAATGTAGTGATTCCAGCATCTGTACTGGTCTGGAATGCCTAGAGTCAGCTGATATCTTAGATGATGTGATAACAGAATATAAGCTTGAGATTTATACAAAATATATAGGAAAACTTTATACAGAAAACTTGATTAAATAGTACAGCTGACACTGAGAAAATGAATGGGAGGTATTATTGGCACCATAACTTAATGGAAACAGTATCCAGTTTCACCAAATAAGAGTTTGTAATCAGTATAAAATTAATGTTTGATTAGATTTTACTTTAGTTTCATTTTTATTATTTTTTTTTAGTTTCATATTAGTAAACATTAATATTGTAACTTAAGAGGGTATGCGGTTCTCCAACTGATTTTTTGTGAGAAGCTTAGAAAATTATAATTCATTGACTGTGATTTCTCTTACGAGTGTTAGTCATTACGCTGTAAATATAAAGCATGAGTTTTTCATATACTCCCAAAACTAGAAAGTTGATGGTCAACTTTTTGGGGTACACAATGTGGTTATTTACTTGGCAAAAGTAGATGGAAAAAGCAAAAAAACCTATGCGTGGCCATCTTGTTCTGACATAATATTGTAAACATTTGTTAAGTGAATCTCCCACCTGATGACGTTACTTATCAAGTATACAGAAACAGACTCATTAGAACGTGATTGTCATCTGCTGCAAAAGTAGACCAAATCAAAACTTATTTATATGATAAATGCTTACAGAGACTATTTTTTTAACTTCTGGGAATAGGTCTGGTAGGGGACAAATTTGGGAAAAAATCAAGGCATTTCCTCTTAAATAGGGAATCATTTATTAATTTCATACATTTATTTATAAGCTTTTTCAATTAGTAAATTTTGCTGTTTTGAGACATCGCATCAATGGAGAAAACTCGATTTATAACCAGCATGGCTAGTTTCATACAGGTGCTTGTACCCTGGGTCCTTTCAGAAAACGGCACATATTATCGTAAAGATGAATCTTGTTAAAGGATATGTATTTGATATTCAGGGTCTTGACCAGCCCTCTAGAGCACCGCAACTCGGCAGTGCTTGCATTTCAAAATACGCTTTCCCGTCTTTAAATGTGGCCACAGGGCTTTAAATTGGCCCACATGGAGTCAACTCAACTGCCAGTCTACCTTATGTATCAAATCAATGGTACCTGATATATTCCTCGCTTACCTAGATCAACTAGATTCATTTTGTAGGAAAGCAGTTAGTGGACAGACACTGGTGTTAAAGAATGATGGTGAGCAAATACAATGAGCTGATATACTGTTGAAAACTGCATGTTAAACCCCAACCAAAAACCTATGCATGGAACAATAACATTATAATATGTTATGATGTGATTGAATAGATCTTTGATTAACACTATTGTGTCTGGCAACAATTTGGATCTATTATGATAGATTTTGTATTATTCACATTGATTTTCTGGGCAGATAGTGCTTCACTGAGGGAAAAGAAAGCATGTTTTTGTATAGATATGGGGTATAGACTTTAATGATCTGTGTCTATTTATAAGTAAGGATCCCCCCCCCCCCCATGTGTGTGAAGTCCATCCAGGACTACATGTGCATGATATGCCATCAGTTATGTAGATCCTTGTGGCTGGCATTCTTACTCTGTAGAAATGTCAGACTTGATTATGCCTGATTCTTATCTTTCCTTTTGCTTCATGAGGAACTGTATATTATATTATTATCTATACAGTTCATAAGGTTTTTTTTCAAGTTTGTGATGTTCAGTTCAAACTTTTACAGACAAACTACCCAGCCATAAAGGTCCATTAACCTAGATGTGATGTAAGAATTTTTTAACATTTAGAAATGATTTGTTGAAATTGCTTAATTTGGAATATGGGTGTGATTTATTGGGAAAACTGTTACAATGCTTCTAAACTAATAAAGGCATATTCAGATTTGCTAAGTGCCTTTTTCAGGAGGTCTCTGTTATATAACATAAAGATGTCATATGATGTACTTTTCTGTCAGAACCTTGGACCAAGTGGACTGCAGGTATCATAATACACAGAAATATATATATCAGCTGCTTGTAAATCTTAAAATCTTCACAAAGGCTTAAAAAGAATATGACACCATAAGTGGGTACTGGAAATTCTCCTTTTATCTCTGTCACTTTGGTATACACAAAACAAAATTTTGTTTGATATATCTGGAACAGATTGAGATCTACTAAGGCAACTGCAGGTAGATGGAGAATAGATGGTCTATGAATGGGAAAACTTTACATGTAGAAACTTTCATGAATCAGTTTGATACCGGTAATCCGAAGCCAAGCCAGATAAACTTTCACATTCAATGACACCAACCATCTATGTTTATTTTAGCGGGTTTACCTATAATTGACTAAAAAGGAATCAAGGGCAATCATAAAAAACAAAAAAAAGGAAGAAACGAAAAATCCATATTGTGAGACAGTATGTAACTATGCTAATTAGGATGGATAAATCTATCTCCACTTTTGAATGAAGTATCGGGTTCATTAGCAATCATTCAGTGCCTTAGAAAATCAAAGTGCTGAAAGTGCTGAAGGACTAAGGTGCGTTTAAAGCAAGATGATGGAGAATACATTTATAAATTTCTTTGGGCATCATTATTCCTGTGAACAGAGAATGAATGATAGTTTATTTTTCGAACATCTGGACATTTTACTATTTCCCATGAGGCAACAGTAAAAAGGGATACTAACTTCATTTGTTTACATAATTAGAACAGGTTATCACTTGATGTCGCATTGAATACACTTTAATACAGGATGCTCTTGGGTATGTTATGCGATTGATTGAACTTATAAACTATTTTAGTATAAATGAGTTTTCCTTTCAAACATTTCAAAATGATTCTGTGTCTGTGCGAAGATAATGATTGTTAAAACTTCGAAGGATGAAATTTGACTGAACGTTTCTTACGTGTTTGCAATGTTCACGAAATTGTATCTCATAAAGAGTAAAACAAAGATAGAAAGTGAGATTGGTTTCATATTTAAGTTTAGAAAATCTATTGGTGGATTGCAGTGTGTCTCTTTTTGTTTATTCAAAGCACAAACTACATTAAAAGCAAACTTCCCTTCTACCACTATCGTTTTTTATACACTGTATACCTTTTCTCTTTTTCCTGCGTTAGAAAAAAAAAGTTACTACGACATTCGAAGCAACTTCGCCAGAAAGAAAATTTGCTTTTAAAGAGACTTTCTCAAAGAACAAGATTTTAACTTTTAAAAATAAATTGGCTTTTACCGTAAAATAATTGCATGCATTTCTGAAGTTTCATAGAACTAGATTATTTGAAACATTCTAAATAACATCAAAATCGCCAATATTGCAGACCGTCTAAATTGGTTTATAGTGTAAACAACATGCCAAACGTAGAGTAAATGGTAGTATTTATAGATACTATCATCACATGGGTCTTCGGAAACATTTAACGCACATTTCCATGGAAGCATCGTTTCTGTCAAGCGAATTTGGGTCGAACAAGGAGGAAAACAAACAGTGAAAAACCTTATTTTTTATTATTGCTCAATTCAATAAGGATTTGATATAAATGAATAAATAAAAAATATTTGCAGTTTCTACATTGGTGTAACGTGTTTCCACCCCTTACGTCGTGTTATTTATTTAATATCATTTACCTCACCTTAATTTTGAATTTTCACTTTGAAATAAACATTACATCATCGTAGTTGGGAAATAAGAATTCTAATCCAGGAAAGACTCTTATAATATGAAGCTTGACTTTAAAATGGGATTAAATTGTGTTCTGTTTAACATTTAATTTTATTGTTCTGACTTTTCTAATTTTTCGCCTTCAGAAGATTTACGTCACAGGTGGGTGTAGTACCTTTAAAAGTGTGTGAGAAAGAATTCCCCCATTCATTTATTAACTCGCATTCCCAAAGAAGAACATACATATGCCAATGCTCACTTCATATTAATTAATGAAAGCACAGGGTTTTAGCAGCTTATATGTAAAGAAATTAAAAGCGATCTTTGGTTTAGTGACAAGGATTATGAATATCAAATTTTAAATGTTTATTCCTCTCAAAGCACACATCTCTGATAGTATTTTTAAGATGAAATTGATATCAAATGTCAATATAACTGCTTATGTCCATGGTTCTACCGAAAACCGGGAGAAAATGTTTCTCCTTGTTATTGTCGTTGTCTATATTTGCTTTCATGTAGACCAGTCACATTAGACCACGGAGGTAGTGACCCCTAGTGCGGGATACACCTACGGGCCCGGAGCCCAGGCTAGGTAGGGTATTTGTATTTTGATTGTTTCCTTTTTTTCTTTTAAAAAAGCAATATTAACGGCTCTTATTCCTAACTCTTACATGCATTGATTTAATAATTATACAAAAGGAAATTGAGAGATAGTATTTTTCAGCCTCGCATAATGGTGCTTTGATTTCGGGGGAAGTCCGAATGATCCAGACGTAGATATTTCATTCTACAGTTAAAGCTTGGATCATCCAAATTAGGGAAGGGGTGTAGTCCATCTCAATCAACCGCAATATTAACTTCGAATGATTCATTTGGGGCACCAGATGAACGGCATGCGTATAATACAGAGCATCTATCGATGTGCCGCCGCCGGATGGACAGTTTAAGCCTTCCCTTTCTCCTTTAATACGCACTGGCTTTGCTCATCTTTGCTATATTTTCGACTTTTCGAATTGTTTCTTGTTTGATTTTGCTTCAATTGTAACAAGTCACATTAACCCATTTGAGGAATAGGTTTACTAATGTTAATCACGTTGCCCCCCTCCGTGGGGTTTCACATTCCAGTGATGGCATTTGGACTTTTTATGAGATATGCATTCTCCCAATGCAGATTATATGGCAAGGGGTATTTCATATTGTGACGAAAAAGAAGATTTACTCTTTAACCATACAATCTCTTCCTTTGCACCGTGTTATGCAAAGTGTCAACGGGCAATTTCTCCTTTTCCAGCAATGTTTTCTGCCCTATCAGAAGATTGTTTTTACATTTCACATATTTTGAAATGCCATCTGCTTTTCTCAATTAACAGCAATATTAACTTCAAACGATTCATTTGGGGCACCAGATGAACGGCACGTGTATAATACAGAGCATCTATCGATGTGCCGCTCTCTTTAAATTGGGGACATTCTAAATGTGGTGGTAAAGAGCAATATCTCCTTTTCACACAATGCTTTCTGTCCTATCAGAAGATATTTTTTCAATTTCATCACATTTTGAAATGCCGTTTGCAAACATTTTCAATTTGGAACATTCTAAAAGTTGGTAGTTAAGAGCAATTTCTCCTTTTCCCGCAATATTTTCTGCCCTATCGGAAGGTTGTTTTTCAATTTCATCACATTTTGAAATGTCGTCTGCAAACTCTTTCAATTTGAGACAGTTGAAAATTTGCTTTCTTTTTCGATCAACCGAGACACTTATTACGCTCACACAAAATCTTAGTTGGTCTTAACCCATTTCCAAAAAACAAGAAAGGCATTTTACCAGTTTGTAGCAGAATTATCTGTAAAACTTTACGGACAAAGAAATATTTGCCCTTTATGAGCAATGTATCATTTTCCCCGAAATGTTTTCTGTCCTATCAGAAGATTATTTTTTAATTTCCCCGCAATGTTTTCTGTCGTATTAGAAGATTATTTTTTAATTTCATCACATTTTGAAATGTCATGTCGTCTGTAAACTCTTTCAATTTGGGACATTCTAAAATTTGGCAGTAAAGAGCAATTTCTTCTTTTCCCACAATGTCTTCTGCCCTATCAGATGATGATTTTTCAAGTTCATTACATGTCAAACTGTTGTTTGCAAACGCTTTCAATTTGGGACATTCTAAAAGTTGGCAGTTAAAAGAAATTTCTCCTTTCCTGCAATGTTTTCTGCCCGTTCAGAAGATTATTTTTCAATTTTATTTCATTTTGAAATGTCTTCTGCAAACTACTTCGATTTGAGACGGTTTAAAATTTGGCATTTGGTAAAGGTTTAAACATTAAACCGTGCAAATGTATTGGATCGTTTAAAGAAACATCGTCTAACGTCCGAAGTTCGAAAATCACTTCTCCGAAAAACGTAAATATGTAAGGAGCTATAATAACAAGCCATTCTGATGTGTTTATGTTAACTTGAAGTTATAGCCGTCATAAACTGTAACTGTAGTTGTGGGTTTAACCGTCTTAACAGCTCAATATGCTACGTACGTCTTGAAGATTGTAAACCTGACGGTAATAATAATTTATAGCAAAACAAAGCGAGTGAATCCGGACTACATTCTTGGTTTAAAGAAGGTATTAGTCTGCACAGTGAAGGCGGATGTATAATGAGTGATTCATGTCGGACCACAGTTTGTGTATCGATAAAGTACTGCCCTCAGAAAGTGGTATGTAACTTTCAAGGTGCTAACGCACCCCCGGCCTAGTCCAAAAAGAAAGCATTTGTGTGCTAAATGGTCACTGGTGCATGATATCAGATATATAATACAGGTTCTGCATGGCCCAGTGGTTAACATAGTGGTCTTAGAATCCAAGGGTCATGGGTTTGAAACCTTCTAATACCTTTGATTTTGTAGGGGTGCATTAGGCAAGGCACTTAAGAGCCCAAGCCTAGTACTGTTGAATCCAGGAATGCTGTAGTAAAAATGTAATTTTTTGGACACAGCAATAAACTCTATACTGGGCTTATTTGGGGAAAGTCTCAGGGATGGCAGGAAAGGCTAAATGTATCCTTTCAAAAATAAATTTAAAATGCCTCTATTTTACTCTTAAAAATAACATGAAGTGTTTATCCTTTAGTGGAGAAATCCAGATGAATTTGATCCTTTCTAAAATAACTTTAGTTCCAATGGGCTAAATAACCTTCATTTGTATTCAAACCAGCTTTCAGATAAAAGAATGGGAAACACAAAAGATAAACTTGGGTTCTTTCATTACCTGCAACAATGCAAACAAAGGGAATTACCATTATTGCAATAACTTTGGAATGTAACAGGCCAAATAAGGTCAATGGTGCTTGAAATATTAGACAATATCATCAAGGGTTCAAGGCAAGACTATGATAAGTCCTTCACAAATATAAAGAACATACTAAAGTATTGCATCCAGCACAATAAATATAATGGAATATTCTGCAAAGGGCTGTTTAAAGTTCTTTACAAAAGTGAGACTTGCCCTAGCCTTTCATGGAACCCTAGCAATTATATATAATCCTGTGAATGCATAGGTTTCAATTTCTATTGACTACTACAACAAGAGTGTAAGTCATTCACGCTTGGATGGCAGTCTTTTATTGCACCAACCATCAAATATAAAGGTTATCAAGTGTCATGAATTTTTTAACAGAAAAACACTTGGATGTTTTATATTAATGGAAATGGATGTTTTTTTCTTTGTTCTTAAAAACTTGTGAAAACTGAACAGAGGACGTCTGAATAAGATGTTAATTGATTTTGATCGGCCTTGTTTGTGTGGAAGCGAAGGTATGACAGGGGTTTGAGACAGTTTGTTCTAGGTTAAAGCCCCTACCACATCTATAAGTGTGTCATTTTGGAGTGTCCATTGGAAAGGTAATGTTTCTTAGTCAAGTACTGGTAGATTACCCAAGAAACAAAATGAATAGATTATTGTCTTTAAAATAAACTAAAAGTAGAAAGAAAACTGCACGAATCTGTTTTGAAAGATATACTTTTTAACTGCAGATTTCAACAGGATGTGACAGACAATGGGACTGACACCGAATTTTGAAGCCTGTGAAATACCTTTATTTGATAAACGGATTCTTCAATAGGTCATCTTTGCAAGATGTTTCCCTTTGTTTTTTATGAAATACTGTTTGTCATCTAGAAGATGAGATTAAGACTGCTGAAGAATGTCATGTTTTCTTCCGGTTAAGTTGTCTTGATTATAAAGAGGAAATCTGAATTGCGTGGTTAATGCTCTCATGTTACCATTATGTGACTTTGGCCAAACAAGGCAAACTTTTGCAATACATTCAAGTCATAATATTGTGATGTCATGTAAGGTTCCAGCGTTATGATGCACTGAAAAAGACATTAACATTCAGCAGAAACAGACATTTAAAAGGAGAGACCATTGCAAGGTTATTAAATAAATGTAAACTTCCCTTTCCTTTATTTAAAGCTGAGGTATCACAGAGTAAGGAGATTGATAGTCATTGGTCCATATCCCTTCTTGCTTGAGTTGTCTTAAAGGCACATAAAAGGAGAATAATGCTATATCAAACTATTTTATTTGGCAAACTTTTGATCAGATTAAGTTAGTTATCACCAAAAAAAACCATCAGCAAAACTTGAATGTGAAAGACTACCAGATATAACCTAGATAAGCAAGTTTAATAAGTCAGATTGCCTCATTTTTCACCTCTGACCTTGACAGTTGATACACAACATTTGAATCAACCAATCCGAATTCTTTATTTTGAATATATAAACAAACAGGTTGTTGATAAACATGATTGAATTGGAGACAACTATATTTCAAGCACAAAATAACTTATTTTAAAGGAATCTTTTTAATAAGGTCTAAATGCATTTGTAAATTAATTCTCATGACTTTTATGAACATGATTAAAGAACTCCATATATTTTTTTCAGTAATTTGCTTGTACTTATCTCCTTTGATGTGCCTTTAAATTGGTTATTTATTGTCAATAGGGTGAGGCCAACAATGAATGGTTTTATGGTTTAATTTCAGATTGCCATTGTGAAAAAGGTGCCTGATAGACACTAAGTGTATTCATTTGTGTTACACCTAATGGAGTATAAAAGATGGTAGATAATGTGTTGGATATAACAGAAAATATATTATTGGAATTCTTGGAATATCAATAGTGACAGGTAAGGTATAAAGTTCTACTCTATTTTTTTGTCACTGTACTAAATGATTTTGGATATTGTATGCAAGTTGCAAAAAACACGAAATTGTTCGAAATATTTGAAAACATGTTCAGAACTTGAAGTATTGCCCTCCAAGCTGCCTTGTTGTTCATATGTAGCAGTGGAACAGGAAAACTGCAGGAAGCTTCCCCAGTAGGGCTGGGAAGGGTACCCGAGTACCCGGGTACGGGTCGGATACAGGCCACTACCCGAGTAGCAAATCACTCTCCGTTACCCGGCAGTACTTTTACCTGGGTTATAAATCCACATGAAATGTGTGAATACTGTATGCACTTGTTGGCGTGTGAATCAGGCATTTCTAAATCCCAAACTATCAATCAATTATCCCCAAAACATTTTTTCAATATGTGAACAAATATGTCACACAAACTATACTCTTTAACTTGAAGGCTTCTAATCATCTATCGAAACTATCAACACTTTTATATTCCGATCATCACAGCAAGTCACACGCGCCTGGAACCATTACTTGCGACCATTCTACATTTGAATGGTAATCTAAGGGAGGGAAAATAATGGATCTAAGGAAGAACAATTTCGTCTTGGGTACCCGGCTAGTAAATGACCACCCGTCCCAGCTCTATTCCCAAGACAACAACAATTGTTCCAGTTTAACTTGTCTAGCTGTATGAACAGTTATAATGTTGAATAGTGGTCATTTAGTAAATGGGATTATCACTGACTTAAATAAATCATTGTTTTACATTTATCCAGTGTCGATTCTCAAAATCCAAAGGAAGGGGGGAAATTCCCCCTCACTTTGAAAATAAGGGGGCACTTTTTAAAATTAGGGGCACAATTATTAAATGCAATTTTAAAACATTCATCATGCTTTAATGTTTTATCTGAAACATTATAACATATATATATATATATATATATATTTAATTTTCAGGTATAACCAAAGGAATCATAATACATGAACTAAGAATGATATATCTGTATCTTTAAAAAGTAATAGTCTCTCACATGCTTCATAGAAAATTGTCTGCCATGCGTAACAAAGTGCTGTTTTTTTTCTTTTCTCGAAAGATTTACCTCCCATAAATTTAGACCAAAATTACGTATTTTTTATCTAACCGTGACTGTCCGTCAAGAGGCGGCTCCTATATTTTATTTACCCATATCCAAAAATTAACCTATTGCTTTAGACCAGAAATTTAATGGAGATTTATTTGGTTTGTTTAAACATGTAAATTATGTAAGCACATCATAATCACATGATGATAAAGATACACTATTTTTTATCATTCAGGAGGTATTTTCGAGCATGTTGATAAAGATTATAACTCTGACAATGAAAACATCCGATAATAAAGTAATCCATGTCGATTCTGTAGGCCATAAGTCGATTTCAGCTGATTCCGTCAAGTACCCGCGATTCAGATAAATCATGCGAGCCCTGCATGATGCCTCCATGCTAAAGATATCTTTTAAACAGATTGTGACAAAATGAGAATAAATCAAGGGATCTATGCAAGGCTTTAGCAACTCCTTCACACTGATTTCTTCACAAATGCTATAGTCTTCCCCATAACTCACTTTTTGTGATTTATCATGTTATGATAATTGTTTGAAATCAATCAATCCTTTTACTGTTTTTGGTTGCTATAATCATCTTTTTAATTTTTCTCGTTTTTTATTTAATCTACTTAGAGTAATTAACTCAGGGTAGAAAAAGGGTTATCAATTGCTGCTAATGCTGGATTTCGTCTCTGTTCAAGGAGATGGGTTCATTTTGACCATATGCCTGCCGAGGTGGATAATTAGAAAAGTGAAATGTGATATGGTGTCCGATCTATTTTTAGCTTTTATCTGATAAGCCATCAAAGCCTTTTGCTGATTAGGCACTTCAAGGCTGGAACTGAAATTCTCCACACATTTAAACCATTCCCTTTACCCATAATGTCATTTTAAGGGTTCATTGAATCATTTAATGTAAGCCTTTGAGCTTGCATAGGAGAAATAGCAAATTGTTAGATTACGAAAAGTAACATTAATTAATATTTCATGAATTAGCATTATGAAAAAGGGTCTTTTTACTATTGTAGCTTTGTTATTTTGAACAGCTAGCTTTAGGTGAAAATGATCACATCTTGGGTCAAGATAAGAGCAGGGATTTTCCCTTGGCTAACTTCAGTCATTGTTTCTCTTGACCCTATATATATTGTGTGTAGTCATTAGTATCACTAATCAACATCCATTGATACTACAGGTAAAATGCCCTATAATACACCTCCTTATCCACACCAATGATTACTAAATTCCATGATTTTTAAAGGAGTGAGGGATTGTTTGAGCAATACCTGGCACTCTGGTTAAATATGTGTCTAGCATTAACCACCAGGGCTTGCCAAGAAAGTAAACTATAATGATTCCTTTGTGTTCAGCTTATGACTGAACTTTTTCAGAATTTCAGGATTAATTTCAGACCTGTGGTTGAGTTCAGCTATCCACGGTTTTTGTTTATTAACATTTATAAAGATAACATCAATATATCATCATAAATGTTTAGCTTACGTTTATCCCTATATTAGTGAACTTGAAACACCTTTTAGAAAAGGATGTTCAATAAAATCAATTACTTATAGGGTCCTATGTGGCCATGTGGTTAAGGTGTTGGGGGGCCCCAGGTTCAAGCTCTGCAGATACCTTCATGGGATTATCCAGGTGAATCTAGAAAAGCCATATCATAACTGATAAAATGTTGACATGGTGTTAAACCCCATATAAACAGACAAATAAAACCGTCCAAGGGTGGCCAAATCTGATTTTGATTTTCTTGTTTCTAAATGCTAATTCTTTTTCTGCATGTGTCTGCTTATTTATGGTTATATAGTTAATTTCAGTAAAATATCACTTGTTCGTTAAAGCTTTTGGAGAAGCTGGGTAATATGGACAACTGATTTTGCGGCCCCTGCCATTATTTAAATTGCATATGATATGATTAGTAGATTCTTCTCAAGTACCAATAACTTGTTTAGCTCTTTTGCTGCTGCTCTTGCCATTCGACAAGGGCTAGGAAGAATGCTAATCTAGACTATTGGCGATTCTGGCCTGGGTTTCACGAAACATCTCAACTTGAGTACTTCCTCAAATATTGAGGATCCTCAAATATTCCCTCAAATTCTGTTTCACGAACATTTTCCTCAAGTAAAATCTGAGATTTTTCCTCAAATATTTGAGGGAGGTAGGTACCTACCTCAAATCGATCCTCAACTACCTAATGTCAGTTTGACTGTCCGCAACCTTCAGGTTTGTGCGGTCTCTACACTAATTTATAGGAAAATTCCAGCTTTCCAAGTTAAAGATAGTTAGAAAATACAGTTTGGAGGACCAATGAAGAAGAACAACAAAATTACAAGCACATTTATAAATGATAACATTGCGAGTCGAAACCGATCAGAATCGAACTGGAACTTAGCTACTCGTCGCACTTTGTTTTGGTTGCATTTTTCTTTGAAGTTGTAAAGCCACAGAGATAGCTTTAATTTCTGTTTCTGGAACTTATGTCAAAAGCATAATGTTAAGTCAAAGTGGGTATTAGATTGATTTTAAGGTTTCTTTCAGCAAGAAAGTGATGCCATTAACAACGAGTTTCGATGCAAACTTCTTAGAATTTATTTGAAGTGGTCTCCCTTTAAAATTGCGCAATTTTAAATATGAAATATTAATAATCTAAAATTATGCATTACTAAGCAACATGTCACATTAGCGCAGTGGTCATGTGGGTCGAACCTGATGCAAGCGCACTGAGTTCGCTTCTCTGCTTAGGCGATCTTTTTGCATTCATTCCATCAAGTGAGTTTACTTACATCCGAATATGGATATTTATAGAAACATATTACCAATAGACTGTTCTATGTTCATTCGTGTATGCATATTTAAAGTGCATACATTTTATAGCCGGGTGCTTTATTAGAACTTTTTAAACCAACTCAGGGCCATAACAAAGAATTGAACGGATCGATTCTTTTGAGAAAACAACATCATTGTCAGTAAAAACTACTTGATAGTGATATACTGGCAATTTTCATTCACTTATCTTAAAATCAACAATCATAAAACAATACACATTGGTAATATGGGTAAGAGATTTCAAAACAAAGGATTCCGTCCTCATCCCTCACAAGAAATTGCTAGTTTGGGACGCTTAAGCACCTTAAAATCCTACTTAAATTGTTCCTCAGCTGAGGAGCCTCAAATTGAGGTTGAGATTTTACGTGAAACGCACAAGTTGAGAAATCTCAGCTGAGTGAAAATTTGAGGTTGAGGACGTACTCAAATTGAGATGTTTCGTGAAACCCAGGCCTGGACCCTGTTGTGTTCCCCTAAAAGATCCCGACTCGGGCTTTTGTGAAGTAAAATTGCTTCACACCATTGTGCATTCATTTACAATGTTTAAACTCGGAAATGGAAGAGATGACGAAAAAGATGGTTATTTTTTAAAATAGATTTATTGTCTTCAGTGGTTGGTTTTTTGTCATCTTATACAAATTATTAGATCATAATGCTTCAAGAAGTTTAAAGCACTGGCTTTGGGGATATATTTGGGGATACTTAATGACGATGCTATTAAAAGGGTTTATCCTGTGTTTCCACCTTGTTTTTGACAAGTGCGTTTTTCTAGAGAAGGTTACTTTGTGTGTTACTGATTGGAGTTTTTAGCTATTTACAATAGTATTTCATGTACGGCAAACTAATATTTCTTCAGACAAGCGCTTAACACCAGTGATGCAGTCACTGTCTTTTAAGAGATAAATAAATTCAAATAATTGAATTTGTTGTGTATGGTTTAAAATTAACCAATAAATACACAATTCTTCTTGGAATTGGGAAGAGGCCCAAGGCTTATGAATTTGAGAAGTTTTATCACTGAAATTGCTAGATTCGGAAATCAAAGAGCTTGAATGACACTGAAGTTTTGGGAACTGCATGATTCAAAAAGAAATTTTCAATTGGGAATGTGCCTTTTATATGTCCTTGTTATATAACAAGAAATAGCCCTGATTCCTAGGGTACAAAAAATGCTATTTGTTTTCCACAAGCATCCTGGTTGTATAATGAAGCTGAATCAATCAATTAATGACAGTAATGTGTAACCTAATAGCACAGAACATAGCTCAGTATTGATTGGAACTGACAGACTTCTTTTGGCAAATGCACATGTATGTTGTTAGCTACTCTGTAGTCTATAATACACAGACACAGTTTGGATCAGATTCCTTGTACCTCCAATAGAACAAGTTGTGTCTTTTGGTACAGTTTAACTTTAAACCTATTACCCTATGTGGGAAGGTGCGACTGGTGGAAATTGCAAGCAACAACAGACAGATTGATAGTATGAAAAATGAATTTTTTTGACTGACTTGTTGTGACATCAGCGAAAATGTCTCTTTATGAGTATTTATCCTTGTGTCACATCGTTTGTAAAGGATAATTCCCTGTAGGTATGTCGAAGTCAGCCTTTATTGGGATTAAGTTGCAAATGTCTGTTAACTGTTATGAAAAGGGATTAAATGGTTCATTTAGATAATCTTTTTGATAGTTATACATTCATTATGAACTAAAAAAGTTAAGAGTTAAGAAGAGTTAAAAAAGTTTTAGGTTGCTGGTTCCAATTCCCTTCTAACACCGCAATTAAGCATAAAAGTTATGCAAAAAACCAATTAATAAATTATTAAAGAGTTTTTTGAAGTTATTTATATGTATACAAACAAGAAATATGATGTGGATATATTGAACTTTGTAAGGATCATTGGGTTTAAGCCTTTTCCCAATAAAGGAATTTTTGACTAGTACAAATTGAAAGCAACATGCTGCAGATGTCAAATAACAATACAAATAAAGAAATGTTCTTTCTTATAATTGGGTTGAAACAAATGTGGCTGAAGGATGAATTGCTCATTTGGAGCAACTCATCCTCTTGTTGCAGGGGTTTGTATTATAAAAGATATTTTGCATCAGATGTGGTAAACAGGTTCTATGGGGGGTTACATACTACTTCCCATACTGCACTGGGGAGATAAACCCATACATACAATCATGTACATGTACAGGACAGGCTGCTGCACTGGGGAGATAAACCCACACATACAATCATGTACATGTACAGGACAGGCTGCTGCACTGGGGAGATAAACCCATACATACAATCATGTACATGTACAGGACAGGCTGCTGCACTGGGGAGATAAACCCATACATACAATCATGTACATGTACAGGACAGGCTGCTGCACTGGGGAGATAAAACCATACATACAATCATGTACATGTACAGGACAGGCTGCTGCACTGGGGAGATATACCCATACATACAATCATGTACATGTACAGGACAGGCTGCTGCACTGGGGAGATAAACCCATACATACAATCATGTACATGTACAGGACAGGCTGCTGCACTGGGGAGATAAACCCATGCATACAATCATGTACATGTACAGGACAGGCTGCTGCACTGGGGAGATAAACCCATACATACAATCATGTACATGTACAGGACAGGCTGCTGCACTGGGGAGATAAACCCATACATACAATCATGTACATGTACAGGACAGGCTGCTGCACTGGGGAGATAAACCCATACATACAATCATGTACATGTACAGGACAGGCTGCTGCATAATACAGGTAATTGAGTCATGTACTAGGCCTGGTAGACTCACTAATTCAATAATACTCAAGTTAAAACTTCTCTCCATGCATTGCTGACTATAACCATAATAACTGGCTAGTCCAAATTGAAAGAAATATAGGAAAGAGTTTAAAAAAGTAGAGTGAGATGATGGGTTACAAACTGCACAACAAATGATAAATTGCTCCAAATGAGCAATTCACAAAATTCACAAAAGAAACCACAAAATTGTGTTGGTTCTAGAATAATTGACAATTGACACAAAAATACTTAAAATTTCCTTTAAAAAAAGTAACGTTGATGGTAACATGTTCAAATGATTGTTGTTCTAAAAGAGTTCTTTAGGTTTGCTAACAATAAGTGATCAAATGAGGTCAGTTGGGAATCCCCAGGTGAATACCAGTTGCCTGTCCTTGTTTATCCAAGGGCTGATGATGACACTATGTCTATGAACATGACCAATGAAGTCAAATTGTGTGCTTCACAACTCATGAAAATAGCACTTTGAGTCATTACTAATAAATAGTGTAACTGTTATATTGTCATGATAATGTGGTGTTTTGCTATGTTTTAAGATAATTTATTGTGTCTTAGTTTTAAACTCATTTTACCCAGTTTTCCAGGTTTTTTTGGCAACAATCTGACTCTAAAGATGGTGAAACCACTGTGCAATTTGTACAGGTATACTGTGGTGCCATCTCATACTGGTTACTGGAGAAGACCCTTCCTTTACTGCCCACATGGACTGGTCTAGAGGTTACTGTTAACTTTTGGCATTCTGTACTTAGACAGACAGCCAGGCAAGAAACACTAATGGAAATTCAAATCCACTGCCATGATTTGAACCCTTGTAGAGAGGACCCTTTTGATTTCAAGTTGAGTACTTTTAAGTGATAGCAGTCAGGGCAATGAAAGCCTGCCCATAATGTACAAGTAACAAACCTCAATATAGGAGAATATGACTTGCTTAAAAGAATTACCAGTACCATGGATGTAATGAAAGTTACAGTACACATTGCTTGTTTGTGACAGATTTGTCATTTAGCGCTGAACTGACCATCAACATGTCTTTTATATAATTATACCACTTTAGAAAGTGTGAAGGAAACCAAGCTTTGTGTGAATGTTTATAGCATTCTGGCCTGAGAATAGGTTAGTTGTTATCAGCAGAATCCTTAGAGTGATTACAGGCTGGGTAAGTCACTGTGGTAAAGGATGTGAGTGTGGTGAAGGATCTGTTCAGAATTGGCAAAATACTTACATGAATGTGAAAACGGAGAACTTGAATGATGACAGATTTTAAATTGGAATTCTTAAGTAATGGTCTGTCCCTTTGTCATACGGTTATTCAAACCTTATAGTCTGTGTGAATGGGTAAATTTAGCCATTTCACTTTATTTTCATTCACAGTTTTCCGTTATGGGTAGTGTGTATTTAAAGAAGGAAAATGCACAGGCAGACCTGAGCTCCAGGCCCTTGTTTATATAGATTGATTGTTGTTCGGTGTTGCTGCTGCCTAAGATTTGACCACCTCCGAAATGTCCTCCATTTTTAAGAGACAATCTTATTCAAAAGCAAAGAAAGAGAACTTAGAACAGCAATAAATTCATGACCATAAGTACTGGTTTTCCAAACATGTGACACTGGCAAGAAATAGAAAAAAATACTAACTTGTAAGCATTTTCTCCTTTTTCCTCAGTGAGGCACATGCTTTTCAGTTTGTTATAGCCTAGATTTGTTACATAATGAACATATTTCTGAGATAATCATAACATTTGTTCTACTGGGTACAGTAGGCGTATTGAAATACTTGTAATATCCTCTCACTGAGAGTGTTTAGCTTTAAACGTTTCGAGACAGCTGTTGCGTAGTTCTTAGTGCATGATTGACTCATACCTCCACATATATACAAACCATTGTGTTTAAGCACCTGCTAATAAGAAACTCGTTACTAAGTCCTTCCCAAATCTGCAATTTGAGGGCTAAAGTTTCTTGCCCCCAGATTTAGGCCATACATGCAATGAAATCAATATTTACAGGATATCTATGTCCTTTACTATCTATATGCATTAAGAAGGTGTTTTTTCAGTCAATTCAGTGTGTTTTCAATCAATTAAGCTCTCAATCCTTTCTTGACAAACTTGTTATGAACAGGGCTGATGATTGCTGACCCCACTACCATCATTTATGGTGCTGACAAGGAAATCAGTTGTTCAGCTTATGGTAGTCATGTGTTTGCGCATCACGTTCTCAGGTTCTTTACACCACCAGCTAACAATTGCTATATATCCATCAAAACAAACCGGTTGTGCAGCGAATTTTAACACTTAGTAGTTTTAAGTATCCTTGTTTATCAGATCATCTATTTATCTTGCCATGCAATTGCAATTTGAATGATATTTTACTTGTTTTACAAGCGAGGGTATCGGGAGAGGGTATTTTTCGAGTTGCATGGGTAGGGAGAATTAAGAAGTCTCGGCCAATTCCACAAGTTCAAAACTGAAACTTAACCTATAATAGGCGGTTGAATTCAATAAGGGTTGAATCATGGTTTTAGATTTTTGATAGCAAAGAAAAGACATATCTACCTTTAAAACACTGTTTTGATGCATAAACACACTACCGGAAGTTATGCGTAAACACACTACCGGAAGTTATGCATAAACACACTACTGGATGAATTAGTTGTACAACCGATTTGATCATCAGCACCATGGTGGTGCGGTAGAGTGACCACGGTTCACCAACAAAGTGTTTAGGAAATACCGAGATAAAAAATAGACTGGATATCTTTGAAAACACACTGTTTTCATTGACCATGATTGTGATCTTAAAATGAAATGGATGTAAATTTTTACATTTGATTGAGGTTCAAAAGCAATTCTTGGTTTTCAAATTGACATTGGTTCAACTGCAATCACAAAGATTCCCCCTCTCCGATCCAGGTTCAGATAAACAATCAATTGCATTTTTCATTCTACAGAATACGTACGATAGCACAGAAATGGTCACAGGTTGAGATGCACTTTTTCCATTGTCTCATCTGTGAACAAATACCTTTAAATGCAAGACTTTATTAAGGGGGTAGTCCTTCAAATATGTTAAGCACTTACCGGTATATAGTATTGCCCCGAACCCTCGCATTGTACCTTTGGTGGGTATAAACCAAAGACCCAATGAAACAATAAGCCGTGCATTGAAGGGTTAGTGAGGAGGTAGATGATCGTTGGATGAGTCAGTAACCCCATCCTGTATGGGTGAGTGAGGGCACGGCACCTATTGTGAGATATCCTCTGACAATGTATTATCAGGTTGTTAGCCCATCACTAAAGAAGCATCGCTTGGGCAGGCTTTAATGTCTTTGAAAAAGAATTAGCTGTAGATATGATATTGCTTTAATAGATTCTGGCAAGTATTTTCACCTTTCTCTCACGATTGGATTTTTTATTTTGCATGTTATTGGAGTTTGTAAAAATAATAAGGATGCTCAGTTAAGTTCTTCTGATATAGAGGTTAAGAAACTGGGGCAATTTATTACATGTAGAATATCATATTTACTAACAATTGATGATTTGATAAATTGAATTATATTTTTCACTTTTATTTCCATTTTGTACCGTAATAACAAATGAGTGATAAAGAAATGAGCTGAGCCTCTGAGTCGCTCAGTGATATGGTAGCAACCTGATGGACCTCAAGTATAGGGGTTCGATCTTGAGGGACTGGTAGCACTTTACTACCCGGGTACCCGATTGGATATTACCCACTGTTACCCAGGTACCCGAGCCGACATTATTCTCCCTTAGATCCATTAATTTTCCCTTTCTTGTATTACCGTTCAAACGTAGAATGGCCGTGAGTAATTGTTCCAGGTGCTTGTGACTTACTGCGATGATCGGAACATTAAATGTTGATAGTTTCGATAGCTGATGAGCAGCCTTCAAGTTGGAGAGTCTAGTGTGTGTGACATATTTGTACATATATTGAGAAATTGGTTGGGGATAAACCATTGCAAGTTTGGGATTTAGAAACTTCTGATATACTCGTCAACGAGTGCTTATTCTCACATTAACATTTAACCCAGGTAAAAGTAACGTCGGGTAACTGGTAGTGATTTGCTACCCTGGTAGTGGCATGTGCCCGGCCAATACCCGGGTACCCGTCCCTGCCCTAACTGGGACATGATTTATTTGTCTCTGCCCTCTGATCAAATATGTTCATGGGGGAAACCAGTAAGCTGTTTGTAAACATCATTGTGAATTACTGGTGAGGAAATCTTGGAGCATGGATAGGTGTGCTGTGAGATGTCTGAAATACTGTTGAAAACATCTTTAAACTACAATCCAACAAACCAATGAGGTAATGGTTAATAAACCTCCTCTTCAAAGATCCTGTCAAACACAAAGCACCTGAGTCATTTTAGATAGGGTCATGAGACAAAAAAACAACAATATACATGAACAGAGCTTCAGTCAAGACAATTTTAAACTTGCTTGTTTGTATTGATTTCCACACCATATTTTGTGGGTACTCTTTATATTTATTTGAAGATGAATTTTATGAGTACCAACAACAATTTTTTTACTGATCAAATATTATGTTAGCTGACCATTATCAAGCCTATATTATTGTGACCTTTCAAAACTGTCAGATAGACTCTGAAATCTACAAGTAAAGGTGAATGTTTGATTGACAGGTCAGTGACAGTCTGATGGCCAATTACACCTGTTATTTTACAATTACCACTGACCCTCTGATTTCGGACATCACTTCCCCATGTTTACATGTGATAAATGGTAGCTTTCAGTGTGGTCAGTGACTGGGATCTGTGCTCTATGTGTGTCGAGTGATCATTCTCAAGTTTGTTTTTGGGGAACAATATTGAATGTGATTTGCTGGTAATGAATTTAAATGGATGTAAAGTATGTAGGTATGTGATCAGTGGATGTCATTCTAGTTGAATACTAAGGTTCAAATAATCAAACAGATTCATGGTTTTAAAGAAATACATTTTTTATTGAACTTTTTTAAGATTTGCTTTGGGTTTCATATAATAAACATGTTTCCTGTCCATTCTTCCTAGCAACTCATTATCAAATCATTAAGATGTTTACTTTAGATCATAGATTTGTCTGCAATTAAGAAACTTTCTGTTTATCAAAGTAATTTATAGCTGTTTTTATGAAAGAAAGGGCTTTATTGTGTGTTATTTTGCTCATTACTAAGCAAACAGGTTGGTTGGTATATATTGTAGAAGGGCATGCATTAATTATGGATTTCTTGCTATTAAATCAGAAACAAGAAAACATTGTTGCAATAATTTGATCAACTGAAGCAAATAGTTTTTGTCACACTCTTAGCAATTTTCATTTATATCATTTTTAATACTTTTGTAATAAAAGATTATTTATACAGTAAAGATGTTACTGAAAGGTTATATTCACTCAGAGATTTCTTTACTTTTCATCTCCTGAAATCCAGTGTTTTCTTTAGCTAATGTGATGTTAGCCTTCACGTACCTCCGTCAGCGCTAATATTGGATTGCAGTTTACCATTTCATAAAACCCACATGACGATATTATTGGAAAATATTCCATCTTATTTTAAGACGAAACCCATTTAGACAGTTTGCAATTTCTGCAATATTTTCTGTATGGTTATGAATAGGGTTTGAAAGTCAATTTTCTAGTCTTATATATGTTACTTTAGAATCATATGTTGTCATTTCTCTTATAGTAAGACAATTTCTATATTTCAAAAAGTTAAAATCCCAATTTGTGAGATAATCCTTTAAAGGGAAAAAGGGGTACTAACTAAGTGTTTTAAATCTTCAATCTGATATTATATGTAAGTTCTTTGAATATATGATATATACTATATAACCCAACACTCTTAAAGGCAATTGTCAGAAGGAAAATTAATTTTTCAGAACAAAACCCCACTGACAGCATTAGGTATTTCATGAGACTGGTACCGTAGTAAATAGTGCTGATGTTTCTACCTCAGTGGCTTGACCATTTTTTTTTTGGTAGTTGAGTATGGGGTCTGCCTCCATCTTTTAAAGTCAGGCATCACAACATAACTGAATTAATGTTGACAAGATGTAAAACCCTACATGATTAAAAGAAAATAAATGAATTAATTGATTGGCACCATTTCATTAAGACTATAAATCTTAAATTAGTACCAGTGTCTGTCAATGTATGAGTTTGATAAGAAATATGACTTGTGTTGTATAAAATGTATAACTTTACACTATTCGTCCAGCTGAATTCCTGGGAATAGGGAACAGCTTAATATTTAATCCTGTGAGGTATGGCATTAGACACATGTGATTAAGACTACAACTAACCAAGCCTTGCAAGTTACCTAGTGTAATTATGTCACACAGTCTGTGTATAATATGGTTCAGTCATCTGGAAAACATAGTATAAAGTCTGTCAGACAAGTCAAAACATACCGGTACTTAATAATTATAAGGCAGTATTTACATTGTTTGAAGGTGTGGAATAGTTTTGAAATGTAGACAGTGTAATGTTTTCAGGAGATGTGGATTTATTCATCAACAATTGTAATGTTATAGTGCTCGTCTCTTGTCATTCTAATATGTCTAAATTTCTTTTCATTGACATTGATGATAAAACTACTCAATTTAATTCCCCTGTAATTGAAAGTTGTTTTTTTAAGTGGACCATTTGTTTTCAAGAATAATCACAGTGCCAGCAAACACCCTTGTTAACTTTTATGCTTGATTGATTGATTCACTTTCAAATCACTGTGATGTAAAGGCAATCTGTTTATGATCAACTAAATCTCCTATTGTTGCATAATCTTTTACTTCTTTCTCATTCCCCTAAATTTGTGATTGCTTCTTGTAGAAAACAACAAATTCAAAAGGCAACAATTATTGTGGAGTATTAAGGAAAGAACAACATTTTCATTGTCATTATATGTAGAAGTCATGCTATGAATTGAGAAATCTCTTGCTACATGAAGCAGTGATAATTTTTGGCCCTAAAAATCTTATAAAATTTCCCCAAAACTCATTGCTTTCATTCATTTTAATCATTTTTCTATAGAAAAACCCATTGATTTTTAAAGTTTTGTTAAAAAAAACTCATTGATTTAATTAAGAAAAAAATCACTAATGAAGTATCACCTTTTGTTACAATATAGTGCCTAAATTCAGTGCAAGTGTGTCAAAGAGGGGACAGAATAAGGGGTTTACTGTTCATCTGCTGAATTAAAATTTATATGTTTCTTTCTTAAGGAAATGGATTCATATATTAGTCATGGAAGGGAGTGAACTGTGCTATTTGAACAGGGACCTAGTGGATTTGGAAATATTAAATTGGATTCAGTGCTTAATTAATTGTATTTAATTTAGTTGGAATTTATACTAACATTCACACTCATTTACAATTAAAAGCGTATCACTGCCGACTCCTTTCATTCAAAGATTCAATATGTTGAATGAAAGGTTGATTGTGTGTCGTCATACCCTTGGAGATATTATAATTAAATGTGAATTAATATTTATTGTAAGTGTGTTGATTTTCTTATCAACGGTTAATGGAGTAATAGTTTTCGACAATGTTACTGTTAGGGTCTGACATTGATTCTGGTATTACGGGAGTGAATCTAAAGCCTGGCAATCCTGGTGTTGATCTATTAGGTAAGTTGAATGATATATATTTATTGAGTTTCTGATCTTAAACTGTCTTTTAAGTCTTTGACATGACTATATATGAAACAGTTCTAATAAATACCCACTATATAGGGATTTACATGTTTATGTTTTGAGATTCCACATGCAGGATCCTGATGAGTCGCTCATGTAATCCTATGTGTGGCTAAATATCATAGGTCCTGATAAAGGTACATTCCTCGCTCTAGCAAATTTCTTTGTTCCCTCTCTAAACACTATTTGTGGTAATCATTAGAATTGTCTCAATGAGATGATTTGAGAACCAATAGAAAAGGAATTTTTGTATAGTCTTGGAAAACTGTGGATAAAAGTCCCCAAAACATTCTGCATTGATTATGTATAATACTCAATTATGTTCTGAGGTCAAACTTTTACATTAAATTTTATACTACTAATAATGTTAACTTAAATCAATGTGATGTGATTTATTTACTTATCACTATATTACTAACTGAATGATTGTGTGATTCTTTGCAACCAGCTTGGGGAGTATGAATAGTTGAACAGACTGTAGTGATATAACTAACTATGGTTGAAAGCAGTACACAAACTTAAGCTCAATCTTTTCATGCTGGATTTACAGCAGTCTTCATATATCCTGAACTTGCTGCTAAACTTAGAACACATGCATTATTTATAAATCATGCAAATTAGTTATTTCTGTATAAGATGTATAAATTTAGAAAATAATGGTATATATTGTACACCTTAACACTTCTGTAGTAGACCACTTGGTTCCGTTTTATTCCAGCTACCAACTGGTTTGAAGCCCTGTTAATTATCAGTGATTATTCAGTTATATTACTGCCTTCCTCAGGTATTCACCTTTAAGTGGCTTTAAGAGGACACCATTGATGCAGTTTGGGCTCAGCCTATGGGCTCACAGGATACAAGCCAAACACCATAACCACTTGTACATGCAGGACTCTCCCATGTAAATCACATCATTACATCATTTTATGAAGGAAACACTGTGGCTTTAAGACTTCTCTATCAGTGAGTCTTCAAATAATACCCTAAAAAAATTGAAGAAAAATAAAAGAAACAAAAAGAATACGTTAAATTATGATTCTTGATAAAAGGACACCATCATGATTAAGACTAAATTGTTCTTATAAGGAGTAATTGATCCTTTTGTCACAGTAAGGTATAATGGAGTAATGGATTTGCTTTGGGATAAATCCTGACAGTTGTGTGGGAAGACAGCCAATATGTTTAACTGGTGAAAGTCGGCCTAAGATAGCACAGGTGACAGTCAATATAGATGCTTGCAATGTCAGCCAGTATGTTATGTCAGAATACCTGTCATCATATTGTCTGCAACAGTCATTGACAGGTTAAGCTGAGACACTCCAATGTGTTTTAAGTTCAAACTTCTCACATGTTTATATGTATGATCTATGGAAAACACTGACCATGCATAGACTATAATTTTTAAGCCTTTTATTGTTTAGATATTGTGAGTGAATTGTATTAATTAACCAAAGTGTACGAGCCCGATGATGTTCAGTTAAACCTTTTTTTCATAATACATTAGGATTATGCCTCTGCTGCATATGTCTTAAAAACCATTGTAACAAAAGGATAAACTGCTTCTATTGAGCACTTTAATCTTGTTTTTTCCCAATGTCAATGAAAATTCACTTATGTTCCTGTAGTTTGTGGATGTTGCCAATTACTGATATACAAGTGAAGGATAGGTTAAAGCCGGGTTACATAACTGGTATGGTTGTATTCCAGTTATTCCCACATTATCTTTTATTCACTTTCTGCTTTCATGAAAAACAGTAGTGTCACTGTGTGAGTAAAATATGCATAATTGAGATGGTATTAACTTCTTACACTAATATATTTATATTTGTTTATCAGTAACTGTATACTTGATTGGAACAGAAAAGATCAGTTAACTCTACAGAAGTATTATTTGAGGACAAAATGGATCAGTACATAGAGATGCTTTTCATACATAATAATACTCTTTAAAAGTTAAACAGCTAGACTGTACTTTTCCTTTTCCAATAAAAATATTTTTCAACTTCTGTTTAAAAGCATACTAGCGCTCAGAAAAACTGCAAAACTGGGTAATGTAAGGTATAAATTATGATAGAATATGTTGAAATATAGCGAAAGAATCGCAGTATCTTGAGAATATAACACATGCACTATTTATTATCTATTTTTCAAAGTGCTATTTTCATAAATTGGGTGCCCACCAATTTAACTTTATTGTTTACATTCGAGTAACATCTAATATAGAAAGGAGTGCTCGGATTAGTAAGTGGCGATCACCTGGTTAGAAAAATCATGTGAAATACATACAAGTACTGTCATTTATTTAATATTAAAAACGTGAACATTCAAAATGGTGAATTTCTTGGGTTTTATTGGTCCCCAATGTTTCTCGACTGATCTTGTTTAATCGCTAATTGTAAACAAACCTTATAGTTTTCACTCTTTTAAAAGCACCATGTGAATGTGTTACAGTCTCAATTCCTATGTAAAAGGAAATTTAAATACTTTTAAGTGAACTTTCAAATATTCAAGAACTTTCACAATTAAGTGTAACTGAGCACAAGTATGGCTTTAAATGTCCTTTAAGAGACATCAGGCCTTTGATAGGCGTCATAACAATGCTGCCCATATTCCTAATAATGCTGTTACAACTGTTGAAATGGTTCATGCAGCATTTGGAAGAATTGAAATGATCTCAATTGACTTAAAATTGAATTGTTGACACAATGTTTAACCTCATAATACTTAATTGAATCGTCTCCGAGCGGTGCATTGTGAGTTTTTATTGAGGTTGGTAAGGGTTGAAAGCTTGACAGCTAGCTGTTTTGTTGCTATATCAAAAATGATGTATCCTAGCTCTACTTTGAAATGGTCTACTTCAAGTTTTCCATCTTGATAAAGTATTAAAGGAAAGGACATTTTGATTTGCACTAAATGGTTGTTGTTGTTTGTTTATTGTACACTACAGAGTATTTGTCCTTCCCTACGTTGAACTTTCCTGACATGGAATAGATAGGGTAAACCACAACTATGTCATCAGCATATCTCAATCAGGGCTGTGTTTATCAAACCACTCCCCCATATGGAAATTTGACAGGGCCAATTAAAAGCAACAGCATATAACAAAAATAGCATGAAGAAAAGGGTACCATTATGCATGAAGAAAATATTTTCCTTTAGGATATTTGATAGAGACCATTTTAATAAAATACGACAGTGATATAATTTGAAGCAAGTGGTTTTAAGGATACGATGGCCATCAGACTAACACCGCTACAATTCCTTGCTGTTCCCACCATTGTTTTGAAGGAAACATATGAGAAAAGCCATACATCCGAGTGACCAATGTATCCATGAACAGCAACTCAATTTATTAGTACTTCAGTATGTTTAAGTTACACTTTGGTTCATTGTGAAGAAAGAGATTTGATTATGATTCTTGATGGGCCTTTAATTTGGAAGCCTTCAATGCTGAATTATTAAGCAAAACCTTTTTTCTCTCTCCCTCAATCTCAGTTCAAATTACTGACTATTACATAATTGTAGGACATCCATAATGCTACATATTGTACACATCCTGCACTTGGATTGATTTATTTAACCTTTTTGAACTAGACAAACAATTGTAATGCATTTGTAATTGTTGCCTGGTTGCTTTCTTTTCTTCTACAATATTCAATCATTAATTGTCCAATAATAATGTTTTAACTTGAAGTCATATAGATTACTTACCACCAATTTGAATTTCTTACCTTATTGATGATGTAAAATTTATTTAGGAAATCAGTTTGCATTTCTTTTCATTGTGTTTTTTGCACAAACAATTATAAACAAAGACACAACTTGTTTGAGTCTTTATTGATGGCTCTGAAGTACATCCGTTTTGCCCTCTCCTATCATATAAGCAATCATACAGTCAATTTTCTACACCAATGTTACTTTTAGTGGGTAATATACTTAAACATTTTATGAATAGCTTCTTATTTGCTGCATACCATCCTTTTATATGTTGGTACAATTGGAATGAAAAGAAATGCTTTTCAGAGGTCTCAGCATGCAGGTGCGGAAGTCACATTGACTTTGATATTTTTATGTTTTGATGTTGTCTGCTGCAAATTTGCACCCATTTGAAATTAGGAAAGGAATATGATCTACTTAACTCAATTGGTTATCTTGCTATCAGCAGTATCTTATGGGGCTATATTCATCAAGTGTATTTTGGACATGAGGAAAAAACAAACATAACTGTGGTATTTCTGTGTTGATATAAATTATAGTGAAAAAACCTGTGGTGTGTAAGTAATTCTGGACAGTTGAAATATCTAAGGTAAGGTCCCCTAGTCTGTTGTTTGGATTAGGGTTTAACACAAGTTTCAACTGTATTTCAATGATATTGTGGCATTTGGGGAACCTATCCATGCATCTGATATTTCCTCTGGGAAATGCAATACTACACAATGTTCTTTCTAACCAACAAGAGAGACTTGTACACTGGTATGCAGGTATCTCTTTTTAGAAGAAAAAGGTAATGGAGTCAGAAGTCTTTCTGTGTTACAAGACCTTCCCCTACATGTATCAGTTGTTAGTTGATGACTGTAGGTCTATTGGGACAATAAAGTTGAAAGGAATTCCTTTGAAGTGAATGCGATGACAAGTTTTAAGATGTAATTCATACATATATATACATACATATATATCTCCAGTCCCTTCTCAAGGTTGCATATGACATACAGACAGGGGAACCATGTGACCAATGTTAACAATCTTATGTTTGAACAAGATGGCCATGCACTGTCGTTTTTGCTTTTTTCACCTACATTTGCTAATGATAGCCACATTGTGTACCCAACATGATCAGTTTCAAGTTCTGGTGGTTTATGATAACCCATGCTTTATAACATCATTATGTCAAACACTTGGCAGAGAAATCATTTTGGACATGCAATACCCTTCAACTGTGATTTTTTTCTGCCGAGTGTAAGATGTAACACCGTTTTAAAGCATGGGTTATCATATACCGTCAGATCTGGATAGTTATATCTTACTGTTAAAGTGACACTGGGTCGTGTTTGGCCCAGTCTTTAAGGTTATCTGCTGGGTCTAAGGTATGAGCCCTATTAGTACAGGTTGTTAAGGAGGAGTAATTTTTGGCATTATAAGCAATTGACACTTAAAATAAGACCCCTTACCTAGTACTGATGAATACCTGGGAATCCCTAATACATCAGAAAAAATGTGACATATGGCATTTAACATGCATACAAAAAACATGCTCAGGCTGTGTAATTATTGTCTGCCAAAAGACAACAAGATGAAAACACTTCACATTGGGAGCTTTTTGTGCTTTTGTCAGAGTGGTTTGTATAAAGTCTTTGCCGCATCATGAGTTACTGTGGAGTAAGAGATGCATTGCCTCATCATCAGGCTGGTTTTAAAATCTACTCTTCTTTACTTTATCACAATGAAAATAAATTCGGGGATTCCTATGTTTTTAAAAGGCTAACAAATGACCTCCTTTGTCATTCGAAAGGTTCTGTAGAGGTTTAAAAACACCCCGTATACATTTTGTACTAAGAATTTACTGAGTCTTTATCATATATAACACAGTAACCATTAGTGGCTCATGAAATTTTTAGGTACCTTATTAATTTTGCTCTACTTTTTTAAAAGTGCCATAGGAAGCATGCATGGATGTTGGAACTCATAGTGAATTAGTCAGAAAGGACCGATGAAAGAAAAAATTAGAATTGGAGTGGTACATTTGATGAAACCTAACATAAAAGCTGTCTAAAATAACAATAAACCCTATTTATGAATTAAGATACACCTGGTTACTTGAACATATTCCTGCCAGATGCCTTTTAAAATACCACATCCAATAAACACTAATCCGCCCAGACTCATCATACATGTAGCATGAATCATGGAGTGAGCAATAGAACATTGGATACATCAGTTTTAAAGAGAAACACACACACCCATGTAGCTTTGCATGTATTCTTGCGGATGTCTAATGAATTTAATATAACATAGTTTATTTTTTATTCTCACCAATGCAGGTTTGCTTAGTAGGTTGAAAAATTACAATAATATACTTAGCAACTCGGGACGTTTCTTATATTTTCAAAAGCTTTAAAAGAAAAATAAGGAGCATTATGGGAAGTTATTTGGGGTCTTCACAACCGGGCATCGCAACAAAACTGAAATTATGTTGATTTGATGTAAAACCCATACAAGAATATATGAATAGATTGTCACTGACTGGCCAACAATGATTTTTACCATCTAGTCCTCTTAAAAATGATAGTTCACCTCCATTGTCCAATAAAAAGATTAGGTTGATGAATAAACTCTTGTTTATTGATTGATTTGCACTAGCAAGTGTGGAGGACCGGTAGTTTCATTCATGGTTTGTTACCATTCTTACTTCTTCAAGAAACCGTTAAATTTATACAGTTTTCTTTATGGATTTTTGTCCTGTGCAGTTCATTTAATGGATGGGCATCTTTTATATAGGATAGATTAATATAAAATGAACTTTTAACTCTTTTTACTGTTCAAGTAAATGTTTAAACTTGTATACTGAGACAACATGAATTATTGCACATATTGCCAAGTTTTATTCATTGAAAATTAAAAAGTTGTGGATGTTGCATGAATTTAGATTCTATTAAGGATTTGAATTAGTAACTGTGCCATATAGAAGGTGATTTCCTTGACCTGCAGTGGATTACACTTTTTGTTTAAAGAAAGTGACTGAAGAAAATACCTCTAATTGAAACTATTTATTTCAATTTTTTGATACCATGCTGAGGCATAGCATACAAGGAGGACAAATTCCCTCTTTGAACACAAATAACACAAGGCAAGGATGGTCATTACTGAGACTACATGAGTGTATGCCGGCCTGATTTTGTATGCATATAATGTTGGCAGTGATAAAAAAAAAAACCCAACATTATTCAAAAGGACTATGTCACAGATTAATTGGGATTTTTAACTTTTTGAAATAAATCTTCTTCCAATGACCGCACAAATTTGTAAAGTAACATAGGGTTAGATTATTGACAGCTTTCCAATACCATTCATAAAAATTTATGAAAAGATATACATCGTGTTGCAGATATTGCAAACAGCTTGGACATTTTTTTCCAGAACAACCATCTTAACTTAATTTAGAATAAAAGGTGCTGTTTTTTAATAGTATGGTTATACCATCGTGAAATGTATCTTTGGAAGGGTTTAATCAATCGGAACTAGCTACTCGGGTATTTCTGTGAGCTGTGAAATACATCTCGGATATAAGTGTAGAGTTACAATTTTTCGGGTAAATCGGCATCCGGCAATTAACACATTTTCTAAGCGTGCACGTTAAGTAGTTCAATGTGTATGGAAGTGTTGGACATCCTTTTAAATCATTTTTTATCAGTAACTCATACCAAATGGCGAATGGCGTTGTGACATGTATAGTTGTTTCCTCAATAAAATTTAACGACTTTTAAGATTTCACATTTAAGATCTATTTTTAAAAACAAAAGTTAAGTGAAGTGACGTCATTCTCGCGGGAAACAATATGGCGTCATCCCTATTATTTCAGAGGTGTTTTCATTGGATAAACCCGATGTTTCAGATTGGGGTTTAATAGCTCTTGTCACATGGTGCTAGTAAAGTGCAAGAGAGAGAATTCCTGCGTCTATTTAATACCCAGGTTTTCCCAGTGAAGGGCTGTCAGGCAAGAAGGCTCATTTCATTATATGTAGGCTCATTTCACATTATTTAATGAATATGACGGGATTTCAGCAATTTTGAATTAAAAATATATGGAATTTGGGTTAATGACAATGATCATACACATTAAATTTTGACGTTTGATACTCCCAGACCACAAATCTCTGAGTCTATAGTATCTTTAAGCTTCTGACTGTGTGAATCCATTTGTTTTTACCATAATTTTGGATTCTTGCAGATCTCAACATTAATTTTGGTAAAAGGTGTTAGTTCACAGAAAAGAACATTCAAAAGTCGAAATAGAATGTTGTTGAAACAATATAAATTTTGTATTGTTGTGTGATATACATATACAATTAAAGGTTTCTATTGAAAGCATGATTTAATCAGAAAGCATAAATTTATGTAAGTATACAGTAGATCTCATAAGCGATGTCATGCTTTGTGATTAAAATACATTTACTGTATATACCCTTTAAAGAATATTGCATTCATATTATATAACAGTACAGTTGCTGTGCAGTTTTAAAGAAATACATTTTTAAGTTCCAAATTTCCTCACATGTGAACAAGCACCATTAAAGTAACTGACTTGGGGGAGGTGTCTGCAGGCCAGGTTCTATCCCAACCAGCACTGCTGGTTTTGTGGGAGTGCCTTTTGGCAAGACACTTCAGGGCCATATAGTCAGTAAAAAATGCTGATGAATCACAGGAAAGTTGTGGAAAAAATTGTTGAAGCTTCAACAAACACATCCCCTCCAAAAAGGAATATATCCCATACTTATGTAGATGGATCTACGGCATCATCAAGCTTAAAAATCATCAATGAAACAAAAGAAATAACCTCTCATAAATAGCAATTTCTACTTGTGTCACAGTGATCAATATTGATAATCACTTTAGATAGGATGATTTCATAGCTTAAACATTTACTATGCAAAATTGTTTCAGCTCATGATTTTGATTTGGATTGGCTACATGAATCAATAATTCCCAAGAGAATAGATGTTATGAATCATAATGATTTCTATACTCATAATCAAAAAGAGAAAATTGATTCATATGTTATGAAATGTCTACAGCTATTTTTAGTTTGTACATTAAGTCACAACCCCATACAGGGGCTTCCATGGCTTGGTGGTTAGAGTACAGAGCTTGAAATCCCATAGCACACCTATTTCTGTTTTCAAATCCCATTGACAGCATTTGGGTTTCCATGAGAGGTAGTATCCCAACAGATTTACAGAATTCTAATGTTCTTTTTTACAGCATGACGGCCTTTGTAGGCAGTTGGGTCCAAACATAACTAGAATAATGTTGACGCGATGTAAAACCCAATTTCAAACAAACCATATGAATGCATTCATTAAATGTTACAGTCAGGTTACGAAGGGATAGTGCTATAACACACATTGAATGCTCCCTGCAGACCTGATGCAGTGTCGAACAATAAATCAAATGTTTAATACATTTATCATGAATGGATATCTGTGTATGTAATCCGAGTAAATATTGTTGTATTTTGAGTTATATCAGATTAACAATAGGTGTTTACTCAGCTCAGTTAGGGTTATCTGATTTGTTTATTGATAAAATCCTCTACTCCACAATAAGGTTAAAATAGATCTCTCAGTGCTATACAGACCACCAATTAGGGAATCAATCAAATTGTCCAATATACATGATCAGTTTTCTTTTCTCTTTGACCCATTCCCTCATTATACAGTTTTGTGAACAGTTAAGTTTGTTGTTTTGGTGTGGGGCTGGGGGTATTGTCCTTTTAATAGTATTTCAGTGATATTGTGGTGTTCAGCACACCTATTCATACTCTTGGTGTTACCTCACAAGGCATTGCACCTTATAGTCAGTACTTCAGGCTCTTAGTACCAAACAGTAGTCCCTTTCAGGAATTTTGCGTTTCAACTTCTTGTGTATAATACAACATTTCTTCATGTGTTTTCAGGAGGTCCGCGAAAATGCACAATGGAAAATGGATCAAGGCAGATTGACCCGGCTGGCCTGCTGTTTGACCAGTTCTGCCATGCTTCCACATGCAAAACCATCCTCTCCACATTCCAGCAGCTCATAGACCATGTGGGCCTCTCTCATGCCAATCACCAGAACTTCTACAGGAAGATTCGGGCCCGAATCAACACCTGGAAGGCCCATGCATTATGGGTGAAACTCGACAAACGTGCCAACCAGAAGGAGTACAAGCGTGGGGAGGCATGTGCCAATTCAAAGGTGGGTTGTTGTTTGTTTGTTGCAATGTCAGATTACAGATATGAAGGATCAATGGATAAAAGTTGTCTTTGCATTCAGTTTGTCAGGGGTTTAAATTAGCATTTTTTAACTTATCATTCAAATTGTAAGCTGTCGCCACAGATGAGAATCATAAAGACAACTACTGCTTAGAGCCATTTTTTTCTTTTCAAAGTAAAATGGATTATGTGCAGTACAAGTGAGGAAATAATGGAGCATGCATAGATATCTGACCTTTGCAATCATCCAGCTATCAAAATAACTTTGAAAATAACATAAAACCCAAATTCCAACTGATAAGTCAATAATTTGCTTTCTCTCCATGTTTTAGGTTATCATCATTGGGGGAGGAGTATGTGGTCTCCGGGTTGCCATAGAAACTGCTCTTTTAGGTGCAAGGACTGTTGTAATGGAGAAGCGAGACAGGTTTTCCCGGAACAACGTCCTTCACCTTTGGCCTTTCCTCATCACCGACCTTAAAACCCTTGGTGCTAAGAAATTCTTTGGAAAATTCTGTGCTGGTTCTATAGATCATATTAGTAAGTTTATCTTATTCTTCTCCAACCGAAATATATAAATTCTTACTTTTTTTCATGTAGCAAACACATTTTAGCCTATAAATTATTTAATGTATTTCCATCCACATCATCATAGTGCTTCCTAAATAACGTAAACTATCGATGCAACTTAGAACCCCATTCATATGTAGCTGAAGACTTTAGAAATGAGCAATTTATCCTTCTGTTACAGTGATTCCCTTCCAATATATCTAGATATAGTTATTTTATCTTTCTTTGTTTATCTTGTACTGTTGTTTTCAATTTGGACAAATCACAAATCTATATTGGGGATTCTGAATGATTTAGATTAATCAGTCCATAACAGAATAAATAAAACACTGTTAGTCACATATTAAAATGAATCAGAAGCTATGATTATGGCAATAAAGGCCTTGTTGGTTATTATGACTGCTTGCTATTGATGAGGCTGTTTGCTTTAAATGAGTAGAAGTAAGTTCATCTTAAGGGTTTAATGCAATTGTAAGTGCTTCACATTTTAAAGGACTTACTTAAGTTCTGCATTAAACCTTTGGTCTGATGTAAATATCGGTCCATTTTATCACAATGCCATAAAACCAAGCAACAACTCCTATGAAAATTTATTTGCAACAGGTCTAATTATGTGTGAACCGTAGCTCACAAGTGAATTATTAATCACTATTCACTATTCCTATTTATTACTTCTTTAACTTTTCTGGAAGTTAATTTGTCTTTTTATTATTCTAGTTTACTTAATACAATCAAATAAAGTGAATCTATGGATATGCTGGGAGTGGCCTGTTTTTTCTATGATTGTATGGAGATACATAATAGCCCTTAATGGTGCTTGTTCACACATGAGACTATTTGCTAGTCAAAATGTTGAAAAACTACAGTTTTTGTATCGCAATACAATATTTAATGAAAAATAGCAACCTAACGCAAAATTGATTGAGAACTTGTATGTTGCAAACTTTGATTATTGGGTATCACTCAAAAAGAAAATAGAGTGAATAACCATATGAAGCGTAATGAGATCAGATGATTTTGGTTTTATTGGCTAAAATAAGACCATCTGTTTGTTGTCCTTGCTTTGTTAGTTGTGTAATACTTTGTTTAAAATTGTTTTTATAGGTTTTCTTTCACAAGCAAAGTTAAGTTAATTAGTTTGGTTTAACTCGAAATAGTTAGTCTTGTTTATTCTCCTTGCAGGTATACGACAATTGCAGTGTATTCTGCTGAAAGTAGCCTTATTAGTTGGTGTAGAAGTTCACATTAATGTAAGCTTTGAGGATATCATAGAACCTACTGCAGGTAAATATCTCAGCCATTATCGCCTTCCACTTCTATAATGTTGCTGTTGGTTAAGATAGAATACAACAGATGCTGACAGTTTAAACTTAGTTATTTTATATTGATTGTGAGACAAATTTGTACATTTTGCATTTATCAAGCTTGACTCTGCTTACTGGATGCATAATCATACTCATATAAATGATGAGATGTGAATCAATGAAAGATCAGAATGGACCTCCCTCTTCATAGAGTTGAGCCCATGACCCTTGTGTTTCGAGGTTAACACCCTATCCTTCGACCACTAACCTACATGATGACAGTTAACAATGTATTAAAAAGGGAAAAAAACATGTTTTCTGTGGTATAGGGTACAAACAAATGAGACTTCTTGAAATTGATTTTATTAATATCCGCATGAAGTGAGACACATAAGATCAAGGGTTCAGTGCAAGACTATATAGTAAGCGTTTAATATTTATGAAGCACTTACTATAGTGTTGCACTGAACCTTTGAGATATCCTTTGAGGATATTGTGATAAGAACTGATAGCCTATTTAATTGTGAACACATTCTTGCTTTGTTATGCTGAATATGTTTAATTATCAATGACTCACATCTTTAGTGATATGAATTTTCCTTTTGTAAAAATGCAAACTGAAGATTTATGTACACTTATTAAAGAACACTATGTCCTTAGACTGAAGTCCTATCACACAACCACTTTCCTCCATATTGTCTACCAATATCTTTACCACTTGATTAAAACATTGTCAATCTTTCATCGATCAACCTATCATCTTCGGAGTTTATGGCCGAAGAAGATGCCTCTGACTGAATCCCATGCACTTCATTCTTTACCATCAAACATATTCCTTGTTTGCATTTACTTTCATAGAATTAGTCCTTAATATGTTGACATTGTTCAGAAACATTTTGAGACTGTCAGCATTGGTTGAATATATTTCTTTCATGAAGAGATGGGACTTTACAACAAATTGTGATCTTTTTTACTAATGCAAAATACCATATTTAATTGAATTTGTTTGGAATACTGGGAAGCAACATTGCCAACCTTTCCATCATAAGTTATCTGATTATCATTATTATCTAATTATTATGATTTTCCTTTTGAAACTTAACATATCTATCTATATCATTCACTATTAAGAAATTTTTATCTCTTTTTTTAGCTCACCTGAGCACAAAGTGCTCAAGGTGAGCTTTTGTGATCGCCAAATGTCTGTCGTCCGTCGTGCTTTGTCAACAATTTCTTTAAACATCTTCTCCTCCTAAACCATTGAGCCAATCTTAACAAAACTTCACAGGAATGTCTGTTGGGTGCTGCTCTTCAAAAGTTGCTCAAAAAAATTGATTCCATGCAGAACTTTGGTTGCCGTGGCATGAAAAAGGGGGAATTTCTGCAATTTTTAAAAGATCTTCTTGTCTGAAACCACGAGACAGAATTCAAAATAATTTCACAGGAATGTTCTTTGGGGCCTCTTTTTAAAAGTTGTTCAAAGAATTTTAATATCTCGAAAAACATGGCCACCAGGGTGCGTTGAACTTTGAACACATTTTTGTTTTCACTATTTACATGAATGCTAAAAAAATTTTTCCAAAGCTCTGTGCCAATTTCAATGAAATATCATGTGAAGCATCCCTAGTTGGAGGGGAGAAAGATTTTTCAAAAAAAAATAGTCATGTGACCAAAATGACTGCCATGCCAATATTTGGTAAAAATCTTAAAAAAATCTTCTTGTCCCAAACCACTGGTCAGATTTCAAAATTATTGCACAGGAATGTCCTTGGGGGGCCCTTCTATATAGATTGTTGAATTTTTTTAGATATCTCCGAAAACATGGCCGCCAGGGTGTGTTGAACTTTGAACGTGTTTTTGTTTTCACTATATGCAAGTATGGTAGAATTTTGAACAAAATACATCAATATCAATTTGGATGCCAAAATGATGACCACAAAATGGCAACAATAGATCATACTGGACAAAAGTGCAGGCTGATCTTCATACATACAATCTGTAAAAATAAAATATTCAGTTTCCGCATTGTAAGAATTATGTACAATTTTAATGTCCAACATCAAGCATACAGTGTCCAACTTGTAAAATGGGGGGGGGGAGGTCAATGCATAGAAGCACAAGAAACTTGGTGTAAAATGTAAAAGCAATGTTTCCAACTATTCTTCAAATAGGTGGTAATCTCAGGAGAGCGGTTCTAGGGCCATTATGGCCCTCTTGTTATAAATTTCAACCTGTAGATAATTTCTTTTTTATATTATTATTTCCACTAAATGACCATAGCTGATGATGTGCCTTAAAACCCCTTTCATTCATAAAATATGTATTCTTATTATGAAAGTTAATCTTCATGAGGCCTTGAGGTTAGAGTACAGAACTTGAAATCACATGGCCCCTCTCCGCGTGGGTTCAAATCCTGAGAGGGATATGGATTTTCATGAGAGGCAGTCTCCCGACTGACTTACGGAATGCCGATGGTTCTTCCCGCCTTGACCAGCCCTTATGGGCAGTTGAGTATGGGGTCTTCCTCCATCACTAAGAGTAGGGCATCGCTACATAACTGAAATAATGTTGATGTGATGTAAAACCCATGTAAAAAAAAAGAAATCTTGATGAAAAAGCTTGAAAGAATGTTTGAATATGATGTACCATGTCAGTACTGCATATATTTCCTCTATTTCAGGTACAGGTTGGCGCATTAAGATTGATCCCCCTAATCACCCACTCTCTGAGTATGAGTTTGATGTGCTAATTGGGGCCGATGGCAAGAGAAATACATTACAAGGTATAGAGGGAATGTTTAGTCTATTTCAAGAGGTCCAAGTACCAGGTCTAATTTCCTGGCTTACTTGTTCATTCTTCTCTAAACCCTTTATTGTGGGTATCCATTAGAATTGTCTCATCAAAATTATTCTCACAGAAACTTGCAAACTATTATTTACAGCATATTTTTTTTTAAACTCTGGTTTCAAAAGACTGTTATACACCTTTAACTTGACATCATAGTGAGATGTCAAAGCTAAGCAATTGTAGGTACTCAATGAAAATAAAGGACTTTCAAAAGCTTCCATTCATTGTTTGTAGATCTTTCGAATGATTTTCCCATATAAATTCTTTCACACATGAATGTTGTTTCAAGCCAGTGGGTATTATTTGATACTTCAGGTGTTAAAGTTATTTCTATTTGGAAAAAGTTTTTATGATAGCTGAGATTCAAATACCTGAAACCCTTCAGGGACATGTAAGGAAATAAAACTAATAGGATAGCAGTTTCTTCCTTGTTTCACCCATTACTTCATAGTCATTTAACATATCTATCTATATCATTCACTATTAAGAAACTCTTATCTCTATTTTTATACATTTCAACCTGTAGATAATTTCTTTTTAATCTTATTATTTCCACTAAATGACCATAGCTGATGATGTGCCTTAAAACACCATTCATTCATTCATAGTCATTTAAAGCCAGTTCACACCATAAGACCATGAATAGAAGACCAGAAAATTGACCATTTTAATTTTGATTTGACAATGAAATGGTGATAAAGGAAAAAACCGCTTCTACATGATTGTTTAGAATATGGTCATATGAAATAATATATAAAATCTTATGTAACATTCATAGCTAAGTTTCATTGTGTTAAAAAGTTTTTTGTTGATTTAAACCAATTCTTCTTATGTGATTTTCTGACTGATCCCAATGAGGTCCATAACCAGACCACATCTGTAAGGTATGTCTTATAGTAAAGATTCATGAACAACTGTTGTGGCTGGGTTTTTTTCCTATATGCATCATTCATTTTTACAGATTGGACCAGTCATGAAATATCATTTGAATAATTCAATTAATTACCAAATCAGTAATCTGCATTAGTTGGCTGAATAAGTTGTAATCATAACTTTTTATAAAGGAAGATATCTCGATTTCTTTTTTCTAGTTTTTGTTACTAAATTGTTTCAGGCTTTAAAAGAAAGGAGTTTCGTGGGAAGCTTGCGATTGCCATCACTGCCAACTTCATCAATCGTAACACACAAGCTGAGGCCAGTGTGGAGGAGATCAGTGGGGTCGCCTTCATTTTCAACCAGAAGTTTTTCAAAGACCTTAATGCTGCCTGTGGTATTGACCTGGAGAATATTGTCTATTACAAGGATGAGACACATTACTTTGTGATGACTGCCAAAAAACAGAGCCTTCTGGAGAAAGGTGTTTTAAAACAGGTAAGGGATACCTGTAGATTTTCTGGGAGGAGGTCTCAAGGTTGATAAATGGAATGGGGATGGGTCTACTTAACTCAGTCCAGCTTTAATAGACAGTTAGGTAGGGCTCCCCCCCATCAGCTGGTCTTTGGTATGTAACTGATGTAACTGAGATACAGCTGAACTAAACTCATATAAGAACCAAATAGAATGTTTATCAGTTGAGAAGAAGTTGGCAACCTTTCAGGTTTTGTCTCATAACCCTTTGTTTTATAAATAAGTATTTTGATAAGCAGAAGGTTTAATTCTGTTACGAAGTAAGAAATTGCTAGTGACAAGCAATTTATTCATTTATCACAATCCTGATTGTAAAGTAAGAGGAGAATTTTCCTTTCTAATTTCATTATCTCAGTTGTTGAAGTGGTGTTATACCCACCTTACTGCAAACTATGTGTTAATAGTTGAATATCATTAACATACCTAGTTTTACTTTGGTTGACTGCTGTGCAGTTAAAACTTTTTGGCACACAAAAAACCTAAAAGCAGATTGGCAGTAGAGAATGAAGAATGATAAAATATCAACCTAGAGTCTGTTTCAAAAAGACTTTGCCATGATTCAGGCAGTTTTGGAGACATTTGTATTATCTTAATTGCATATTTTATACCCAAAACCTAACTTCCAGAAGCTGAAGATACATTTTTAGAACAATACCTTTGTCAACAATTCTATTCAAAAGGAGATAAGAAATAGCATCTGTATGTATAACAATAAAAATTGCAGTCTATGTTGTGTTAGATTGTATAAATGGAAACAAAACAGTAATGAGGAACTATCCAGGGTACTTTGCAGTGATATTTAACTCGGAAGATCCAAGCTGTGCTTGTATCATAGATGTGAATATCTCCGTCTTGTCATCCAGACTACCTGATAATGTGTATTTTTTGTTTGAATGCATAATATATAAACTGTATCTGATTCGTGAACATTCATAAGACTAGTCAATGATAAATATCTGCAATTTACGGATTCTTTGTTTTTTATTTGACTGGATATTTTGGAAGGTTATTGTTTCAAACTTGTTGCCAGTAGAGCTAGGATTGATAGATTTGTAGACATTATTTACTACAACCTATATTTCGTTTTCTACTTTATTTTACCATGAAAAATGGGCTTAATACTAATTATATACTTCAAATAGGTACTGCTTAGAATGGTCTTGTGTTATTTTTTTGAAATCCACAATGCTCTGCTCAGCTGTCTTATAGCAACCTGGGTTTCTAACCATCACAAAGGAAATGAATGATTACCCTTTACTATTGGTCTTTCAAACATCTTTGACTTGGCCACTTATTATACATTAGAACAAGTCTGGCCCGGAGTGTCTATCCATCACAATAGGTATGAAAATTAACATGTTTTATGTCTCTTTGGAACAGTTGTTAACCAACACATAAGGAAGTGGGTTTATGGGTTAACTCTCATATCGACTGTTTTGTCATTTCAGGACAAGTCTGACACTGCCATGCTGCTAGCCCGTGACAATGTCAATCAGGACGCACTCGCAAATTACGCTCGGGAAGCAGCTGATTTCTCAACTAATCACATGCTGCCACATCTTGACTTTGCTGTCAATCACTTTGGTCAGGCGGATCTTGCGATGTTTGACTTCACATCCTTATTTCAAGCGGAGAATGCATCTAGAGTGGTGGAAAGGCATGGGCATAAACTACTTATGATGTTAGTTGGAGACAGTTTGTTGGAGGTAAATCATTGTTGATAATGTTTAGCTTTACAGGAGGGGATTTTGCATTTTGCAAAGTTGTTAAGGTTGTGTCCTACCAGAACTATTTGTTATATGGGAGTATCTTTTAAGTATATTTTAAATCCCTAGCACTGGTGATATCTCAGGAAAGTGATAACTTAACTGAAAATTTGTTTAGATGGTGTTACACCCATTTAGATGATGACCTTACATGACCTTACAATAGTCAATATCCAGTCTTTTCAAGGTTGTTTGCAACAGATAGCATTACTACCAATTATGAATGTGACCATATTAATCTATGAACATTACAATATTGTTAATGTTTCCACATTCCAATGAAATGAGACTTTGTTCATCATACTAAGAAGTCTCTAAACTGCCAATAAGGACTGTTCATAGTTCTGCCAAGCTTAACCAGCCCTTATTGGCAGCTAACTTGTGGTTTTCCTCCATTGATAGACCTTGGCTTCACAACAAAACAGAAATACTCTTGATGCAATGTTTAACCCTATCAAACAAGCATCAAGCTGATAGACACTGTCTTATGTCATGTAGGATAAGAATGTACCCAAATCATTTTAAGATGCCTGTGTTTGAGAACATGTTGGTGTATTTTGACAAGATTCATTGTTTGTTTTGATTAACCAGCTTCTTCTGATAGATCTTCATGTCATTATTCAGCTCTTGTAACCTTTTGTTTATTTTGTACATTTATATGGATAAAACTTATTAACGTAGATAAAATTAAATTATGTATCCTGGTGTCTTCTTTCCTTGGTTATGAGCAAGGAATTGAAATAAAAAGAGAAAACCTGCATATTTCCAGCCTTTTTGGCCAACTGGTTCTGGATGTGCCCGAGGGTTCCTCGGTGCATTTGATTCTGCCTGGGCCGTGAAGAACTGGTGCTCAGGTAAACTGACAACGCTTCAAGTGATCGCAGAGCGGGAAAGTGTTTATCAAGTCTTGTCTCAAACCACACCAGAGAACATGCAGAAGAATTGTAACACATTTACCATTGACCCTGCTTCTAGGTAGGTTTATTTTATTTTTAAGGTTCTATAAACTCAAAGCATGGCTCAGTGATTTAGATGACTGGCTGTCTTATACCTTTAGGGTCCAGGGTTTAAACTCCACCAGTTCCTCTAGCTTAGTGCTAGGGAATGAAGGAAGCTGTAAAAGCTGTAAAATAACTGAGAAATTGTTGACATGTTTCTTAAACCCTATACAAACAATCAAACTTGACCATTTTCCTCATGTAATTGTATATGTGGTTTAACACATATGTAGCATTCAAAAAGCTATTTTGACCATTAGGAGAAAGTGCTTGCAAAATCTATTCTTCTTGATGTCACAAAGAAAGCATGTATTTTTCCCTGTGGTATCCTAGATCCTACACGTAGTCGCTAAAGATGTGATAAAGTGTTTTCAAAGGCAATGGAACCAAACAGAAACCCTTTTCTAGTCAGAAGTTTTGTCACTGAAATTTCATTGGAAAGCATAAATCAAATACTAAGCCCCTCTGTAGAGGAAAGGTAAGGAGCATGAATAGGTTTCTTTATCATTAGGAGATAATTGATATGCTGATGGAAACCATATATCACAATCAACCAACAATTTAGACCTGTCAAAATCCCATTCTTGGTTTAGTGGTTTAGTAGAATGTATTTGCATTTCTGTTGTATGAAGACAAGTTTAAAGGAACATGTTTATTGTGAGTGATATGTATATTATAGGTACATTGTAATGAAGAACAAAAGATTGAAGGTTAAACAAGTCACTGCCCTATATGACACAGGAGAGAATACCTTGAAGGATGAAATTGTAGAAATCAACAAATCTGGGAAAGATGGTAAGATGGTTGATGTACCTTGTGTGTTTATTTCACACCCTTTTTCATGATCATTGCTTGATGTTTTAACATGGTGCTTGTTATCACTTTGTCAAAAAGATAAGATGTTTGCAATTTATTGACCTTTCTGTCACAATGCTTGCTTTTGGAAATCTTTAAGAAAATGTCCTTTGTCATTCTCAATAACCATACCCCCACTAATAGGTATGGGGTGGCTAGTCTGGATTCAATTGGTTTGTCTAAACTATATCTTCTTCATTCACAATAATTTTTAGTAACAAGGTTAATTTGTTCAACATGATAGAAAACTGTCTCGTGCCCAAAAATAATATCAACATCTCTAAGGTCTAGACCATTCTTAGAGTTCAAAAACCAAATTAAACAGTATATTTGCTTTTATAAACAAATGTGCATATTTGTTCAACTTGATAGAATGGTAGGACATGTGACTGAATTACATTAATATCTTAAAGGTCAAAGACAGGTATGGAGTTCTGAGATAAAAAAGGGTGATTAATTAGTTATGAAACAGAAGAATTGTTAGACATGGCTATTAACCCTTTACAAAAGAATAGAAAGATAAACAAAAACATACTTCTAGAAAACCAGTTTCAGGTTAAAATAAGGAATAGAATATGTTTAGATCGAAGGGACACATTGCTATAACTGGTGGAGGACAGTGGTCCAGGTATGGTCTCAGCCCCAGGACACAAGGGATGTGGGTGTCATTCCCATACAGTTTAAGACCTTTCATTAATACACATTCCACATGATAACTATTTGGTTGGGGGCCTCCGTGGCCTAGTGGTAAGAGTACAGAACTTGAAATCACATGGCCCCTCTCCGCATGGGTTCAAATCCTGAGAGGGATATGGATTTTCATGAGAGGCAGTCTCCCGACTGACTTACGGAATGCTGATGGTTCTACCTGCCTTGACCAGCCCTTATGTGCAGTTGAGTATGGGGACTTCCTCCATCATTAAGAGTCGGGCATCGCTACATAACTGAAATAATGTTGATGTGATGTAAAACCCATATGAAAAAAAGAAAAAGAACTATTTGGTTACAAGGAAGCAGAATCCAGAGTGACTAATGGATAAATTGTAAGATTGTGTTTCAAAATCAAAGAGAAGCAGGATACAGGAATAACTTTAAATTCTATATCAATTATAAAAATATGGATTAAAGGGTTGGTGAAACCTCAATCAAACCAACAAGACTGTGTGTTAACTTCTATTTATGTCATTCTTCAGTGGCAGTGGACAGGTATCACCTTATCCGTTGGTGTCAGAAGATCCTGAACAATGGCCATTACGGCTCGGTCAACGTTACTGATTTATCCTCGTCCTGGAAAAGTGGAATGGCGTTTTGTGGTCTCATTCATTACCTGAAACCAGAAGCTCTGTAAGGAATTTATAGTTTGAAATTGAAATTGATGATAATCTTTTGTCTGGAGAGCGATATATTATGATATCTTTTATGTGCATTGTTTTCTTCTAATCTGAAAGTACATTTTGGACAAACTAAATATCAATACCAACATCAATCATGAAGTGACATAAAGAACATTTTTGAGTAATATTAAGTGGAAACCACTATTAAGGAGAGATTCCTATTTAAGAGCCACATGATGCCAAAACAAGAAACATCTGATTAGATATTTTACAACCTAAGTGCTTTGACAACAGAACATATTGGGGACTATAAACTTATTTAGGTGTAAAGTCAAAGCATTTCATTGAGATTTACATTCTAAAAGAGGTTGATTTTATGTTCTCTTGTATTTGTTTTAATTTGTTTTTAGAAGTATTTCATAAGTAAAATGAGTAAATTGTTAGAGTGTTGAATACTCACAAAGCCCCTGTTTGTGTTGGTTTGTATCTCAGTACCAATAGATTTGGGTTGTAAATCTCACAGCACACAGTAGATAGGTTATCCCAGCCCTTGTAACCAGACTGAAACTGTGAATTTCGGTACAGGGTCTTCATCTTTTACATAGTTGCCAAACATCTAAAGTCTACAGAATCCTTGTTGATGTGATGTAAAGACCTTTCATTATGAATGAATCCACACTATTTTCCCCATACTTCAGAGAGTTCAAGAGTTTAGATGAGACTGAGGTTGCCAAGAACTCCCAACTTGCCTTTGATGTTGCCCAGAAGGAATTTGGTATAACGCCTGTCATGACTGGGGAAGACTTGGCTAACTGTGAACTGCCAGACAAACTTGCCATCGTCTCCTATCTAACACAGTTCTACGATCTCTTCAAGAAACAGAGGCCACCTAGTGGTAAGTCAACTTAACCCAACATGGGTTTTGATTAAAGGATAAATTACTCATTAAGAGCAGTTTTGTTAACCTACACATATCACAAGAAACAAGAGGTTGTGTTCTTTTCTTCTTGAGTTTATATTTTTCCAAAAAAACAACAACAATTGTCTTGTGTGCTTGAAATATGGACCAGTCTTAAAATTCCTAATAAGGTAGGCTTGTTATGTTTCTTCTGAGTGACATTTCTGTTGTGTATATTACTATGATGTTTTATTGTACGTATATACATTTATTCAGCACTCTCTTTCTCATTTCCCCTCAGATGACATCTTAAACAGCAGTTTTGAAGATCGCAAGCACCGATCCCCAAGTCACAGAATCTCACTCCTACATAAACTACGAACTTCTCGGGTTAGCCTTTCTAAGCTAAAGAAATCAATTAAAAGGGAGACAACTGAAGAGGAAGTTCAAAACTCCCGAAATCAGGACTTTAACCTACATAACTTCCGAAGTACCGGGTTCAATATTCGGAAGGATTCAAGCAATAACAATAACAGAAACAATGCAGGCTCAAATGTTGGTCAGTTAAACAGTGTGAATTTCAATGTGTTCACAAGTCCGTGTAAGGAGAATTCTACGGGAGTTACAAAGGACGGTAACATGAGTGTACTTCCAAACAGAAACAGGATTGAAAAGATCGAGTCGACGCGTCTCGAGAAAATGGAGTCGGTGTTTACAAGTAAACCTGTAAGTTTATTGATCCATTACTTTATATAGGATTATGGGACTGGGCAAAATTGTGGCAAAAGGCAGTCAAAACATTTATAAAGTATTAAAGAAAAGTATTATTGTTTAGGAAGATTTTGAGACAAATAGATAAATGACCTTTTTGAAAAAGAGTCCGTGTCCTTATGGTTTCTTACACCTTTTGCTGGAGGTCAGGTATGTTAAACTATACATAAAGCTGTTAAGTGTATAATTCCTGTTTGTCTTGTTAATTCCTAACTTCTTTAATAGCATGCTGAAGTGGGCTCTTAATTGAATTGTCTGGCAGTTTGATTGAATTATGATAAGTTTTTACAGGACTTTAGTTTCTCCTTGAGGTAAGAAATTGAATAATACCTGTTCAAGGTCATACAATTGACAAATGTGGTTGTAAATGGGTCAAAAGTGCTAGAATGAGGGTATGTGATGAAAATTTGAATGAAAATTCTATTAATGTTCTTTGTTCCTGCATGTTGTAAGGGTTAAGTTTCTAGACTTGTTACTCCAGGGTCCCAGGTTTGAGCCCTAATTGCATCACTTGTGTTTTTTGGTGTCCTTAAGCAAGATAGTTCAGAACCCTAGGTTAGTTTCAGATGAATCCTATGTTGACATGACGTTATATTACTATTACAAAAAGGATGAAATATATATATATATCTATATTCCATACACAGAACGGTAATGTTGAACTAACCAGATACAGTAAGCTTCCTATGGACCATATACACACTCGTCTCACGGGCAACAAGCAAGAGAAAGATACCAAAGAGCCGAGAATGCGGGAGGAAATGATGCCGGTAGTCAAGGTCAGCCAGATGGCAGAACTGCTTGTGTCTAAGTTCAAGAAAAACTCAGATGAACCAACCCCACAGCCTCACACCAAGCAAATTGTAAGTACATCTTGGGTTCAACACTAGACTAGAGTAAGTACTTCACAAATGTGAGGTACTTACTATGATCATGCACTACACCCCCAAATTCTTTAGATTTATAGTTCAATGCAAGACTATGGTAAATCATTTACAAATAGTGTTATAGGCTTATTTATCATGAATGCTTCTAACTCTTAACCATTTGAACTATTTTTTTTCATTGAATTGAAAATGGTTATTTCACATAGACTGAAATATTCATGAATTAGTCTTTCCACTTAATGCTTTTGACAATTTATCATGCAAACCGTTAGTACCAAATGTGCTTACCAAATGACAGCAGTGAAAAAAGGTCATATAAACAAGGAATGAAAGCTTCATGAAATAGTCTACCTATAGTGATGAAATAAACACTTTTTTTCACTTTTGTTTTCTATCAAGACTTTCAATTTAGACTTATTACTCAACTGAAAAGTTAAACATGAATAGAATGATTACTTCAGCCATAATTGTACATCTGTTTCAGAAAATTATACATTATTATATTCAGCTAGATTTTTACTTTTCTTAAATGTTAAAAATGAATATATACTCGTCCTTAATTTTGGTGTTTTAGAAAGGCCAGCCGATGATAGTTGCGTCGCAGCCAGCCAGCGAGTTCTGTTTCTTCTGTAAGAAGCGTGTGTACATCATGGAGAGAATGTGTGTGGAGAACCTGTTCTTTCATACTCAGTGCTTTAAGTGTGATTTCTGCGGAGTGTCCCTTCGGGCTAATAACTACTCAGTCGACAAGACATCCTATGGTGATGGTATGTTACTTACTTCCAAATTTACTGGTTATGTTCCAATCAGTGACATGATCAAATTTCTCATTGTATTGTTACATTTTGTCTATTTGAGTATCATGTCGTCTCTAGTGATATATTATTTTTTACCTAAATGTTATTATATAACATGTTGATGCCATGGGCAGCGACAACTGATCAGTAGACAAATTGGCTTGAAATCAATGTTCAAAATGATTGAGTTCATGAAAATTATACATATCTTGGAGAAACATTTGTACATGGACATTGTTTTTAGAACTCTTAGCATGAAAAAATTGCCTACAAGCAAATGAGCAGAATTTGTTAATTAGTCAACTTCTATCATGCCTCCAGGTTGTTTTAATCCTTTTTGAGAGACAAACTGGTGAAAAATCTCACTTTGTTCTGAAGTAACATTGATGGAGTATTTAACTGCAATAGTGTTAAACTCATTCTTTATCTTTCAAGTTGCAAGCATTATCCTCTTAATTTATATATCTTTGTTTAATGTTGCTGCAGCAGAAAGCACTTTGACATTCCTAAAGAATGCACACCAAAATCAAAAACATTAGAAGATGTCAAATCTCAATTGTTAAAATCCGTTTCTATGTGAGAGTATGTAGTAATGTTCTTCCTCCATCTTTTATGAGCAAGGATTGCAGTATAACTGAAGAATTGTCATGTTGTTAAACTCAAAACAAACTTAAATTTTTCAGCCAACCGATTTTTCTGTTTGCACCATGCTAACCCTGTCAGTAGATTTGGTAGGGCAGGGAGAAAGCGGGGTATGGAACAAACAGACTCATCCAAGCAAAACATTCCCAAAGACCCGGGACCAACCCCAACCAAACAGTCCACCCCAGATATATCCACAAAGAAAGTACCAGGTTGGTAGTGCTTTGATGGTCTTGATGCCATAACTTATCCAAGTTCCAAATATCTGTGGTTTCATGTAAGACTATAGTAAGGGCTTTAAGTTTGTGAAGGACGTACTGTAGTCTTGCTTTGTACCCTTAATATGGACTTTGTGGCTGGTCCACATTTACATGGCAAGCAGATGACCTCTAAGACAATTGGTCTGTTAGTTTGTGTGTTGGTAAGAAACTGTTGTGACTAAAAGAAAAGACTGCTGTTTGGGTGAAATGTTAGTATTGGTTAACCTTTACCCTGTTTAAAGAAAAATTGCAGGAGTTTTATAGATGATAAACAAAATTATAGTTATTATGGCAAATGATGAGTTTTCTCATTTAAGGAGTAGATGATAGGTATTTCTTCTTTGTCAAAACCATGCTTTGTCGGTACTCTTGTTTTCTTTTCACAGCTAAATTACATCTATCAAACATATGTTAAGATATCTCGTACATTCAACACTTCATAGTCTTCATCCCTGTAAGGCTGGCAGATATGATGTAAATTTTTAAAGAAGAAAACCTAGGTTAAGTAAGGATAGTACAGGTTCAACTCAGGTTCAGCTCTATGGTTTGAGCCTGTACAGGTTCAGCTCTATGGTTTTAGTCTGTACAGGTTCAGCTCTATGGTTTTAGCCTATACAGGTTCAGCTCGATGGTTTTAGCCTGTACAGGTTCAGTTCTATGGCTTTAGCCTGTACAGATTCAGCTCTATGGTTTTAGCCTGTACAGGTTCAGCTCTATGGTTTTAGCCTGTACAGGTTAAGCTCTATGGTTTTAGCCTGTACAGGTTCAGCTCTATGGTTCAACACAGTACATGTTCAGCTCTAGGGTTTAACCCTGCACATGTTCAGCTCTAGGGTTCAACTCAATATAGGATCAGCTCTATGGTTCAGTTCTATGGTTCAACCAAGCACAGGTTCAGCTCTTTGGTTCAACCCAGTACAGGTTCATCTCTAGGATTCAACCCTGTACAGGTTCAGCTCTAAGGTTCAACCCTGTACAGGTTCAGCTCAATGGTTCAACCCAGTACAGGTTTAGCTCTATGGTTCAACCCAGTACAGGTTCATCTCTAGGATTCAAACCTGTACAGGTTCAGCTCTAAGGTTCAACCCTGTACAGGTTCAGCTCAATGGTTCAACCCAGTACAGGTTTAGCTCTATGGTTCAACCCAGTACAGGTTCATCTCTAGGATTCAAACCTGTACAGGTTCAGCTCTAAGGTTCAACCCTGTACAGGTTCAGCTCAATGGTTCAACCCAGTACAGGTTCAACTCTATGATTTAGCACAATACAGGTTCAGGTTTATGGTTCAACACAGTACAGGTTCAGCGCTGGTTAAATCCAGTACAGGTTCAGCGCTGGTTAAATCCAGTACGGGTTCAGCGCTGGTTAAATCCAGTACTGGTTCAGCGCTGGTTAAATCCAGTATAGGATCAGCGCTGGTCAAATCCAGTACAGGTTCAGCGCTGGTTAAATCCAGTATAGGATTAGCGCTGGTTAAATCCATAATAGGATCAGCTTTATGGTTTAATCAAGTACAGGTTCAGCGCTGGTTAAATCCAGTACAGGTTCAGCGCTGGTTAAATCCAGTATAGGATCAGCTTTATGGTTTAATAAAGTACAGGTTCAGCGCTGGTTAAATCCAGTACAGGTTCAGCGCTGGTTAAATCCAGTATAGGTTCAGCTTTATGGTTTTATCCAGTACAGGTTCTGCTCTTTGGTTCAACCCTGCACAGGATCAGCTCTAAGGCCCAACCTAGTACAGGTTCATTTCCATGGTTCAACCCCTTAACCAACTGAAAGTCTTAAAATGCCTGAGATAATTCCAAATTAAGAGATAATAATTTTCGTAATGTTGGATGCCAAAAGGTTCTGAAAAGCATTCTAATTGCTTTATTTTTGTATAAAGATGTGAAAGAATCTCCATGTTTTCAGAAATGTTGTCGCCAGTCCAGAGTGGTGAGAGTTTAGACCAGAGCCTAAAGACGCCGGAGAGGATTGAGTTTGAGTACACGATCGAGGGTCTGCCGGAGGAGACCGAGGAAGAGCAGTACGAACACAATATCAGCATGTCCCTGAGTCGCGACGCAGAAATGGAACTGGGCGAACAGGAGGAGGACGACTCCGATGATGATTCTGACCTAGAGTAAGTAAACTTCTGTCACTATTGTTTCTTATATACTTTATAATTTATACATGTTATCACGTTTTTGTCATGTAAATGATTAATACATCTATTGAAAACCAATCTAAAGAAGAAATGTGTTTTAGTTCATATACAGCTTTTGTATTAACATGAAATTATTTATCTATAAGGTTTTTTTTTCATTGTGTCAACAATATTTCAGTTATGTTGCAATGCCTGACTCTTATTGATGGAGGAAGACCCCATATTTAAGGGCGGGTCAAGCTGGGTAGAACCTTTGGTATTCTGTACATTAGTTGGGAGACTTTTTCGCATGAAAATCGGAATGCCATCACTGGGATTTAAACAAACATACCCTTATTAAGTTAATGTCTTTACTATTAGCAAATTCTCCTTTTGCTGGCATGTTATCATCATCTGCTTCAAGGGCGTTAATGGGTCTTTGAATTAGAGAAACACATACCTAAATAAAATGTTACAGCAATTGTACATCTGAAATTATATGTAAAGCTACAATAGTTTTAAACGCGTGTATAGATGATACTTAAGTGTAAGATGATAAATGTGTCTTGTAATCTCATGCACAAGAATTCCTACAATGACTTATGTTGGATACACATGTACAAAGTCCATAGATAGTCTGTTTATTGTTGATAGTTTTTGCATCGCCGTGTTGTGATGTTATTTCAGTGAATTGTTATCTGAGATAGACCCCATGGAAGTGGAGGAAATGGCCCATATTTTACAAGTCTGGTAAACCACAGCCTGCATCCTCGTTTTGTTCTTTGGATTGTATTATATAATGTTGTGTTTTTTGTCTGTATGAAGACATCCTAACATTTAGCTTGACTATTTGAAGAATATGGAGAACTATACTACTCACCCCTACTCACAGACAAAATCCCTATATTCCAGTTTTAATTTTGAGTAATTTTTGGCCTTTTTGTGTACTTGAGAAATTTTGGTTTAAGTTTTTTCATGAATTTTGTTTTTCTTATTAACTACTGTAGGGAGTGCATTGGAACTTTTATTATGGACTAAGGGTCATACTTTCAGGTTACTGACCAAGTGCAATAACTCTTCTATTGATTTAAAGCAAATCATACCAGTTTCTGTTCTTAGAAAATTTTGGTTTAAGTTCTGCATGAATTTTGTTTTTCTTATTAACTACTATAGGGAGTGGAGTGCATTGGAACTTTTAATATGGACTAAGTGTCATACTGTCAGCTTATTGACAAAGTACAATAACTCCGCTATTGAATTGAAGCAAATTATACCAGTTTCTGTTCTTAGAAAATCTTGGTTTAAGTTTTGTGTGCATCCTCATAATTTAGAAACAAATAATATTTCATTGACCTATTTCCCTCTCTGACATTATCGAATAATCAAGCATGCTGTCTTATGGACAGCTCTTGTTAAATTTTTGCAAGCAGTATGAGGAAAAACAACCAAGGATGCTCTCGTATTTATTTAGATGTAGATGTAGAGTAGGATTTGCATGTGAATGTTTTTTTTTTTGTTAAGATCATAACTGTGTATAGAGGTGAGCAAATTTGCATGTTAATTTCTTTAAAACTGCACAACAGCGGTACTGTTATATAACATGCACTGAAAAATGGCCATTGGAGGCAAAATAAGATCAGTTTTAATTCTTTAAAATGTGTATACAGTGAATTAGATTTTATTTTGATCCAAAAACGTGACATTGCTTACTAGATATACTTCATACAGACTGTACATACTTAGATAAATTGACACTTCCTGAATTAATTATGCTTTTCATAGCTATGTTTTAGTGTATATTAATCAACATTACAAAAACTAAAAAATTTCATTTTGACTTTCTAATTTTCTCTTCTGTTAACAAGGCTCTTTAAGCCCTCTAGTCATTCACCTGTATAGGGTTTTTGTACTAGTTTGAAGCAACAGTGTACAATAAATCAAAAGCATTATGAATTACATTTCTTTATAATAATATTGGATAGAGACCATTGTGTATTAGGCAATTTCTCCACTGCTTTAGATTGAACAAAGTGGGTCCATAGTGAGTAAAAGGACCACAAGTACAGTTCAAGGCATGTAATGTTTATAGAACCAACATCAACTCTAAAAAGTAGCATGTAAAGTATTTTTAGAGAATGTGTTAGATCTAAGAAGTGATATCTGTGTTTCTTTCCCTGAGTTTCACCACATGGTATCTCACAGAGGTAGACTGTCTACCTTGTGTGTTTGTGTGTGTGTGTGGGGGGGGGGGGGTCTCCCTAGATATGTGTAAATATTTCCTCTTTTTGCCATACCAAACAAAGACTGAAAGCAATTAAATTGGCTTCCCTCAATGGCCGTCTGTGTATTGGGAAAAGCATTTCAACTTGATAAGACAGTTCAACAATAAGGACACAACTTGTTTGGATGCAGGATATTCAGTGGTATAAGTGAGGAAAGAAAGTGAATTTTGATAGAATAGCAGCATTGTGCATGATGGTAATAGTAACCATGTAACTCACCAGTTGGCATTGAAACCAATGTCTGCATGCATTTGTATTTGTTTGTCAAAAGTCTGTACACAGTATCATAGGTTAACTGTTCTGAATATATATTTTGAGGCAACTTGTCAGCTGGTCATTTGTTAAAGGTTGGTAAAATATGTGTTTGAAAATATTGTGGTCAAAGTGGCATGATATCAATGATTGTGTTACTCAGATTTATGTGCATGTAACAAACAGGTTAACTTTAGTGGACGTTTATTTTGACTGTGATGCTTTCTTGTGATCTGCCTTTCTTCCTTATCCAGAATTAAGTTGTTTCCTCAGTGAGTTTTGTTCATGTAAAACACAAAAACACCCTGTTTCTTCTGGCAATCATTTTGGTAAAAGCATAGGCTTCTGATTTTGTACATTTTCCATTTGCTGCAATAATTTCTACTGATAGTTGTATTTTACAGGTTATTACAGACTTCTTTTTTCAGACATTAATTTTATCCTTGATTAATGATTCTAATAGACTTTCAAGACTTGGTTGAACAGAATGGAAATGATACGATTTATATACTTTGACCTTTACACAAATCAAATTATCTGTGTGGCCCAGTGGCAATGAAAATGAAGCCTTATGACTCAAGAATCCCAGATTTGTTTCCCACCTGTGCCACTGGTTTCCTGGGAGTATCCTATGTCAAGACACTTCAGAATCATAGCCATATAATGATGAATCCCAGGAAAGACATGATATGATTGGAAAACTTGAAAAGGCTTCAAACCCCAATAAACAAATAAGACAATATCTTTACCTATTGTCTGACTTACATATTCTTCTACTTAAGTTGTTAAGCTACATTATTGATTCAGGTCCGATGATGAGAGGAATTAGGACACCATTTGTTCATCTCTCCATTCACTGATGTACATATAGACCTACTGTAGTTATCCATTCACTGATGTACATATAGACCTACTGTAGTTATCCATTCACTGATGTACATATAGACCTACTGTAGTTATCCATCTCCTGTATTGGATGTATTTGTTTATTCAGCTCCTGTATTGGATGTATTTGTTTATTCAGGTCGGAGGATGAAGAGTTCCAGGAGGCTGTAGATTTATACAAGTCAGGAAGGCTGGAGGAGTCACTGTGCCTTGCCAAGGAGAGTATGCGCAGATCACAAGAGAACCTCTTTGATCATGCTGAGAATGGGTACCAGAGGTTACTCAATGGGGATGATGGGGAACCGGATAATGATACCGAGGTGGAAGGTATGTCACATGATATAATGTTTATAATCAATTTTTGACCTTGACTATGGAAAGAATAAGGGGGGCTATACTACTCACCTGGGCATTGGTGTCAGACCTTGGGTATAGTTCCACATGCAAATTTGTATCTCATTAACCCTTTACGGTATATAGCGCCGTTCGCCGCCTTATCGATTACCGTATAAAACCCTTTTCGCCGTTATACCTATTACCGTATAAAACCTATTTTGACGTTCTATCGATGACCGCATAGAACGCTTTTTGACAGCTGAAAAACTGATTCAACTTTAGCCCTTAATAACACATCTTTGCACACACGTCATTTTCTCCAAATTTTATTTTTCTCTAAAATAAATATGTGTTCTTTCATTTCCGATGATAAAATCATAGGGTCAAAGTTTAAACTTTTGCTTTAGAGAGAATCTTTTGGTAATGGTCACACGACACGCTTATGGAAATAACGCTATCAAATTGAGATGAAGGGAATCCAAATTAACAACCCAATTAATGAGAAGCCTTCCGGTCATAAAAGATCAAAACAATGCCGATTTGTAAAGACTCGATAAGGATTTCATGCAGTTCTTTAGTAACTTAACACATTTCTAAAAAATACTATCCAATTTAAACGAGAGCGTACGGCACGCGTCCTGTAAAGGATGCTTATGACACGGAGCTATTGTTCAAAGTTTTAAGGCGATTGAAAATAAAGCCGTCAAATAATTGACGTTATAAAGACGGCTTTTTTTAAAATATTTAGCCAATTTGGTGTTTCCGATCGCAAGTCAGACATCAATGTAGATTCAGAGCAGTAATTTGATCGTTTTTTTTAAGCCTGAAGATGATGAAATGTTGATAAATATTACCAATTCACGGACAAGCAAATTAGATCATTCCTCCGACTTTGACTAAACCTACGAGCTTTTGGTAAATTCATCACCCATGGACACTTATTTTACGGAAATATTAGCATGTTTCGTTGCCAAAATGAATTGATTTTTAGTGTTTTACATTTATTAGAAGGACCAGGTTTAACTACTTTACAAAGCAATATTGCGTTGAAAAACATTATTTTCTTCATTTTGGAAACGGTTTTAATGGGAATTGAAGTAAAACGGTTCAGCTTTGTTGAGAAATATGCAAAGACAAAGTATGTATCTCGAGTCATGAATGGTATTTTTCGGCAACAAAATTCCCTGCAATTGATGACAAAACAGAAAAACAAATTAGGGATCTCTCAGGGAGAACACATAAGTCATTTTATTACTTTTGATTTTGTATAATTCACACCATAATAAACATTTTCATTGTTTGTTTAATTTTCTACAAAGTAATCCTGATATGAATGTATCACTAAATAAAGAAAAAAACATCAACTTAAAGGAAATTTTGTTCTCGTCGTCTTTTATTCTTTGAGAAAATCTATAAAATGAATGTAAAATGCATTAATTTGGGTTTGATTAACAGTACCCCAATCAATAACAATTATCGGAGATAATCCTGTGCAAATAGGTACCTAGGGTGACTAATTATGTATGCGTTAATGGTCTTCGATAATCGGATGGTTTATACCTATAGTGTCACTGATAAGCCTTATCTCTATACCTTAAAGGGTTAACTGCTGTGGGAATGGATTGGATTTACTTCACTACTACTAATCTACATCACTTACTATAACCATAGCCCTGTCTTGGATTAAAGTGAATTATGCCCCTTCTCATACTAGAATATCTTGGATAAAAGTTTACATACAAGTCTTTTTTTATTCATAAAAATACTTCATTGAAAGCATGGGCATTTTGCACATGGAGTAAGGGCCTAATTGTAATGTTAGTGACCAATTGCAATAACTCTGCTCTTGATTTGAGGCAAATTATACCAGTCTCTATAGTCAAAAAATCTTTTATTAAGTTTTGTGTGCATCTTCCCATTTAAAAAAACAATTATTTTAGGCCGACATATATTCCTCTCCTAATTCTATTGAATAGTCAAGGGTGCTGTCTTATGGGTAGCTCTTGTTTTTTTAAGTCCTTATTGATATCATATGTTCTATAATTGAACCTCCATTGTGAAGACATGGTCAATGGGCTTAAAGGAGAAATCACAGGTGTCAAGCAATTTCTCATTTTCTTGTAATTGTTTTGCCCCAAATCATAAAAGAAATATTTGATTTAACTTCATAATTGTCATCTGCTGTTACTACGAATTTGGACCAGTTACAAATTTCTATAAATTTGGAATGGATTAAGGGACCCCTTAAACATTCCATATCATGCTGTGAAATCTGGAATTATCTTGAAGCAGGTCTTGGTTAATGAATTTTAATGAAAACACAGAAATCCTTGTGATAAAAGAATAATATTTTTAGGATTCTTTCAAATAATAGTCTATTATTACCAAGACAAGTCAAATACTATTGAAAATATTTTTCCAAAAATGTGATGCATAGTTGTTTTAAGTTATCTGTATTAGATGGAGGGTTGAATATTGTAATTGAGAGATAGAAGGTTAAACCATTCCTTCACAATGGAATATATCACCTGTCTAGATTAATAGTTATAACAGAAGACAATTGAAAATTGTATATTAAATGGTGAAATATCTTTTTGAAATCATGTAGACACAAACCGCAGTGACAAAGTGCTCCTTTATTTCTCAAGTCTTCTGACTCATACACATTGATACATGTTTCTATGAAATAGTTTCATGGGAATGCCCTTTGGCAAGACACTTCAGAGCCATAACCTTAGTACTGATGAATCCAAGCAGGAAAATTATTGTAAATTGTTGACAGGTCATGTTACCCTGTATGAATAACCAAACAAATGAAATGTACATTGAAATGATACACTTGGTCATTTGACAGAGTCTGAGGAATATGAGACAGATGATTCAGACACAGAAGTGGAAGAAGAAACCAACCCAAGCAGAAATGAATCTCAGTCGGAGGCCAAGTCCACATCCTCCAACAGTGGGGTTCCCAAATCCTCCTCCACCTCCACAGAGAAACAACCTAGTACAGGAGGGGCAGGCAGCAAAAGTCCTGGCACAGTGTCGAGGGCCAAGGTGGACTTCTTTAATACTCCACCTGAACCACTGAGGCTCGATCCCTTCAAGATGTTTGGTATGGCTAGAAAGAACCCAGTGTCTGAGGCTGAAAAGGAAGAGGAGGTGAAATCCCCGGAGCCAGAAAAGGTGGCCCTTGCTCAGCCAGAATCAGATGAGATTACTGATAACCAGGTGAGCTTAAAGGTTGCTTGAAAATTATTTAATCTTTCCTATTAATTGCTTGATGTTTAACTTGACTATTCGCAGAATAAGGAAAGCTATACTTCTTATTCGGGCATTGGTGTCTGACTGTTTAGCTTTGGTAAACCTTTTACATACAAGTTTGATTATTGTTATCCACCATAGTAATGGTTGAAACTTCACACATGTGTTCATGGTCATTATGTAAGGTCATTGACCAATTCCCATAACTCTGGTTTTGCTTTGTAGCAAGTTATGTCTCATTTTGGATTTTAAGATAGCTTGGTTAAAGTTTTACATGCAACTTTCTATCTGAACAATCACTGGAGTGATTAGATTCAAACTTCACTTGTTTGTTTGAGATCATTACCTCATGTCACTGACCAAATATTACTCTGTCTTTGTTTTTAAGCCAATTGTGGTCTTTTTTGTACGTAAAAATCTTGTTTACAGTTTCTCATTTAAAACTATAGAGAATTGATTAAAACACATTCATTCATTCATTTATATTGGTTGTGAAGAAAGTTCTAATGACTTATATCAATCTCTTGATTTTGCTACTTTGATGCACTATCGATACTTCCGCCAAATGTGTTTTAATGAAAGAACAAAGTTAACCTTACTTCCCTCAGGATTTGAACCTAAGACCCTTGTGTCCAGATGCTGACATTCTACCCCTGGACCACTGTCCCCTACATACAGTTACGATTTACATATTGACTTACAGGTGACGGAGGGTGTATTTGACAAGAAGATGGTTCGCTCAGACAGTCGTGACACAGACTCGGGCCTCGACGATGAAGCCTTTGTCTCTGCGGACTATGATCCCATGGTCGTGGAAGAAGAAGAGGAGGAAGTTATGGAGAAGACAGCTGTCAGTCGGGCTATGGAACAGCTACTTGTTGACATGGATCATCAATCTGAATCTTTGAGTGACTCAAATGAAATTCTTAAAGCACTAACTGATGATGATTTGGGAGATGATGATGTGTTTGATAACTATCGGCGACAGCTGTCATCAAAGAGTTCGACAGGATCTAGATTAGACAGCGAAGGTGGCAAAAAACTGAAATCCAGTGGAAGTGTGGATAAACATTTAGAGAGAAAGAGAAGGTCAAACTCTTCTAGATCTGGTATTGGACTTGGTGATAAACCAAAAGGTGGTAGTTTGGACAGTGGTACCACTGGCACAGTGGCCTCCGTGTTGCGCAGTGTTCAGGACATGAGTGATAACTCCAGTTCACCCAACGGATCTGGCCAAACAACGCTTGATGTGTTAGCCAGTGTAAATGAGATTAACGATGCAGATGACGAAGATCAAGTAGAAAGGTGTATACGTTACCTTGACGACAAGTTTGTGACTCGAACACGAGGTAGTCGGCGCAGTGGAAGAAGATCTGAGAAATCCAGGCCAGCTGTAGAACGATCAAGTAGTTCAGATAGTTTTACAATTTCAACTCCTAGTCAATCCTCGCATCATGACTCGTTAAATTCTCTCTCTGACGAGTTTGAGTTTAAGAAAAACGCTTTAGTGACTAATGAAAATGACGATGACAGACCCGATTCTGATTTACTACGGGACTATCAGTTGACTCTAAGCCATGCACTTGGTGAAGAGGAAGATGAAATTTTACAGGATCAACCAGTCCTTGCAGAGTCGGAAGACTTGGATGAGACATTAAATGCGGAAGATGCATCAGTTGATGTAGCATCCCCTCCATCTGAATATTTGTCACCACGATCAGAGCTTGGAGACATCTCTGACAGGAGTGACTATATCTCCCCTCGTTCTGAACGTTATAGTAGTAGTACTTATGCAACACCTGATTCTAGTCTTACTGAACCCATGGAAGTGAGTGTCAGTAGAGGAGTTAGTGTTGATGAGGAAAGTGTTGTTGATATAAAGACATCAATTGTAGACGAAGCTTTAGAAATGGCTAAAGACACAAAGACAGAATGTGATAAGAAACGAAAGTCAAACTCTTTGTTCAAAAGTGACAAAAAAAGTGTTAATACTCCTAAGACTCCTAAACAAGTGAAACAAAAGGACAAGGAGAAGAAGAAAAAGTCGTTATTAAGTGGGAAAGCACCTAAAGTTATCAGACAGGTCAGTGCAGAAAGTCATGACCTTCCAGCAGAACCAATTGCTCACTCTACAAAGACAATCATTCGACCGTATAGAAACCAAAGTCGAGAGCGATCAACAGAACCCAATCCCCTGGAGAAAGATGCCTGGGGAGACTCGAGTTCCTGTAGCAGCCTGAATTCTGTGGAGAATATCCAGAAATCATGGAGACCATTACCCCCACTACCAGTGGAGTCAGAAACCTCACCAAAACAGTCCAAGAGTGTCAAACAGAGAGAGGCTGCAAGAAAATTACCAGACACATCAAACCTTAAACCCAAATCTACATCACCAGTATTTCAAAGCAACTTTATGAAAAAAGTACTGAAAGTAGACCCATTTTCTGAACCAGAAATTGGTGATGACAAAGAAAAGGTGATGAACAAATTAACAGCAGAGAAGCTTGTTAAGGCAGACAATGTGGCCTCTGTCCCAAAACCAGAGCCAATACAAGCTAATAAAACAGAGAGTGTTATCACAACACAGCCAAAATCACTCATTGTACCAAGACCTTTACCTGTAAAACCTAATGAATCTAAAACTGCTTCAAATGTCTCCAAAGTGAATACTAATCAAGCTTCTAGGAATAAAAAAGTACTTACTGGAAATATTTCTATAGATAAACCTAAAGGGAATGTTGTTCAAAATAAGACTGAAATTGACAGACCCAAGGGGAATGTCAGTGAGAATAGCAAAGTCAATGTGAACACTGCTATTAAAACCAAGATTGGTGTGGATTATTCCAAAATACAGGACAAAGAAAGTGATACTGAAAGTAAAAAGAAGAGAATACCAGTAGCCTCTGCTCTTAAGAAGTCTCTTAAGCCAAGTCTGTCTGGTAGCAGTACAGCGAGTAATGATAAAGGTGATGAGGACATACCATTTGCAGATGACAGCGAGGAGGACATTATAGAGGAGAAATTCTACACGCCACAAACCTCTGTGAAACCTAAATTGGTGAAACATGGACCATTTGCCAAGAAAGAGGTAAAGAAAAGAATTCTGCCTACACCTCCCACCTCTGACAAACCTGCAGTACTTGATGCAGGTCATATTAAAGACATTCGTCAGGCTGAGCTTGAAAAGGCCAGAGTCGAAGCTCGGCAAAAGGCTAGGTTAAAAAGTGATGAAGAGCTTGGCATCAATGATTTGGGCTTGACTCCATCATTTCAGAAGTATTTACATAGTCGTAGTCGAGAATACGAGGGCGACTCATCACAGACAGACAGAACGAGTACACTAGAAAGTGATGACGCAAAACCACCGAAAGTTTCTATCACATTTACGCCTGACATTCCTACATCAGAGGGAAGTCCCAAACGATCAAAAGATAAGAAAAAGAAGAAGAGTCGCGAAGGAAAAAGCAGCTTGTCATGCTCAGAGGAGAATTTAGACATGGATGATAGCAAGAAGAAAAAGAGGTCTATTCTGTCTACAATTCTATCAGGAGTTAAAACTCCCAATGAAAAACAGCGAGGCCTGAAAGAAAAGGACAAATCCTCCTCCACTGATACCCTTGAGGAGAAGGTAACCAAGAAAAAGACAAAGACACCAAAATCAGAGAAAAAGAAAGACAAGAAAAAACGCAAGTCTGGCACAAAGAGCGTGGATGAAAGCTTGCTTAGTGACAACTTAAGGGACTTGAAGATTGGATCGGTGTTCTCGGACAAGACTCCTCGGCGACCGGCTCTTAAAGGGAGGTTAGGCCCTCCTAAAGCATCAGGTACGTAAGGAACACACAATTTATTTAGCCCATTCCCCGTCGGGGAATCTCTGACTGGTCCATATTGAAAACAACACACAATTAAGTGATTTACAAAAGAAATACATTTCCAGATAACACTCTTATGAAATTCATTAGTGATATTGGGAAGAAACCATGGTGACAAAATGATTAAATGCTCGTTAGAAGTAATTGATCCCAAGGTAACGTTTTCTCAGATTTTCTGTAGCTGCTGCTGTAAATTTGAAATGGAGTAGTTATGATTGAGAAAGGGGTGACCAATTTTTAAAGGCCTGAAATAAAAATAGTTTAGAACGGTGAAAATGAAATTTAGATTAAACCTAGTGGTTAGAGTACAGACACTGACTAAAATGCAGGAGTGATAGAAACGTGGATGTTGGTAATTACCATATTATGAACCTCATTTCATAATGTTTGAATGCTTTTTAAAATATCTTTTTTCCTGCTACTCACATAAAATGTGCCGGTTTCTGACTGATGAGCTATTTTACAGTTGAAGATTTAAAGGGTTTAAAAAAGGATACCAACAATAGAGTTTTTATTGATCTTAAATTCTGTTTTTAATGAGGAAAATTTCACAGTTTTGGAAAAAGATATAAACAATTCTGCAGGGTCCTGCCTAGTACTGGGAAATACAGGAAAGCCTGTAATAATTGTAATACTGTTGACACGGCGTTATGATATACGCAATACTGTATGGAATGATCTAAAGATCTACGTTGTATTTTACTGTGAAGATAGATATAAAAATATATATATATTCTGCATGTATCTATTGTTCTATAAAATCAATTTTTTAATGGTAATCTTCATTGAATTATGAAAGTATTGCAACAAAAAATCTACTTTTTATAAGAAATCTTTTTAAAAAAAAGCAAAACAATATAAGCAATACTGTATGAATGTATTGATTTTGATACAAATCTATTTTACAGTGAAAAATTTCATGGGTTTGTCAAGAAAAGTGTATGATTTATTGATCAATAACATCTCTTTTTGGCGGTAATCTTCATGAATTATAAAAGGATACCAACAATAATGTTTTTATTGGTCATAGTTACATTTTTTACAGCGGAAACTTTCAAGACTAAGTAACAGATATTAACAATACGGATTACCATTCAAGTATATCGATCTATTCCATCTGTTTTACAGTGGATGACTTTACTGACTCAGATGAGGACCTTTCTAGCATGACAACCAGCATGACCTCTCTCAATGAAAGTCATTTAAGGAGGTTCAAATCTGTAAGTAGTTTCCCTTTACAATGTACTCTCAACTATAGTTAACCTCTTACAAAAACTAGTAATTAAGGAAAACAAACTTATGTAAACATTAAACAACACTTACCATTACAATGTATTTTAAACTACATGTACATGTAACATTTTAAAACACATGAGCTCACCAAAAGTTATAATCTGTCTCAAAATCACACAAATGGGGAGTGGACTAAACTTGTATGAACCAGTTACAACAGAGATACAGCGCGCTAAATAACCTTAGATATGGATGCACCTTAAAACACCATTCATTCATACAGAGATACTCTGACATGATGCCAGAGAAACCATTTTGATAAGAGACAAAGTTGCTTATAGTAAGCAATATCTCCTTTTTTAACCCTTTACCAAACAATGACGATATTTAACCACTTTGTTGCAGACGAATCTGGAAAACATTGTGGGGAACGGAGAAATTGCTCACTAAGAGCTATTTCTCCTTTTCCCACAAGGTTTTCTGCTTTATCAGAAGATTATTTTCCAATTTCATCACATTTTGAAATGTTGTCTGCAAACCCTTTCAATTTGGGACAGTCGAAAATTTGTTGTTGGGGAAAGGATTAACACAATGGTATCAACTCATTTTTGGTATGCGAAAGCCACCTTTCAGTTGTTGGGTGTAAGTTATATAACATTAATTAGACACAAGGTACTCAAAACACATAATTGGTGCAAATGAATTCTTCATGAGGGAAATGTGAGAGGTCTGGACAAGTTTAACCTATTCCCTTGTTTGAGGTTTTTGGACTGGTCTGAATTGAAAGCAACTGCTAATAGGTGTTGAATAAACTGTATGACTATAACATTTATACAATTATATTATGTAGAAACAATTTATAATGAAGGAGAACTTGTCAAAGTGCCTTCATGAGCCTTCTGCTGATGGTGTGTTTACATTAGACATTACCTAACAAGGGAAGGGTCGTGTGTGGTCAAGTGGTTAAGGTTGCAGACTAAGAACTCCGATATCCTTGGTTTGAGCGCCACCAATACCTCCATCTGTGTGGGAGAATCCTTGGACAAAACGCTTCAAACCCAAGTAGCTTAGTACTGATGAAATCAGGAAAGCTGAATATAACTGAAATATTGATTACATTATGCTTACCCCCCCACCCCCTTTAGCTACAGACAATTTAGTGTTATACAGGAAATATGAACATACATGTATTACAATGGACATTTCAGGATGCAGGGCCACTGTCGGAGGAGGAGTTGAATGCCCGTATCACCCGAAAGATTCAACATGCGGCCCGTAAGCAGCAGAAGCAGCAGGAACAGAAGCGACTGCGCCAGGCCCAGGAGATCCAGCGGAAGATACAGGAAGTGGACGTGAAACAGAGAGAGCTGGAGGAACGGGGAGTGGTCGTTGAGAGGGCACTGCGCGGAGAAGGTCCGCAGGCCGATAGATCCGAGACGGAACTGATGCAGGAGTGGTTTAACCTTGTACACGAGAAGAATGTGCTAGTGAGGCTCGAATCAGAACTTATGGTTAGGTAGGTATATGGAATATCTCTCTCCTTTAACCATAATCATACACTTAGATTGTGGCAATTTAAGAGTTGTAAGTTCATAAAGTATGATATTAACATTTCATTTTCATTGTTCTTGCTTTAATTTTGAAGGGAAAAAGCAAAGCTCATGTGCGGGCCAAATTAAGAAATAGATTGCTTTGAAAGGTGATTGTTCATGGAAAAGAAAATGTGAAAGTCAAAATAGAATCTCTTTTTAAACAACCGGTATACATTTTTAGCTCACCTGAGCACAAAGTGCTCAAGGTGAGCTTTTGTGATCGCCCAATGTCTGTTGTGCTTCGTCCGTCGTCAACAATTTTTTTAAACATCTTCTCCTCCTAAACCATTGAGCCAATCTTAACCAAACTTCACAGGAATGTCCATTGGGTGTGGCTCTTCAAAAGTTGTTCAAAGAAATTGATTCATGCAGAACTTTGGTTGCCGTGGCATGAAAAAGGGTGAATTTCTGCAATTTTAAAAAAATCTTGTCTGAAACCACTGGTCAGATTTCAAAATAATTTCACAGGAATGTTCTTTGGGAGCCTCTTTTTAAAGGTTGTTCAAAGAATATTGATATCTCGAAAACATGGCCGCCAGGGTGCGTTGAACTTTGAAGGCATTTTTGGTTTAACTATATACAAGTACCGGTATGCTAAAATTTATAACTTTACAAACATCTTTTTTTTCCAAACCTCTGGACAAAAGTGCAGGCAGATCTTTATACATACAATCTGTAAAAGTAAAATATTCAGTTTTCGCATTGTTAGAATTATGTACCATTTTAATGTCCAACATCAAGCATACAGTGTCCAACTTGTAAAATGGGGAAAAAAATGGTCAATGCATAGAAGCACAAAAAACTCTGTGTAAAATGTAAAAGCAATGTTTCTTACTATTCTTCAAATAGGTGGTAATTTCAGGTGAGCGGTTCTAGGGCCATTATGGCCCTCTTGTTTGTATTGTTGTTATATTCAATTAGAAGTAGCTACTGCCATGCTTAATGTCATAAATGAATATATATAACCTTATTCTCATAGAATTGTTTTCTTTGGATTCTCTGATCGGTTCAGATATGAAGAATTCCTGATCACTTGTAAAAATTGTTACGGAAGTCTATCCAATATTTCTTACAATGTTAAGGAATCAAATCAGAAAACATAGCTAAATTAAGATATTTTGAGACTTTACAAAAGATTGACTGTCTGAAGAAATTTCTTGTTTCACATTACATTGCTATTTCTCATAATGCCACAGTGTGACAAAAAATGAAACAACTTGTTTCTAGCATGGTTTCTCTTTACACACACTTATGGCTTTGAAAACCTTTTCCTGCAAATGTATGTTATAAAGTATGTATGACTTGAAATTAATAAATTAACTGCCAAAACCTCCTTTTTTCCCAATTTGCCGCTTTGACCATCTTCTGCAGGCACCTTGTATAATAAAAACTGTATACTGTGATTGCCCTATATATTTGTCAACAATTAGATAATTATTTTGTGTATGAGTATTTAGTATAACTATTTTAGAGGTGTCAGAATACCTAGTGACAGGGTAAACCTGTGCAAGCACTTAACTTTAAGATGCATCAACACTCCATTCAAATGGATTGAATTGATTCTTTCCTTACTTAAAGGTCGGTCATATGTACAGGTTGGGTTTATTTCATAAAATTAAAATATGAAGGAAAAGAATCACATTGAAATTATTTGCAACATTTTAGCATAACGCATTACGTCATAAATCACCGTCATAGCGCACTGATTAATAAAAGTTTGTATGACTTACTTCCCTTTGCTGTGACGTCACTCGTGATCCACTGAATGCGCCATGTAAAGGGCGTGAAGAGCGATCGCTGGTTAGAATTGGTGTTTTTCTTCAAATAAACGATCCTAAAGTCATTGTTTGGATTGACAGCACATTTTCTTTATTGAATATGATTCATTTTATAAGAATATCAATTTGAAAAAAGATAAATTAATAACTTAACCCGTGAATTTGCATGGATTTGTCATTGCATAAACCTGTTCATATGAAAGGAACGGCTTGAAATTTGGACGCTTTTCCTTGAAATAAATGATTCTTAAGTCATTGTTTGGATTGACAGTGAATTTTCTATACTGGATATTTTTCATATTATAAGAACATCCATTTGAAAAAAGTAAATTAGTGACTAAACGCGTGAATTTACAAGGATATGTCAATGCGTCAATATGAAAGGAACGGCTTGAAATTGGGACGATTTTCCTCGAAATAGCAATCCTTAAGTCAATGTTTGGATTGACAGTACATTTTCTTTATTGAATATGTTTCATATTATAAGAAATATTCTTCTGAAAAAAAAAGTAAGTGACGTAATGCGTAAATTTGAAAGGATTTGTAAATGTTTTCATATGTAAGAATCGGCTTGAAAGTTTGACGATATTTGTGACAACAGCTATTTTCATTAATATTTGTTGAAAAAAAAACACGAGTACTTTTTCGTCAATGATCGTGTATTAGCATTAAGGTTTTAATTGAGTAGTAAACAAAGACATAGATCTGAATAAACGAATTGTCTTAAAACCGTACATCGTATTGCTATTAACTGTCAAATTCACCCTGCATTGTCTTATCAATACATGAAATGAAACGGAAGAAGATCATAAATTGCGAACAAACAAACCGTATTATAACCCAACTTACTTGTGATACGAAGGTTATCCTTTAACTCACATTTTCAACACACATCAACTTACTTGTGATACGAAGGTTATCCTTTAAGGACACACACATTTTCACCACACATCCAAATTTCAAAACTAAACACTGGCACATTCAAGAGTATTTGTTAAAATCATCCGGCAACTTTCCAGTAACTCCACCCCCAGTAAGAGGTCTATGATTTTGAAATTGATTCCGATGTCGTCTTTCTAGATCAACTGTTTTGACCTAAGAATTCTTCTTCATTTTCACTTTACATTTATGTTCGTTTTCTCTCATGTAAGTAGCTTGACATATTGAGCATTTAATTTTCGGACAGGTTTAATAATTAACAGCTAAAACAAAAAAATCGTCATAGTTTATTTTACTAACAACCTTAAATAAACATATTTGAATTTATTTTTTATGATTTTGGAATTTAAATATCAATTTGACAAAACTTGATTTTGATGTTAAAACGTTTTTTTGTTGAAAACATAGAGTTAATGCCGTTTTGGTGAATACTGATTATCATATACTTATTGAAGTGTCAAACTATTCTAATAGAAAGGACAACATATTCACTTCTTTGAATATCATAACGACAAAGTATCAGACGTAAGTCACATTGAGAGATAAATATGTCCTGACACCTTATCAATCCAAACATCCTGTGAGAGTTTGGTCTTAATTGGTTATATCTTAACAATGGATTTTTTAGATAAATTTAATTGCCGCGCATTGAGAGTGTGAGATTTACCGCTTGTTATTTCATGTCTGGAAAAGCAGAACGTGTCAGACCTGTTAATTAACAACAGATATATTAAAGAGATTAACGCCAGAGACTATCTTTCGCCTAAACAATAAAGGACTTGAGACTTGAAACATACTGTGCAAATGTGGAGATTGGTGTTAATTTGCATCACGACCCTTAATCCTTGTAATGTCCGATGTTTGTTGATTGACCCTTTGTATGTGAGGTAAACTGACAATAATCAATTAAATTGTAAACAAAGAGGTTATGTTCAAATGTGTAAATTATATATTTAGTGATCTTATTACTAAATTATCAATATAAATTTGTAATAATCATGTTTGAACACCTGCATTTCAGTGTGACATACGTCATTTAAGCCAATATTACCAATGGCAAAAAATTGGGGTGTGTGATTTATTTCATTCCGAAAAGCAGACGCTTAAGTTCAGATCGAACCCATTATCATTTGCGTTGATGAGTTCAGAGACAGTTTGCGGATATCAAATATTCATTATTTTGAATTTTCATTCAAAGACAACGGCAGATAAAAGAAACTTGCTTGTTTTAATCGATTTGTTATCATAGCAATCAACGTACATTTTTCATTTTGTCTCATTTATGTTCAATGGCAACGTTTCTACGATTATGTTAAAACATAAAACAAGTTTTGCAAATAAGAACAAGATGCATTTAAGCGTTTAAAACCCAAAGACATGGCAATACAATAACTTATGATGTTTGATGAAATTAACATATTCTTGCAACCCTTTGAATTTTTACGTAATTTAATCGTAAAGCAGCCTAATTAAGTATTCCTAACTAAGTATGTAGCATAGTTAATCTGTTCCAAACAAAACTAGCTTGGCGAGTAAGAGAGTCATTCAAGGAAATTAACTTTCAAAAAAGGTGTAATCAACGTGATTTATCCTTTTCTTGAATTTATCTACATTTACACATGGCAAATTCTATATAAAGATGTAGCAAGACTACACGAGGCTCTAACACACCAAACTAACAGTCAGGAATTGTTTTAATCACGAAGATCAGTTCACCACAACGTTAATTTTGAAAATATTTTCCTTTACCTGAGATCATGTGGGAAACAGCGGTACAAAAGGAATTCAGGCTTAAATTATCATTAGCAACTTGGTACATTGGGTAATAAAACAAGGACTTTTGATAGATATTTGGGGTCATTCCGAAATACAATGTACACATTCACGCGTCACACCAATGTCTTGACACATGATTGTATGCTTTATTGCTTGATTGGTGTTTGAAAGTGAGATTAGCTTTGTCTGGTTTGCATTGACAGTCTTGAAACCAATACATCAAGGTAAAGTGAATGTTGTCGGTGTGTTTCAAATAAGGGAAATATAACGGTTACTCAACAAGTAGAATGAATTTGAAGCGTCTTCACCTGTATAAATTACTTTGAATTGAGTCCAATCATTTAAAGATCAATAAAATCAATTCTCTGGAAACGCCTAACTTATCGAAACTTTTTGTAGCTTTTATGTTTGTCGGAAAACGGGAGAAACTCGCATCCCTGCGACCAAAAGCAGAATAACACCAGAAGACCTGTAAAAATACCATATTCAATATCCAATTTACGTTTCCTATAACACAATTCAACACTTGAAATGTCCGAAATTTGTGCAAAAACACCGTCGTTACTGAGAACTAGATTCTTCTTACTAATAGTTCATAAGACTTTGAAGCACAAATGACGTCACAACAAGGGAGATAAGTCATTCACAAAAATCGATAAAGGTGAATAAAAGTAGTCAAAAACAACATTTTTCGCTTCTGTATGAGAAAAAAATCATTACCTCCATCATAACGAAACCATAACCTAATTCAAAAACCATATCTAAAGAAAATTTTGTTTATCGGGAAATATGACCGTTAAAGAGATTGGAATTTACAAGAAATTGTGATTCCTTATTCATTTAAAATATTCATATATCAATATCATTAACTCATTACAACTTATTTATTTCATATCACATATCCATTACATATAGGTTAGAGGCTAGATAGTGAAATTTAAACGATATAGAAACCCCAAGGAAGGAGCGATAGCGACTGACGGGGTTTCTATGTCGTTTAAATTTCACTATATAGCCTCTAAACAATTTAGTGTTTAACCTACATTTCCATAGAGCGCTCTATTTGACGCTGGCAAACCACGCCTCTACGGGTATGATCTGCGAATGGCATAAAACTGCTGCTCAGTATTTTGAAATTCGACATAAACCACGCCTTCCGCGGCTGTCAATTGCATGCCAAGAATCTGCCATACCATATTTGGAAGAAGAAAACTGTACTACCCAGTGATGTAGATTGCAATGTAGTTTTGAGTTTAACCCGTTACTCCATAATTTATTCCTCACCTACAGCAGAAAACTTGAGAAGCCCTTGTGACAAAAGAAGAAATTGTCTTCTTTTGTCTGTTGATGCTTTCAATTTGTACCCGTCACATTATTCCTAATGGGGTAAAAGGTTAATATAGTTCAGTTTCTTTTTTTCTCAACGATGTTAGGATACCCAGTTAATTGTAATTCCTTTTTATTTATTTCTGTGTTTATTTCTCCCCCGCGACGTCACAGCGATCTTTCAATCGCTACCGTAGGCTTACACGTGTCATTGTTTTGGAGGTGGAGCCTAAAACTACACATTTATGCGCATGCGTGATACCAGAGTAATAGTCTCATAGAGCCCAGATAGAACACTCGAATAGTAGTTTATGGAAAATAAACCAACAAAAAAATTAAAATTGACGCATTCTCATTGGATGAAAATGTAGGTTAAACACTAAAAATTATTTAACTACTTTCACTAACTTTGTACAAATTGTCTAGTTCAGTTCCCTAAAAATTACCATTAACCTGTGTTTATTGAGCTGATCGTAATTCATTACAACTTAAATCATGGCCTCTTCTCAATGTGAATTCAAATCTTAATGCCAGCATTCACATTTTCATGAGAGGCAATCTCTTGACTGATATACAGCTGATGTTTTTACTCGATTTGATCAAACCGTATTAAATTTGGGGTCTTCCTCACTCATTATTGAGTTGGACTTTGCACTATAACTGAATAAAAAATGGTACAACTTATATAAATTAATGAATAAAACATAGATTAGATAATGAACCGTTTGGTTATTTTAAACAGTGCTAGAGAGCTTGAGTTGGAGGACAGACAAGGTAGACTTCAACAGCAACTCCGCGACAGCATGTCTTTAGATGGTGAGTAGTTAGACTAGTGATATGGACTGATGATAGCCTTTACCATTCTCACGGATCCAAATCTCTGAAGGCTTCACGGTAGACATGTGATTATCTGTCATTCAACCTCTGCATCTGCTGCAAAAATCTCTTGAAACCACTGTGACAAACTGATAAACTTTTACTGATGAGCCTACCATATGGTGAAACTGAAATTTTACTAAGGATTATGAGAAATCCCATGTAGTCAAGCCATCCAAATCCTGATTCCTAAAATCGGACTGGACTTGTGCAGTCTGATCTGGAATTGTAATATTTAAAAAAGGGGTTTAACTTTCTGCTGTTAAGGTTTTGGAGGATGAATCTTGGAGGGAATGGTAACAAAGTGATGACAACCAATTCAATGTTACATAGCTTGTGTATTGTGGCGTGTATTTGTTTTGTTGTATTAGAATGGTACAAAAGAAGCTGTCTCTCAGGCAGGGGGAATAAGACATATAACAAGGGATAGTCCCATATCTTGTAAAACACATTATAATGCACATATAACAGAACTTTAAAGAAATCATTGTGACGAAAGAAAAAATTGCTTTCAAAAAGCAAGTTCTCCTTTTGTTGTAATGGCTTCTATCAAATAGCACAAAGAGAATGTTAAACCTCTTCCTGTTTGATTTGTCTCTTAAATTGAAGAGTGTGCAAGTCCTCATTTGAGAGTTTAGATAATCTGTATGAGATCATGTTGGCAAAAGGAGAACTCGATGAACATCTTATTCTCCCAATGTTACAATGATTTCTATTTTTATTAATCCATGGTAATTCTGTTACATTGCATATTGGTGATAGTTTTAAGTCTGCCACAATTTGCTTGGCACAGAGCTCAAGACATGTATACCGTTACACTTGGGCATAACTTTAGAGAGCAGGGTACCGTTTTACTAAACAGTTAATGCTCAAAATTTGTGCTAGTTCAAAACAAGATCGTACAAAGGACCACAGTATTGACAGTTCCACAAATGCCCATGAAATAACTGTTAAATTGCCTAACGCATAAAATGATTCTTTGACATTGTCTATATTTTTGTCAAATTGTCGAATAACTGTCTTTATCATGTAAATGCTTGAAAAGCTAACAGACTTTGCTGTACTATAAAAAGCATTGCCATGCCAATATGCTGAACAGAATGGTTGCCAAAATAAAGTTGGTACTTTTCGCCTTGGTCGATATAATGCAGAGCGATCGTTGTGGTAACACCCGATGTGCAGGCCGTAAACAGATCAAAATGTTGACCAGTCAACAGTTTGTAATGCAGATATATTACCAAATCATGACAGTTTTCCATTTTTATACCATCAAAACAGCAAAAAAATAAGAAATTAACAGTCGTATAAGGCGTTAGGTAATAATCCCTCTTATTTCAATGTTTGGCCAAGCAATATTCCATTGTAACACATCATTGGAATCATCTCTCAGAGCCACTCCAAATGATGTGTCACATGACAAAACTGGGTTCTTGATACTATCCATGTTTATCAGTTTGGACTTACGCAAATATTTTCCTTAAGTTGTTTAGTAAATCTGTTGTTTTATGTGTATTTGTATGGTCTGCATGAATTGTAAATGCTGTGTACTATAAAACATTTAATATGCTTATTTTCTGTTCCTTTACTCTGGTTATGATGGTAATCTTTTCTTTGTTTTTAAATTGTTTTTGATTTGAGTTAAACTTATGCCATGTGCATGTTCAGGAAGTCAACATTTGCAGCACTCTGTGTATAGAATTATATATGTGTATAGAATTATATAGATAAACTCAATAGAGTTTATTCTCAAATCTGAAGGATTGGTAAGCAGACTACTGAAATTTGATACATATTTTCTTCAAAAATCAAGAAAACATTAATGTTATGGATACATTCATGAAGTACTGGTTAATAACAGTAAACTTTTAGATTTCTAACAACCCTGAAAACCTGTGTTGTACAATTTAAGATATTGCAGAATGCAAGTTATTCAGAGACTTCCCAAACAAGCTTGTTGACATACAGCCTGTATTTAGCTGTTAGAAAGGGGGCCTCCATGGTCTTTTGGTCAGAGTACCGAACTTGAAATCACACAGCCCCCCTCTGTATGGTTCAAGTTATAGTATCAGTAGATTTTGATTTTCATGAGAGGTAGTCTTCTGGTTGAATTCAAGAATACAGATGATTCATTTGGCCTAGACCTGTTGTTGTTGCCATTTAGGGTGTGGTTCTTCCTCTATTTATTATGAGCTGGACATCGCACTATAGTTTTAGCGCTATTGATGCGATGTGGAAATCCAATAAGACAAACATACCATGTGTAGTATGTTTAAAACAAGATTGACTGTATGTTCACACATCATTCAACAGGCATTGATTTTGAGGAGTCAGAAGATGATGACGTCTTTATAAAGGAACACAGCAAGTCTAAACTTCTCGGGGTTTTCCGTTCTATTTTTAAATTGGGTACTTTCTTATTTATTTACCTAAAACTATTCCCAAGTTTTGTTAAAACACAACACTAACCCCTTATAACTATCTCCCTGCTTTTCCTTTCATACAATCATGGATGGCATTTTGATGATTATATAACTGCCAGGATGCATTAACTCAGGCGATATACCAGAATCCCAAAACTCTTTAGGAACAATGTGTTTGATACAACCAACCTAAGTGATGAGGAAAGAAAAAGTCGTCTTTATTCCTTTCTCCACATGGACCTGTATCTCATGATAAAAAGTCCAGCAAGGTTACATCTTAGTAAATGAAAGAAAGGCACTGAAACTTATTTTTCCTTGATTCTGCAGTAGATTAGAAACTTGAGGCAGGTTATCAAAGTTATGACTACAGATTATTACTAATGAGGAAAGGTTACCTTAAAGTTTCTGTGCGTCATAGGATTATTTTTTGAAACTTTCGAAATAAAGGAATAAAGATTAATTTAACATTTCAGCAAAGAAACCAATAGCATATAAGATGAATTTTAACATTTTTCATTTTAGAAAGATCCGAGGGAATTCAGACATAATCTAAATATAGTGTCAAGCTATAAATATAGCGTCAAGCTATGAACAACCGGTCACGTGACGCTCACGTGATATTAAGACTACATGCTGAAAATAAAAATAGACGCTGACACTAGTATCTTCTTAGTTAGGTGTACATCGTCACGTGACAGGCACTTGACAGCCCATGTGACGTTACTAATTACCATATAGCTGTAGTAACATACAAAAGTCAAGGCTGTGGGGGTTGTCGTCAATATCTTAATTTATACCGCGATTTCAGTGATTTTTTTTATGAACATTTGTTAGAAGCATAGCTGAATACTATACGCAGATTCTACTTTTTACCTATATATATTTAGTGTATGATGTCCAGGATCTTTAAGGATCAAGTGCACACCGATCGTTCTTCCCGCCTTGACCAGCCCATATGGGCAGTTGAGTATGGGGTCTTCCTCCATCATTAAGAGTCGTGCATCGCTACATAATTGAAGTAATGTTGATGTGATGTAAATCCCATATAAGTGCAATACTAAAGTAAATGTTTCTCGTTTGTGAAGCACTTATAGTATAGTTTTGCCATGAATTATCCAAGGTACAAGTTACAAGTTGGCCTTTGTAATGCTTCCAATGAAGACGAACCTTTTTTGATAAGTAGCTCTACAGTTTAGACTCTAACCATTTAACCCATTGACAGAACCTCAGAGGAAATAAGAGTATTATCACTTGGGTGTCTGGATTAGTTTAGCCATTATCTAAATTGTGATCTTTCCCTATACCTTATTCCATACATCCTACCAAATTATAAATGGGTTGCATCAGATGATATTAAACAAAGAAACAGAAAAATATCAGGCTCGCAGCATTGTGTGTTACATTGATAAGGGGGGCCTCTGTGGCCGAGTGGTTAGATCTTGAAATCACAAAGCCTCTGACAATTAATATGATTGACCAATAGAAAGCTGATGGTTCTACTCTCCTTGACCGACCCTTCTGGACAGTAAGATTAGTAGTCTTCTATGATGCACAAGGCATTGCAATAGTAGCGAAAACATTTTTGTGGGATGATAATTGAAAAGCAAATTCTATCTTTTACAATATTTTCAAACCCAACTGCTACATAGTCATCGAATGTAATCTAATCAGGAAAGGTATTTATTTAATCATTTTGCCCAAACTAGTCATCTTAATGACTGAAGGAAAGAGTGTGTCTTTTATACCATGCCAGATTTTGTTTCATATGATGTTCTTTTCTTAAATTAAATATCTATTCTTCATTTTTATTGTTTTATGATATCTTTCTTTGTTTTCATTTACAATCAGTCCAAATGATTCATTGTACAAAACAACACACTATGATGAACTGTTTCTTCTTTTGGAACATTATATTTGTCACATTAATTAACTACTAAGAAATAATTCACAATTAGTGCTGCTGTTTGTAAGAGTGGACTGACAAAAAAAATCCTATTTCTCTGGTCAGTCACACCTTTGAATACAATATGATATTCAACTTTTATAAATATTTTTAGCAATCTGAATGCTTTTATTTTCAAACCAGATAAAATATTATTTTTCTTTGATTTTATAATTTGAATTAATTTATCAGAAGCAGATTCAAGACACTTATTAAAGTTATATTTGGACAGTTTAAGTTTTTCTTTTATACCAAGTATAATTAACATCATATGTATAAAAACAGTAATATAATTTGTTGTAGAAATTTTCCTATTTGATTAATTTTGTCTGCCTAATTTGAAGTTTTTAAAAGGTCTAGCTTTTGATTTTATTACAATTCACCAAAACTAAGAGTCGCTATTTTTGTTTTACACATATTTTCACATATCCGGCTTTTTTTTGAGCACTAAAATACTTAATAACAATTTTAACTACATCATCATTATGCGCGTGACCTTAGCTGTCAAAGCACCTTTAAACCACATTCATTCATTCATACATGTACTTGATAACAAAGGAACTGTATGTGTGGCTACTATCTGTCTTATTCTATATGCTTACTAGAGGAGTTGTTTAAACAAGGTTTACTGTATTTCTTCTTTCATTTTTTATATAATCCTTTAAATATCTATTTATTCATTTCCTTACTAGTCAGTTATTTTATTTCAGGCCATTATCATTTGATCAGCAATAATTCCTTATGGAAGATTTTAATCCATGCTCAGGCAATATTCTTTCTGGGGGTGAATTCAGTTATGGCAGTATGACCTATTAGTCACTCACCACTGAATGTGAATGATATAGATCATCTGGCTTATGACTCTGTTGAGTAGAAAGGCTATATCTAGGGTTCAACCCAAGACTTTAGGAAGAGCTTCATGTTTATGAAGGACCACCTGTGGTCTTGCATGGAACCCTTGATGTGTTAAATTGGTGAGGATGTACTAGCTGGATCTGTGACTGGTCTTCCTCTATGACTTTGGACCTGAAACATTAATGAAATGGTGTTAAAAAGAATTCATACAATCTCCAAATAATTCATGGGTAGTGTCAGTATTTGAATTTCTTGAAATATTTATAAAGCCTATATATATATTGATTATATTGAGTATTTGCTTGATATGAAAGTTTACAAAGTTTGGGGCTGAAAGTGATTTTTAAAGTATTCTTCAGCAGACGTATAAACGTACGTTATTTTCTACAGTAAGGGGTGTTTACCCATGAGCAGTATCGATTGGTTTAATTCCTCCCGAAAAGTAACACTTCATAGAGTAACAATAGAATATATCTTTTCGGTATAGATAGATGTAATTGTGATAAAAGTATTTATGCCTTTTCTTGAATTACATCAATTTCTTGTTGTTTCTTTCATAATATGTTAATACATGTATAGTCAAAGCAAGAATTTATGGCATGTTAAATATATATATATATATTTTTTTTTTTTTCAAATCAGAGGTTCAGAAAAGAATAAAATGCAATACATTTAATAACAAGAGTCTTGCATGCAATGGTCTTAATCTTGATTGAAATATTACTTGAAAAAGACCTCATTTCATGAACTTATCTGCAACCCTGCAAGTCAACTGTTTTTACGTTTTTGTTCTGCATTATTTTATTTTTGTTATTTAAGATTATTATTTCTGTAGAAAAATGACCAATGGCTGAATTTAAGCAATTGGTCCTTTTTCTACAATACTTTGATGCTTGTAACTTAAGATTTGAAAGATTTCTGAAAATGAAGCATAGTACAGGTTTCAGTGTTTGATTTATAAGACTTACATATACTATGGCCGTATGACTAATCTTTTCCGCATGCTAACTAACCGTGCCTGTTGTTTGTAGATTCTCTGAAATCCCCCCTGCAAGTTGACCGGGAACAGAAGATTTATAATGAGTTGATTGAGGTGGTTGAAGAAAGAGATAAACTTGTTGCTATGCAAGAGGAGGAACGTGTCAGGTAAACATTGACTTTATTATAGACACCCAACACAGTTGCTCCTGGGTGAGGTGGAGAGTTCAATACCCGAGCCAGGTCACAAAATGTAAGGCATGGCTATCCTTATTGTGCTCTTGGGATGTCTATTCTAGTGGTTAGAGCACAGAACTTTATGGAACCTGTCCATGTGGGTTCCAATTGTGTAGATATTATTTGGGTATTTTATAATGAGTAGTCTCAGAGTTGTCCTATGGATTTCCAATGGTTCTACCTGGCTTCACAATCCCTTATTGGCAGTCTAGTATAAGCTTTATCTCCATCATGATGAGCAGGGCATTGTATCATATTTGAAAAATTATATGATTTAAAACCTTTTAATGCCAATAATCATTGCGGGTTTGGGTAACAACAGTCTGAGGACTTGAAATTAGGGGTCCCAGTTTTTAGTGCCAACAATATTGCTGGTTTTATTGGAGTGTCCTTTGGCAGGACACTTCAGAGCCCTAGCCTAGCTCTGGTGGACACTTCAGAGCCCTAGCCTAGCTCTGGTGTTTCCCAAAGAAGTAAAAATATAACTGAGAATTGTTGACACTGCATTAAGCCCCTTCTTGGTAAAGGGGAATATCATTTTAACTGTACAAAAACAGTTCCACAAGAACAAAGGTAGTACTGGGTTGAATACAGGATTTATGTAATTTATCTGAAAAATTGCTTACAAAATCTACACACAACCTAAGGAAACAATCTGATGAAAGGATAAATTGATCATGATGAGAAATTTATCCTTTTATCACAATAGTTTTTATCCAATATCATAATGGAAATGTATTTTGTTTGGAGACCAAGTTGCAAAAGGTTTAATAGCTTCGTGCTAATTTGTTCTATGCAGTTTATTTTATTTTCAGACAGGGAATGAGTTAAAAAACGATTGAACTTGTCAAAATTAAATTTCCTCTAATAGAAACCTGTTAGAGTACTTCCTTAACAGTTTTCGTCTAGAGGCATTGTTATGAAAGGAGAACCACTATTCAATTTTGAAAGCTTTTTGAATTTAAAGCATTATCATACTGAGTAATTATGGAAGATTGAAATGATCTTTTTTCTTTGAGATATTTTGTAGGAATTCCAATGTGACAGCATGAGAACTTGCTTGTAACATGCATGTTCTCATCCTCTCACATTGATTTCTTAAACCACCTGCATTAGGAGAGTTGAAAAGGTTAAATATGTAACTATATAGGAAGTAATGTCAGGTTGCAGTAATTCTAACACATTTAGGGGGGCTTTCATCAGTTTGTATTTACTATAGGTGCTTTTATTGTATACACTGTTTTTACCGCTTGCATAGATAGAAAGATTTGGATAGTACACCAGTGTATAATACAGAACTTTGTGGCCAGTCTGTCCAAATTGATAGAATGAAAAAATGGCAATCTTTGTGCAGACAAATAAAACAGCTTCTTTTTAAATTGTGAAAAATTCTCTTGGATGCACCTGCGACTGAAGAATTTCCTTTATCTAACTGCTACAGAAGATGTCATTTATAAAGAGATTGAAATGTTTGTTCTTTGTGGTTTTAAACAGGTTGCTAGAAGGCATTGTGACAAGGGATAATTGCTTAATGCATCCTTTTTTCCATTGATCACATTATTTTTTGAGTTTTACTGTTGAAACAGCCTTAAAACCCTATTCAACAGTCAGCGGCTTGGGAAGAATATTGTTCTGTATTGGTGAGGAAATGCCTGGAGCTTGGATATATAATTTATTATGCTTAATGCAACAATATGATTGAAAAACCTGTCAAACATGACATTATGTCCCTATCCAACAAATCAAGCATTTGCTTCTGAATTAGACATTAAGGCTTTGTTTGCAATTTCATCATTTTGTTGTTTTATTTATTTTAGAGAACGTGAGGAAGACCAAGACTTAGAGAATGTGATGAAAGCGAAAGGCTTCAGTCTCAGTCCCAGCTCGGGGTCTGTAATACTCAGAAAAACCAGGTCATCCAAGTCTGCCAGTACATCCTGACATCAAGTACACATATCTGATGGTTAACCCTTTTACGGAAATAAACGACTTAAAATTCCCCCGACACAATTGAACTGTTGACATACACATGTCTCCTGTGATTGTTTTAGCTATCTTCACAAAAGAAACAACTGAAAGGAAACTCAATCTTCATTTTTGTCAAAGGTTTTTCATCAGTTAAGCCATTACACATTCATGTATTCATTTTGATGCGCTTTTTGGACTGGTCAATTAGATATTGTGATCATTGAAGAATTTATTTGTTAATCTTAGATACAAAATAAGGAACTGCTTTGTTTGAGCCAATCTGTTTTTTGGTAAAGATTGTTTAGATCATAACTGCAAGTTCATTCAAGTGCATAGATATGTTGTAATGGGTAAAAAATGCTCTTGACTCATAACAAAGTAAAAAAGAAATCGAATAAAAGAGGGTAATGTGCTAACATAAACAATGTCACAATGTCTTAATATGAAACATGGGTTCATGCTTTGCTATGCAAGGGGTACTCAGGTGTCTAATGTTATAACAATCACTCTTGTCTTTAACCCATATGAGACTTAATAATGTTAATGTGGGAAAGCAATCAATGGCTTGGAAAGGACATTGTGCAATACTGGTGAGGACACACCTGAAGCTGACTATAGGGATAGGACTGATATCACGGCCAAAAACTGCACTTGACCCATATCCATTCGACAAAAATCATATGGGATTTTGCAATCACTAAGTCAATTGCAGACCATCATCTTAAGGATAAAGTTCTGCATAGAACCATAGAGACAACAGGAGAGATTGCCTTATCACAAACAATTTCTTGTTTTGTGAGACAACAGGAGAGATTGCCTATCACAAAAAATTTCTTGTTTTGTGAGACATCAGGAGAGATTGCCTATCACAAACAATTTCTTGTTTTGTGAGACAATAGGAGAGATTGCCTATCACAAACAATTTCTTGTTTTGTGAGACAACAGGAGAGATTGCCTATCACAAACAATTTCTTGTTTTGTGAGACATCAGGAGAGATTGCCTATCACAAACAATTTCTTGTTTTGTGAGACAACAGGAGAGATTGCCTATCACAAACAATTTCTTGTTTTGTGAGACAACAGGAGAGATTGCCTATCACAAACAATTTCTTGTTTTGTGAGACAACAGGAGAGATTGCCTATCACAAACAATTTCTTGTTTTGTGAGACAATCAGGAGAGATTGCCTATCACAAACAATTTCTTGTTTTGTGAGACAACAGGAGAGATTGCCTATCACAAACAATTTCTTGTTTTGTGAGACAATCAGGAGAGATTGCCTATCACAAACAATTTCTTGTTTTGTGAGACAACAGGAGAGATTGCCTATCACAAACAATTTCTTGTTTTGTGAGACAACAGGAGAGATTGCCTATCACAAACAATTTCTTGTTTTGTGAGACAACAGGAGAGATTGCCTATCACAAACAATTTCTTGTTTTGTGAGACAAAAGGAGAGATTGCCTATCACAAACAATTTCTTGTTTTGTGAGACAACAGGAGAGATTGCCTTATCACAAACAATTTCTTGTTTTGTCACAGCGGTTTCTTAAGTCTCCGAAATTTATCTGCTGCTAGTGCCAAATTTGGTCTATATGAGTTAATATGAAGAGTTAAACTCACATGGTGATTTAGATATTTCTGTGTCTTCATTCTAGCAATAGTGGACAGAAGGATTGCAAATCTATTGCACACTAGCTTTGATTGTGACAAAGATTTATTGTCTTATGGGTTTGAGAAATAATAAAAGATTAAAGATATATGTATCCTAGAAATTGCTTTTCACACTGCAAGCTAGATTTGTATCAAACTGTACCATATTGTATATATTAAGCCATAACTTATTCATTGAAAAAGCGTTATTATGTTAGCTTAGGTCTAGATGTGGGGATGTATGAAATTTTGTACACGGTATTTCAAAATGATATTTAGTAGATACTTATGAGAATCACCTGTATTTCAAAATGATATTTAGTAGATACTTATGAGAATCACCTTGTCAGCATAGATGTGCTGCTAATTAACACCAACAACACAAGTTTATTTAACAACTATAGAAATTATAAGGGAAAATAATCTGTTATTTAAATTTACCCAATGTGTCAAAAAGGAATTCACTGCACCTAACAAAGTGTTGTCATTTTCATTTGGTATTTGCTGAACTTCTCTGAATTAGTTTTATTGATATAATTGTTGTAAATGATATTGCTCATATTGGCTATCTCTCTTTTTCCAACAATTCATTTTACTTTATTTTTGGCATGTCTTGTAATCTTGGTAATTTTCAATTGCTTTTTGCAAACTCTTCCATTTTTGGTGCCACCAATATGTTGAATCTAATAAGGAATTTAACTTGCAATTTGTATTGCACTTAGATAATAAATGATATTTATGTTTCCTGAGCTGTAATTTACACATGGAGATTTTTCATGAATTTTGTAGTTGACTGTAAGCATTGATGGATCAAAACAATAAAGACCGAAAGACGTGACATCTTTATATTATAATGAAAAATAGGAGAAATATTTCCATTTTGTGCCAATATCTTTAGTGATAACTCTCACTCATATATACATACATCATATTACCCTTTTTGCAGCAAACTAAGAGACACCATGTGACAATAAGATTGAAATGAGCAAAATTCCTTGTTTGTTGAATGGAAGATTTGTTCCTTCATATGTACCCATTTTGAACACAATTACCGAAGAATAAGAAACTCCTATATCAAAAGGAGATATTGCTTTCCCCCCACTTAAGTTTTATTTTGACTTATTTGTTTTACAAAATATCACAAACTAATAGGTCCATTATTTGTGTCTTGACACACATCCCATTGTGAAGGAATTGGTGAAGTTTGCTGCAGATTTAGTGAAAAACCTTTATAGCTTTATATCAGCTCAGATTGTAAGTTGATTGCTTATGGAGATTTTCAATTCCGGTATGTATGTACATATTGAATAGTAGGTTTAATAATCATGTGTTTTTATTTGTTTATTTATGTGATATTTTTGAAGAAGAAAAATGTTTTCTGTGTGCCTTTTTGTTAAAATCTCTCAAGAGCTAGTAATGGTGCCTGCTTTACAACTGCACATCTTTCATGATTTCTCACACAAAAATAAACCAAACTGCTATAAACAAAATGTTACATGAAAATGAAAGGGATAATGATACATTATTTGTGAATTCTATCTTGACTATCATCTCTTCTGGACCATGTATCCAGACAAATGATACATTATTTGTGAATTCTATCTCGACTCATCTCTTCTGGACCATGTATCCAGACAAATGTATCCTGTTGCACCAGTAGAATTTATTTGCTTGCGATGTTGTCTACGGACTGGCTTACAGGATAGGGATGCGATGTTGGCTACAGACTGGCTTACAGGATAGTGATTCGATGTTGTCTACGGACTGGCTTACATGGAAATTGAAAGATGTGTATGTGATGTGCTTGGTTTTCATTCAATGCAATGCTTTTTATACTTTGTTCTGTCGAACAATGCTACACTGCTTTATGACTATAAATGTGATTTTTAAAAGTTGACAACTGAAAAACAAAGAGCATCAGGTTGTATGTTATTTCAATCTCACCAAATACAGGTATGCCATTGTCGGCTACATTTAATAGGGTATGTAAAAGAAATAAATGTGTAAGAACTTTCAGTTTTTAAATGTTTATGCAGTAAAACCAAATTCTTTTTTTTTTGATATGATAGAAAAAGAAAAGAATTATCCACTTTTCTTTTCCAGTTTGAGAATAAAAACTTGATTTTTCTACAAATGCAGCTAAAGGCTTCTTACTTTTGTTTTCAATATCCAACCAAACTCAAAATAAACATGGGTTAATTGGTCAAAAGAATAATGGAAAGTTCACAATTTGGTTTGTATTCAAGACAATAATAGTGTAGGTGAAAGAATAAGTATTTTATTTGTGCCAGTCGTCTATCCCTTTTATATGTAGTATCAGATTCAAAAGCCTTCGCAGGAACACCTTTCAGAATCATTGTGACCAAAAGAGGAGTCCCTCATAGGGCGCAAATTCTCCTTTTGTTCATTGGTTTTAACACTTTGTTGTGCTGTTAGTCATGTACACCTGTATGCAACTTGGATAACATTTTCTCTAAAATTGGAGTTTGTGATTGGTCTGAATTCAAAGTAAGAGCAGACAGGGAAGAAAAACAAGAAAATCTTGTCCAATGTTTTAGGGTAAAAACCATTGTAACATATAATTGGCTATTTATTCATGGAAATTGGTTTGAAGAATCGGATAGAAAGACATCTTAAAATGAGTTTTGTATTGGGAGAAATTACTCATATGCATTATTTCTTATTCCTTTGCTAATGATTATTTAACATGTACAATGGACACATATTCTTATTTATAAATAGTGTCTTTATATAAATAGGTCATTATGTCTTTAAATGCACAAACATTTATTTTCAAATTCATCCTGTCCCAAAGTTCTTCCCAAGTTGGAACTTATTTCACATACCAAGCTATGTCCTGTATGCATGCAATTGTATTCGATGGTTCCCTTTATTTATAATTGACATGATAAGACTCTGTTGCTTAAATAGATTATTGTTGCTATAAATAGTTGGTGGGTTGACTTTCACTCGTTCATGTCTTGTAAATGCTCTACCTTGTTATATATATAAACACTGCATTTTTCATGTCTCTTCAAGAAAAACCTTGTTAAGCAGGCTGTAAATATTAGTTTAAAAGACACTATCCTCAAGGCTAATTGTATTCTTGCAAGATATTTAAAAGGATGGTGTCTTTTAAATCGGTATTAATGGTAATAAGGTTGTGATATGTTCATTACATTAATAAAGACAAACTCTGCCATGCTAAATGATCATTCTTGTTATTTATGGACTTCCCAGAAGATTTAGTAGTAAATACTCTTCTTTTCTGACATCAAACTCAAACAACCAGTGATCCTGTTTATTTATTGTGGCTTTATACTGTTTTTCATCAAATACACTGTATTGAATTAAATTCCAGCTACAAGTTTCTATGATTCTAAACATTTGCTTTCATGTTTTTGATCTGGAACTACTTTTCTAGTCTTAAGATTACCAAGAATTCAATTTATAATTGTAAACTTATTTATTATGAATTTTTTAGGCAACGTTTTATTACAAATTAACATTACTCTCACTTGATACATGACGAGTATATCTGTCCAATGTTGATTAATGGAAAGATGCAAAGATGACCCCACTCATGGGCTTCAAACTGCTGACCTTCGTCCCAAGGAACATTCCCCCACCCCACCCCCTTGGCATAGTACCATTGATAGAAGCCATTACCAGAACTGATCATTGGTCTTGCCCATATTGGAATGTGACTTCATCTTAGTCATAAGAATAAAACTTGACACATGTTGATGAATCCAACATCTGATGATGAAGACGTAGTGTTACAACCAAGGAAACTGGTAGTTTTAGGTTCTGTTAGAAGCACTCTTGTTGAGGGTATGATTAAAACTGGAAATCTTGCTACCAGGTAAAAAAAGGCAGGGAATGCAGGCGGGGGTGATCACATGACTTATGTTTACGAAAATTATCCAAACAAGATGGCCAGGCCACAGGTATATTTGCTTTTTTCACCTACTTATGCCAATGATAGCCACATTGTGCAACCCGCATGAGTTGACCATCAACTTTCCGGTTCTGGTGGTATATGATGTCCCATGTTTTATATCAGCATTACGTCTTAAACTTGGTAGAGAAATTGCAGTCGTGATGTTTTTTTTAGGTCATTCGCATCTCTGGACTCAAAATTCTCTGCAGGGACTTGGAGCAAATGGCACGGCCAAAATGGAAACAATATTGAGTGGCGTGTGCGGAAAACTAGTTGTCGAAACATGGGGTATATAAAATAGTGGAAAACAAAATCAATCTGCTGAAAAAATGTATAAACACCTGCTCATTTATGGGCGCTCCCATTACCAGTCTTTTTATATCAGAAACATTTATCACTTGATCATCCTGCCTGCCTTGCAACAAGTTTGTTAAACTAGGTAAATGAAAGTGAGTATGGATAGAGTACTTGATTACTGAGGATCTTACAAAATGTTATGAGGAACTAATGTAAAACAAAACAACTACCAACATTAGACAACAGGTTTTAAAAATTGCTAATTAATAATTAACATGTAACACATCTGATAAGTATCCATAATCATAAATCAATGTCAAAGAAGAGCCTTACCCATTTTCTATGGGTTGAAATTGTCAGCATATAACAAGAAACATTTACCACCTCTCCACCTAGGAGAATTCCCATTAAAGAAAAGTAACACGAAATAAATGTACCAACACCAGACCAATCACATTTGAAAAAGCAAAATCAGCAGAGAATTGTTTCGTAGGTAAATTAGCATTTCCTTTGTTATATTCAGGAGCAACCATTGTGACAAAAGGGGAAATTGTTTATCACTAGCAATGTTCCCTTTGGTGAGAGTGGTTTATATGTGGTAAGTTTTGCTATATGAACTAAGTTCACAAAGCCTTCCTGCATTGGTCTGACAGCTCAGTATTTTTGTAGTGTGCCAAAGGTTATTAACAAGAATGATAATTATATACGATACTCAAGTTTACATATTGCATAATGTTCTTACTAACACAGGTATACCTGTAAGAAGTGTATAAGTATACCATGATGCATTTTGTATCTAAAATGGTCACTGGATACTATACAGGAAATATTGTTTTTAAGTGACCACTCTTACAAAGTCCATGAAGTCATTTATTCCGAGGCAAACATAAAACAGGACACAACTGGACTGGTGTTCATATCAAGTGTTAATTGTTTTATACATTGTGATTCTGTCTCCTGTACTATGCCTGCTTATAATAAGACTATAAATTAGCAATATCAAGGCTTCACTTTCTAACACATACATCTCTGCAAGCTAAGGACAATGACACCATGATATATTTCATATCTAGAGCACTCCTCCCATATCATAAGCAGGATCTTCCCCTGGTCTTTTAAGCGCTGTGGGGTCCCAGCACCTGTAAATCAAAATAACCACTCCCAAAGCATCTGAATTGATCTTAATGTGCTTAATATTTGCCCAAAGCGCTTTTCATTCAGTCTAAACTTTCTACCCAAGTATCCCAACAGGCTGCAACACTCCTCGGATATCATAAGTCGACATCATTCAGTCTGTACTTTCTGACACAAGTATCCCGGCAAGCTGTGTACACACATTTACCGTCCTGTACAACCCTATATATCGGGTCACAATCAGACCCCGTCAGTTCTAAAAGAGTCTCGTTGTTCTGATTGACATAAAAACAAGATCCATCCCCTGAAACATAAAATATGTATTCAATATTTAGCCCTTTTCAAATTGATTTTAATATTTTCTTCAGGAAACTTTTCTGGATCAGAAAAGGTCAAACCAATAGCTTTTGAGGAACGATGGAAGCAATTGGAAAAAAATCATGATTACTTAAATAAATTATTCTGTTATTTCAAAACTATGTTTACCCAGTGTATAAAACTAAATAACTTTTATTTATAAATGTTGATGGTCATTTTTCATTAACTGGCTGTGTCATTTTACCCTTTCTTCAGTGGTTTGAACTTTTGAAAACCTGCATTAGTCCATAACTTCCAATCGTGGGAATATATGGAGAATTTACTTGTCATGTCCATCTTCTGTTGTCTTCTAGTTTTATGTACATAAAACAAAGAACAGTTCAAAATCTCCCAGACCATCATAGCTCTATTGCCCATTTTTATATAAGTCCTTGAAATTGTCAAAAACAAACAACCTGGTGACCACCGAACTAGAAAGAGTGTGTACTTCCAAATCTGCTTAGACGATAAATACTGTATTGTACTCTTTGGGCTGGACTAGAAAACCTATAGCAGTCCAGTAAGAGCATCCTGAGAAATAAATGTTGTACTTTGTCTCTAATTGGCATACAAAATCAAACTTTCATTTGAATCCCTTCAATCGTTGTGGCAGTTCCCATATTATGGGGTTGAATATTGACAGTTGGAACTGCCACAAACTGGGCTATTGAAGCCTGATCTGTAAAAGTGACTCCAATATCCAATCTCAAACTTATTTGTGTATGTTTAAAAATATATGATATAAACTATTTGCTTAAGGATGGTTGAGAGAATTGCATAATTATTAGAATATTGTAAAATATCCTAATGAGCAATGTCAGGATTTGCTAGATTGGCTTCTACGAAATAAAAAAAAAGAATGAGATGCAGTTGTTCATTCATAATAACTGTTGTCTGCGGCCACCTTTAATATCAACCATTCATACAATCTTCAGCAAGAGAAATGACCACAGTACCTGTGCTGGTGAAAAATCCATCATTGTATGGCTGTATAGAAAGTATTCTATGGCGACATTCCTTCCATTCTCTTAAGGGTACCCTAGAAATATATTTTACAACTACACAGTGACAATCAACAGGTTAACAATTACTTATCAAGAAAACACATTAAAACACTTTGTTGTACATGTGAGAAGGTTTGTTTTACAGGTATTTCACATTACATCTCCAGTGTATCAGTTATATTGCAATGCCTTGTCTATAATGCATTGAGTGAAACCCTAGGTTTAACAGCCCTAAATGACCAATTTAAGCTGGGTAGAACCATAATTTGTGCAGTTTTATGCAGTTTTTTGGGGGTTAGCTCATCTATCAATGCTCCTGGGGTTTTCTCACCACTACTGCACATCATCAACCAACCTACTGCTTTTCTACATGAAAAAGTCAACTTGGAAGTCTACTTCCAGTGCAAAACAATATAGAGCAATTATAGTTCTCTACTGCTCTTTGCCTTTAAAAGCAAGCTCTCTTATTATCATAGTCATTTCTAAAGCTTTCTATAACAGTTGTAAAGAGAGGTTTGTTCACCAGTTAAAAGCCTACCTGACATTTCTGATGTCTGTCGCCATCAAATACCCCTCCTCAGTGCCACACACAAAACATGTCTCAGAGAGGAATGAACAACAGTTCACTGCACCATGGCAGTCCACGTCAAATAACTGAAATAAACATCGATTGGTATGTTATATTGTTCTACAGCCCACACGTAAAATCTCCGGCCATTTTGTTACAAATTATGAAAGACGAAGTCTGTCTTTAAATCTGACCAGCCTCATCTCTTCAATACTTCCTCACTCTTTCGCCACCAAATTGGACTGGATAACCACAAATTTAGATATGGTAAAAAAAAAAAGAACAACAGCTGTTTTTTTGTTAATCAAGACAATAGTAAACATTTTTCCAGAGAAGCTTCAAATTGACAATTTTTATCAACAACATTTTGTCTGATTATTGGCAATACTGGAAATATCTTAAATATATCTCAACCTCCTTACAATAGAAGGTGTATTGTAATAATGTGTACAAAGTTTGAAATACAATTGGATATATTATGATGCCATTTATTTGGTAATATATGATTCAATGTGATTTGATATAGCATTTGGAAACTGATGTCATTTGTTACTATGATACCACTGAAATATGCAATTTTCGGAAACTAAAGTCATAGCACCACTGCACTTAACAATATTGTTTCTGTAAACAATTCTCAAAATGACACCCCAAAAATGTCCTGTATTCCAACAGGTTAGTATGGTGTCTGTCTGGAACTAAGAAGGAATTAATGTAGATTATTTAAATTCTGAAAGGAGGCACAATGAAATTCACACAAATCCTTCAACAAATGGATTACAACAATCTCCAACCTACCAAATGCAAAGGAAGATTATCTCTAATCAACAGACAAACAAAGTCATATACCTTTTTCTTACTCTGGATGCCATACCCTTGCAATGTTCCTTTTTCACAGCCAAGCAACAACAGTTTACCTTCTCCACCCACTTCCCTGTCATCTATGAAAATAGTTTGAAATTGTTTAATCACACACTCTATAATACCTCATATTGCAGTACCTCTTGCAGAAAACTATAGATATCACTGTAGAGACAAAAAGATAATTTGCCCCTTATCAGCAGCCATTCTGTTTATCACTATGGTTTCTGCCTAATATCTTCAGAAGGTAAATATTTGTATCATGTTATCTCTCGCTGTCAGCTGTTGTTTTCAATTTGGACAAATTACAAATACCTTCTTCGTTTGGCTTGTAAGTGCACATGATTTGCTTGTGTACATGTGAAAGCACATAATCATTATGCATTGGTTCAACACTTACACTTATCCTCTGATTTGTCAATTACATTGTGTATTGAAACGTGTTTTCTTTTTCAAAGCTGAGATCAATATGCAGCAAACAACAACAGAATTAATGATTTGTGAATCTTTATTTAAATACAAACATACGGCCAGAGAAAACTGCATGAATTATCAATGAACATTCAAAGTATTGTAGCAAATGGACCTTTTTGAAGCAAAATATGATTTTTAATACAGTCTAACTTGTGTTAAGCAACCACCCTTTTAAGCAGCCAACTTGCCTTAAACAGCCAATCTACTCTGTCCCATAGGCTGGTCTCTTAACACAAGTTTGACTGTAGTTTTAATTACACAAGAGCAATGTATAATAATGTTGGCTCACTTAAAACAAATATTCCAATTGTATATCAAGGTTCAAATATTTGGACCTAAAACTGAATATTTGATAATTGGTTTCCATCCCGTATATAAGCATTTATATAATCATGAGATATCATTTATTTTAGTTATTCTCTTATATGTTTTTTAATAATGGAGGCATGTGAAATCCTTTTTTATAAAGATAACTTTAATTGTAGTTGAGAAAAACCACATCATAATGCATATGATTCATTTGGGTTTATGACATCGCAATACTCCAAAACAGAAATGGTGTTTACCAAGTAAACAAATTATCTGAGTTAACATGAAATAGAAATTTACTATGCAATGAAGAGACATAAAAACATTCAGATGTGATTGAAAGATTAACCTTGAGGTTGGTCCCTGTTTCCGAGATCGAAGTCACATCCCACGTGGCCCACGGCACAACAGTTCACCTCTCCAGCTCCCGGCTCAAACACAGCCAGGCACTGCTGGGTACCACAGTCCCATAGACGACCTGTACCATCTCTCCCGCATGATACAATATTCCTACCACGATCTATCATTCCCGTGTCCAGGATTCCTGTAAGCAAAAAGGTGGTATTCCAGAGGCAAAGAGGTATCAGAGGATTTTCACCCATCTCTCCGACTGATATGGAGATCTTCTGATCCCTGGTATGACTTTGTAGTAATGGGTTCAAACATGGTGCATATGAGTAATTCTTTGTTTAGTTTCAATGGGTTCAATCCAATTTCAAATAGGTTTTTTTGTCTAATGCTGGTGTTTTCTTTTAATTTTGACCGTTCCGAAATTGTAGAACGGATGGGAAAATGGCTGTGGCAACCATTTCTGAGATCAAAGTTATGCAAAAACAAATTATAAAGATTCACAACACTTTCAAATGATCATACTATTAATGGTGCTTTAGATCATTTGTATCAGGAGAAATGTTTAGAAATATCTATAATTACCTCCCTTATGACCTCTCAGAGTAGCAGCACACGTTCCTTTTTCAGCAGCCCAGATTTTCAGCTGCATATCCGCCCCACCTGTCAATACGACGATACCCGAGGGAAAAAATCGGCAGGAATAAACATCCCCAAAATGGCCCTGTAGATCTCTCTGAAACAGGAATCAGAAATGATGGGCTCTTTTTAGCCTGTTGGATAGTCAGAATAGCAATGTGACTGTAAGAGCCCGATACAGGGGTAGTACTGGTTATGGTAAACAGTATAAAGATGTCTGGATAAGAGATGTATTTGAGTATACAGATGCATCATTTCGAACGATTTACAGTAGACCCTAATATTGAGGGTTCAATACAAGACTATCAGTAAAAATGTCGTTTTTGTGAAGCACAAGTTTTACTCTGACCTTGAACCTTGTTTATTGTTGGTTCTCATTATAATCGCCTCAATGATGTGATTTTGGTGAGTACTAACAATTTAGGGTATGGGGTTGAGATAAGAATTACAGAATTGTATTAATAAAAATTCTTCTTTGATCCACAGTAAAACAAAGATCATTGATTATTCAAATGCTTTATAAATATATTTTGTACGCTATAAACATGTTTTTTGATGTTTAATGCTGAATAAAAGTATGTTATGTTATGTTATGTTATGTCAATTGATTCCAAAATCCAGATATTGCTCATAAATCCAATACTGTGACAAAAGGATTAATTGCTCATTATGAGTAATTAATCCTTTTGCAACAAGGATGCATTAGTTCTTCTGCAGCTATTGTAGTAAAGTCAGGATATTTGGGATAAATGACAATCTGTTCCTGCTCTCAGTATCTATACATTTAGCCCTCAAAAGGGGTTGGGGACTTCAACTGGAAATACTCTCAGTATTGTCTTCCTGCAATGTTTTCTGCAAATTAAATGCCCATAGTTATCAAATTATGTTATAAAATAATAAGAAACAAAGAGAGCTTCTATACTTTGTGATAAGCCTCTTGATTTTGCACCTCCATTAAAAGATAAATGTTAATGTCTCTTCATTTGCAATGTTTATGAAAAACCTCTTACCCTAACATCCCCAGTGTGGGTCTCCCATATTTTCACTGCACCCTTGGAATCACTTGACACAGCCAGACCACCAGGAGTGACATCTAAACTGTAGATCTGCAATCATATACCAGACACAATACACTACTCTAAACTGAGTCCTTTTATTAGAACAAATAACTGGACCAAATTGAAAGCAGTAACTGACAACAAATAACTGGACCAAATTAAAAACAGTAACAGACAACAAATAACTGGACCAAATTGAAAGCAGTAACAGACAACAAATAACTGGACCAAATTGAAAGCAGTAACAGACAACAAATAACTGGACCAAATTAACAGACAACAAATAACTGGACCAAATTGAAAGCAGTAACAGACAACAAATAACTGGACCAAATTGAAAGCAGTAACAGACAACAAATAACTGGACCAAATTGAAAGCAGTAACAGACAACAAATAACTGGACCAAATTGAAAGCAGTAACATACAACAAATAACTGGACCAAATTGAAAGCAGTAACAGACAACAAATAACTGGACCAAATTGAAAGCAGTAACAGACAACAAATAACTGGACCAAATTGAAAGCAGTAACAGACAACAAATAACTGGACCAAATTGAAAGCAGTAACAGACAACAAATAACTGGACCAAATTGAAAGCAGTAACAGACAACAAATAACTGGACCAAATTGAAAGCAGTAACAGACAACAAATAACTGGACCAAATTGAAAGCAGTAACAGACAACAAATAACATCCTTTTTATGATACCTATTTTCTAAGGTTATGCGTAGAACCTATTGTAACATACTGATAAATTGCTAAGTAGGAGCAATTCATCTTTTTGTCATGATGGCTTCTAGTCTTCTACAGTAGACACAACAAAATAATGTATAAAGTAGTAAAGGTTAAAAAATAGAAAATATTGTAGAAAAAGAAAAAAAAGAATGTCAAGCAGAACAGCCACATTAGACGACATGTATTACATGTTGTAACAAACAAGATATTTGGGATATAAAGGGGCATATCCTGGTGCAGGTTTTTTTCTTCTAAGACCTCTTATCAATAATGTTTATGTGAGAAAGCAGTCTGTACATTGGAATATTATGCAGTACTAGAAAATACCAGAAACATGGATATGTATGCTGATGACAATGGTATGACCTAACTACTGTTGAAAATGGCATTTAAACCAATCAAACCATACATGTTGAACCTTGACCAAAGATTGCAAACCAAGAATTATGAGTCAGTTCATAAGCTCTCCTAATCGTTTGAATATAATTGAGCTGAAAAACATGCTGAAAAGTATACCAATCTTATTCTAAACATATACTTACTGTTGATTTCTTTTCATGTACTTCTGAGAAATGTGTAACAGGGGAGAGAAATGTTCTGGAGCAGTTGGTGTCTTCATTGGAGTATGTTACTTGAATAGATTTCTATAAGAGAGAGAACAAACATATAGATAAATCAATTTGTTTGTATGGTGTTCAATGCCATATAAACAATTTTTCAGTTATTTAATGGCTTTCCTGGATCTACCAGTACTAGGCTAGGGTTCTGAAGTGACATGCCAAAGGTGACTCAAACAAAACCAAAGGTGTCAGTTGGGCTCGAACCCAAGACCCCCGAGTTCTAAGTTCGCCAACTTAACCAAATAAAATAACAATAACGATATAAACATTTTAAGAATGGTTCAAATCATAATCAACATCTGATTGACAATTGGAAATGATAAAGCTTTTAGATTGAAGAATAACATTTGGATAGATGACAATATTTTTGTAGTTATTGTAATCTTATGTCTTGATCATTTAAAAAAGAAGTTTTGGATGATACTTTCATTGAATAGAGTGGACTAACTCAGTATCAACTGGTATCAACATCACCTTAACATCACCATCAATATGTTATCTATAATCACCTTAACATCACCATCAATATGTTATCTATAATCACCTTAACATCACCATCAATATGTTATCTATACTCACCTTAACATCACCATCAATATGTTATCTATAATCACCTTAACATCACCATCAATATGTTATCTATAATCACCTTAACATCACCATCATATATGTTATCTATACTCACCTTAACATCACCATCAATATGTTATCTATACTCACCTTAACATCACCATCAATATGTTATCTATAATCACCTTAACATCACCATCAATATGTTATCTATAATCACCTTAACATCACCATCAATATGTTATCTATAATCACCTTAACATCACCATCAATATGTTATCTATAATCACCTTAACATCACCATCAATATGTTATCTATACTCACCTTAACATCACCATCAATATGTTATCTATATCACCTTAACATCACCATCAATATGTTATCTATAATCACCTTAACATCACCATCAATATGTTATCTATACTCACCTTAACATCACCATCAATATGTTATCTATACTCACCTTAACATCACCATCAATATGTTATCTATAATCACCTTAACATCACCATCAATATGTTATCTATAATCACCTTAACATCACCATCAATATGTTATCTATACTCACCTTAACATCACCATCAATATGTTATCTATAATCACCTTAACATCACCATCAATATGTTATCTATAATCACCTTAACATCACCATCAATATGTTATCTATACTCACCTTAACATCACCATCAATATGTTATCTATACTCACCTTAACATCACCATCAATATGTTATCTATAATCACCTTAACATCACCATCAATATGTTATCTATAATCACCTTAACATCACCATCAATATGTTATCTATACTCACCTTAACATCACCATCAATATGTTATCTATAATCACCTTAACATCACCATCAATATGTTATCTATACTCACCTTAACATCACCATCAATATGTTATCTATACTCACCTTAACATCACCATCAATATGTTATCTATAATCACCTTAACATCACCATCAATATGTTATCTATAATCACCTTAACATCACCATCAATATGTTATCTATAATAACCTTAACATCACCATCAATATGTTATCTATAATCACCTTAACATCACCATCAATATGTTATCTATAATCACCTTAACATCACCATCAATATGTTATCTATACTCACCTTAACATCACCATCAATATGTTATCTACAATCACCTTAACATCACCATCAATATGTTATCTATACTCACCTTAACATCACCATCAATATGTTATCTATACTCACCTTAACATCACCATCAATATGTTATCTATAATCACCTTAACATCACCATCAATATGTTATCTATAATCACCTTAACATCACCATCAATATGTTATCTATAATCACCTTAACATCACCATCAATATGTTATCTATAATCACCTTAACATCACCATCAATATGTTATCTATAATCACCTTAACATCACCATCAATATGTTATCTATAATCTGATCATAGATGTCTAATCATATGTCCTTAAGTTTTACCAACCATTGGGGATGGGTACAACTGTTTACCAACCATTGGGGATGGGTACAACTGTTTACCAACCATTGGGGATGGGTACAACTGAGTAGATCAGCAGCAATCCATAACCAATCCACAAAAGTCCAGATTGAAAGAAAAGGAAGAATTCATGAAAAAGGTGGGGTAATCCCACTTCATTTGTCACAAAAGAAAAATAGCTGAAATGGTTCTTTCACCTTGCAGGGGTGCTCAGGCAAATATAAATTTTACATAATATGGAGGGTTAGATAAAAGACTATAGTAAGTGTTAGTGCTGTGCCAAGGTTTTCTGACTTTAATGTCCAATGGGAATCAGTGTTAAGTAATAGCACTGCTGCAGACATACTGTATGTCCTGCTTATATGACAGTAGTTTTTATAAGCAAATATTTCTCTCCTTCTGTTATGTTCCCGAGCTATATGTTACAATATGTGAGCTAACAGAAAGAAACATTCAAGATCATTCCATGCATGAGAGGCCAAAGGGAGTAAATCAGACAAGGAACATAACAACGATTTCCAGAAATGTCTATGAATTCCTTGTGTAAACCCTATTCATTTTATGGTTACAATATATAACATTTTTCAATGGCTTATCCCTTAAAGATTTTGGAATTTATCTTTAGCTTGAAACCATTACAAACAGATTAGCTGTCACAGTGGATCCAATCTAGCTACTAGAAAGAATTTTTGTTCAGCTATAATTATCAGAGGTATAGTAAACATATGTTCCATTTGGGCAATGCTTTCATGTATAATCTTCTAGTACTAGTTAATCATTGTATGGTGTCTTTATCAGGAAGAAGGTAAACATGTATCTATGAAATTAAAGAGAGGATAAATCTTACAAGAGGAAGCCAGTTTTAAATAGTTTATGGTTAATAATTAGGGTGAATACCTTATCAATTTTATTGACGATGAATTTGTCTGTAGTACTGACATATGGAAGGCCTTCATCACTGATAGCTTGTGTCTCTATCTCTCCATGAACACTGTCTGTACCTGGTGTGTAAAATCAGTGATTTGTCTCTATCATTACGGTAGTCAATAATGGGGCAAAAATGATTTCAAAAGAAAATAGACTCAATATCTTTATGGATATATATATATATATACATCTATATATTTATACATGTACATTGTATATACATCTCTGTTAAAAGCTTAAGGGGATTATCATACATACTTAAATCAAATAAAACATTAAAACTTGTAATGGAAATGGTAATCTATGATAAGAGATTTTATATATGATCTTAAATCAAATTAAAAACAAAAATAATCATCATTAATGTAAACTTTTGGGGTTTTTGTATAGCTTCCAATTAAATGCTTATAAATGTTATTATCAGCAACTCCCCTACCTGTAACAATGTTTGTAGTAAGCACTTTTAGTTTTTCTCTGTAGTTTACACAATATTCAGTTATATCAATGTTTCCCCCCAATCCAATTGTAATGCATTCACCTTTCCCCAGTCTACCCATACCTCTTCTCATCTTCAAAACCTTCAACTTCCCTTACATGTGGAGGAAATTCTACCTGTGTACCACATGATGAAAATAGGAAAGAAATATGTATTGACTAATGTGTGAGTTAACATTGTACTCAACCCTAAATGCATGTATTTAGATTTTACATGTAAAGCTAAATCATGTGATATCATTAAAAATAAGTGGGCATAAACTATTTTCCTTCTTTTTTCTATTTGTATGACTGTTTCTGTTATTGAATTTAGATCAGGCTTAAAATAAATTATGAAGAAATCAAATGGGTTAATATGAATTACAAAAATTGATCTATTACTCTGTACCTGCTGATTTAAAGCTGACCCATGCCTTTCCCTTTTCATTTCTGAAATTAGAAAAGAGGTGATAAAGAAATGAATGTAAACAGTTAAAAAGCATACTAGTGCTCAGATTAGTACCTTTGATTAACTAAGGGTAGTCACCTGGTAAGAATCAAAGCGCTGAAAGCGTTGAAGGACTAAGGTGCGTTTAAAGCAAGATGATGGAGGATACATTTGAAAATTTCTTTGAGCAGCATTATTTCTGTGGACAGAGACCGAATGATAGTCTATTTTTCGGACATCTAGAAATTTTACGATTTCCCATGAGGCAACTGTAAAAAGGGATTCATTTTAACGTCATTTGTTTACATAATTAGAACAGTCTATCACTTGATGTCGCGTTGAATACACTTGAATACAGGGTGCACTTGGGTATGTTGTGCGATTTATTGAACTTATAAATTATTTTAGTATAAATGAATTTTCCTTTCAAACATTTCAAAATGATTCTGTGTCTGTGCGAAGATAATGATTGTTAAAACTTCGAAGGATGAAATTTGACTGAACGTTTCTTACGTGTTTGCAATGTTCACGAAATTGTATCTCATAAAGAGTAAAACAAAGATAGAAAGTGAGATTGGTTTCATATTTAAGTTCAGAAAATCTATTGGTAGATCGCAGTGTGTCTCTTTTTGTTTATTCAAAGCACAAACTACATTAAAAGCAAACTTCACTTCTACCAGTATTGTTTTTTTGTCTTTTTCCTGCGTTAGAAAAAGAAAGTTACGATGACATTCGAAGCAACTTCGCCAGAAAGACAATTTGCTCTTAAAGAGACTTTCTCAAAGAATAAGATTTCAACTTTTTAAAATAAATTGGCTTTTATCGTAAAATTAATTGCCTGCATTTCTTAAGTTTCATAAAACTAGATTATTAGGAACATTCTAAATAACATCAAAATCGCCGATATTGCAGACCGTTTAAATGGTTTTATTGTGTAAACAACATGCTAAACGTAGAGTAAATGGTGGTATTTATAGATACTAACGTCACATGGGTCTTCGGAAACATTTAACGCGCATTTCCATGGAAGCATAGTTTCTGTCAAGCGAATTTGGGTCGAACAAGGTGGAAAACAAACAACGAAAAACCTTATTTTTTATTATTGCTCAATTCGATAAGGTTTTAATAAAAAATACACGCACTTTCTACATTGGTGTAACGTGTTTCCACCCCTTACATTGTGTTATTTATTTAATATCATTTACCTCACCTTAATTTTGAATTTTCACATTGAAATTAACATTACATCAACGTAGTTGGGAAATAAGAATTCTAATTCAGGAAAGATTCTTATAATATGAAACTTGATTTTAAAATGGCATTAAATTGTGTTCTGGTTAACATTTAATATTTTTGTTCTAACTTTTCTAATTTTTCGCCTTCAGGAGATTTACGTCACGGGTGTAGTACCTTTAAAAGTGCTTGAGAAAGAATTCCCCCGTTTACTTATTAACTCGCATTCCCAAAGAAGAACATACATATGCAAATGCTCTCTTCACATTAATTAATGAAATCATGGGTTTTTTAGCAGCTTATATGTAAAGAAATTGAAAGCGATCTTTGGTTTAGTGACAAGGATTATGAATATCAAATTTTTAATGTTTATTCCTCTCAAAGCACCCATCTCTGAGAGTATTTTTAAGATGAAATTGATATCAAATGTCAATATAACTGCTTATGTCCATGGTTCACCGAAAACCGGAGAAAACGTTTTTCCTTGTTATTTTTGTTGTCTATATTTGCTTTCATTTAGACCAGTCACATTTAGTTGAATGGTAGTAAATATAATTAGGCCGCGGAGGTAGTGACCCCTAGTGTGGGGTATACCTACGGGCCCAGAGCCCAGGCTAGGTAGGGTATTTGTATTTTGATTATTTCCTTTTTTTCGTTTAAAAAAGCAATGTTAACGACTCTTATTCCTAACTCTAACATGCATTGATTTAATAATTATACAAAAGGACATTGAGAGATAGTATTTTTCAGCCTCGCATATAAAGTGCTTTGACTTCGGGGGAAGTCCGAATGATCCAGACATAGATATTTCATTCTACAGTTAAAGCTTGGATCATCTGGGTAGTAGTCCATCTCAACCAACCGCAATATTAACTTCAAACGATTCATTTGGGGCACCAGATGAACGGCACGTGTATAATACACATCATCTATCGATGTACCGCCGCCGGACGGACAGTTAGCCTTTCCTTTCTCCTTTAATACGCACTGGCTTTGCTCATCTTTTCTATATTTTCGACTTTAGTAATTGTTTCTTGTCTGATTTTGCTTCAATTGTAACAAGTCACATTGACCCATTTGAGGACTAGGTTTACTAATGTAAATCACGTTGCCCCTCTCCGTGAGGTTTCACATTTCAGTGATGGCATTTGGACTTTTTATGAGATATACATTCTCCCAATGCAGATTAAATGGCAAGAGGTATTTCACATTGTGAAGAAAAAGCAGATTTACTCTTTAACCATGCAATCTCTTCCTTTGCACCGTGTTATGCAAAGTGTCACTTCTTCGGCGATTTCCAACATATAGTACATCTGACCTGTTTGTTGCAGGCGATTCAAGAACACATTGTGGGAAAAGGAAAAATCACTCTCAACGGGCAATTTCTCCTTTTCCCGCAATGTTTTCTGTCCTAGCAGAAGATTATTTTTACATTTCATATATTTTAAAAAGCCATCTGCATACTCTTTAAATTGGGAAGCAATATCTCCTTTTCACACAATGCTTTCTGTCTTATCAGAAGATATTTTTCAATTTCATCACATTTTGAAATGCAATTTGAAAACATTTTCAATTTGGAACATTCTAAAAGTTGGTGGTTAAGAGCAATTTCTCCTTTTCCCGCAATGTTTTCTGCCCTATCAGAAGACTGTTTTTCAATTTCATCACATTTTGAAATGTCGCCAAACTCTTTCAATTTGAGACGGTTTAAAATTTGCGTTTGGAAGCTTTTTTTTCAACTGAGACACTTACTACGCTCACACAAAATCTAACAGTCCGTCTTGACCCATTACCAAAAAAAAGAAAGGCATTTTACCAGTTTGTAGCAGAATTCTCTGTAAAGCTTTATAGACAAAAGAGAATTTGCTCTTTATGAGCAATTTATCGTTTTCCCCGCAATGTTTTCTGTACTATCAGAAGATTATTTTTTAATTTCATCACATTTTGAAATGTCATGTCGTCTGCAAACTCTTTCAATTTGGGATATTCTATAATTTGGCGGTTTAGAGCAATTTCTTCTTTTCCCACAATGTTTTCTGCCCTATCAGATGATGATTTTTCAATATCATCACATTTCGAACTGTTGTTTGCAAACTCTTTCAATTGACCTTACGACAGACTTTGATTGACAGCTGGAACTGACCAATCAGCGAACACTTCGGTTTGCTATCCGCCATTTTCTCCGACACGCTGTGCGACTCCGTCAACACATAGCACTATTGTGATGTGGTTTTTCTTCGTCTAGACGGCTTAGGATATTGTTTAAGTACTTATAATAGAGAAATTATGTATAAGGAGAGACTTGTGGGTGAAGTAGAGTTTATCCCGTTTCCAAAATATGTCAGATTCACAATCCCGAATTACAACACAAATATTAAGGGTTGTGATGTAAGTAAATGCCGATCTGCCACATTTGCACCCTATCATAAAGTTACACATTCTTTCTTGTTAAGCCAATCAACAGCCTCCGGACATAAGAGTTCCTTTAAACATATCAAAGACAACCCTGTGTCCTTCAATCGTCTTGACATGTGCAGTGTCAATAGGTTTGAAAATAATGGATTTGCATTTTTCATTGTCATGTGCATTTATATACGAAACATCATTAAAGGTAGGCGGATCAAAGTTCTTATTTAACATGCATCTATTCATTCAAAGTGCTTTAAAGCAATATTCATGAAAAAGCTTTGTTTAATTTGATTTTAAGAAATGTTTCATGTGTTGTAAATGAACTGGAAAAACATGTAGTTTTAACCCTTCACCTTTACTGACCAACAATTTGCGGGTAAAATTTTGATCATCAAATGCGACAAATGAAAATTTTCAAGTTTGTCCCTTATTCATTTTTTCCTCTACACCAAACTATTTATTAGGAAGTTTTCGTTTTCAAAGGACCAAATTCTGCCAAAAAGACGTATTTTATTGCTATGGAATATATAGAATATCACGGTTCTGCGATAAAGCGTTGCTAGGCAGTTGTATACCCCTGTTTTTTACTTCCGGTTGAGATGACGACACATCGAAAGCGAGAATAGTCTTCTTTCGAAGGCCAACCCATTTTTAAAACAATTTTTTGTCCTATCCCTTACACAACTTTTTTCACATTTTTTTTAAAATGACAAGCAAAACTAAGTCTGATATGTGGTCATCTTTAACACTACTTCTACATATCAACTGAGGACAATGTCTGCAACCATTGGTGCTATATGGTGTTCTGTTCCGTAGTTAATCATTCTTAGAAGGAAGGGGTAATTTTCTTTCTTCAATGTTGTTATAGAGAAGAAAAACTAAAAAGCATAAATGTGCATATGAATTGGAAATAAGTTTGATATACATGAAACTTCCCGAAAAAACACAAAACTATCAGTATTAAATTCCTTTGCCTTATTGTTTTTATTTGGGTAGTTTCCCTTGAAAATTTGTATGGGAAACTTCCCTTGTAAAACGTCACCGGATTTAGGTCACTTTTTCAAACAGCAACTCGCTTTCACCAGGGTTTGTTTAAACTACCCTTTCTCTGTCACATAAGCATATTTGTATGGCTTTGAAAAAAAGGTAAAATATTGCTGTATTACGTTAGGCATAAAAAGCAAGAGTTGCATTTGTATTTAGTCTTTTTTTAAAGTGATCAAATTCTATACCACCGGAATTCGGCCCTTACAGGATATTATAACAAGGACTTATAGAAAGGCTTTTTCTGCAAAGAAAATGTCTTTAAAACGGTGGTGGTTTCGCGAAAAAACAATCATAAATAAAGCGAGCAGCTTTGAACAAGCGTTAAGCTACCTTCACAGTCGATGTAAAACAAAAATAGGTAAATTAACCAGTGGAATTTACTCTGGTTACGAAATAAACAGATGACGAGTCAACGACCAAGTCTTCTAATTCAACATAAAGGTTGTAATGAAGAAGGATGAAAGCGATTTACAAAAATGGATTGTAGCATGTTTGCTATATACATTCGTTGTAGATATAATTGCATTCAAATTCACGTAAATTTACCTCAAAACTTGCTCCCAATCGCTCTGGATGATGATTCTATCTAAGGGTGCCGCCATGTTGTTTTTGTTGTTGTTGCACAATCTCCAGACAGGATTACTCCCCTTTGCTACTCTGCAACGTTACCGAATGAATACTGCGTACTGTACATATGTATGTATGTGCACGTATGTAGGCCTACTAAATTTTGCCGCACTTAAATCACACACATCTTCCAAATTTCACTTACTTCTGGAATAGACATCAATGACTTGAAACATTATATCGTTGTCGTTGTACACCTAGTAACTACAGACCTTTTTCCCAACACAGGTAGGCTATCGCTTAAAGCATGAATACATGTGTTCTCTATTATACGGCAGCGAATCATGGACAACTTACTCCCACCAAGAAAGGAAACTTCAAGCCTTCCATCTCCGTTGTCTGCGGCGGATCCTTTGCATCCGTTGGCAAGACAGGGTCACAAATGACAATGTACTAACACATGCAGGGCTTCCTAGCATGTTCACATTGCTACGTCAACGACGCTTACGCTGGCTAGGACATGTTTACAGAATGGAGGACGGTCGTATTCCAAAGGACCAGTTGTACGAGGAGCTGTTGACTGGCTCAAGAAACAAAGGCCGGCCACACATCTCAGATTTAAGGACGTCTGCAAGCGAGGCACGAAGGCCTACAAAATTAAGCCAGAATCTTGGGAAAAATCCACAGGCGATAGAGCGCTTTGGAAACACACCGTATCAGCTGGCCTAAAAGAGGGAGTGATTGCAAGGAAGCTGCTTTACAACGAGAAAAGGGTTAAACGGAAGACCAGCCAACCTCAACCATGTAGAGACATTTTGAAATCAGTCTTCCCTTGTCGAGGCTGTGGAAGAGAGTGCAAGTCGAGGATAGGACTATACAGCCACAGAAGTCGATGTTTATCCTCTTGCGACACTAATCCATAGTCTTTACAACTGAACGATGCCAACAAAGCTAATGTATCACACGTGAACTTGTGTCCAACATCATGTCTCATTACGACAAGCATGATATATTAGGCCCACACCAGCAGGGTTTCAGGTCAAGGCGCAGTTCCATGACGACTTACAAGGCCATCAAACTGACATATTGTCATGGATTTCAGTAAGGCCTTCGATAAGGGTAATCACTATAAAGCTCGTCCTCAAACTCTAGAGACTACATGTGTCGATTCCCGCATCACCACATGTATCACCAACAGCTCATTTCTTTTCAACAGCACAATGTAACATGATTTAGTCGAAGGTCTGCCTTCATATAACCCCACAACCCCGTCAGGCTTCCCTTAAGGATCTGTCCCAAGAACCCGAGTTTTCCTTTCATAAATGGCCTCCCCGATAGTGTTAAGGACATGGATGGCTTTTCGCAGATGACACTGTTTACAACCACCTCTATACAGGATGCCCAAACTCTACCCAAAGGACCCCGCAGCCTTGTAACTTGTTACTCCGACTGGGTCATGATGGATTTCAACCTGGACAAATGTGAAGTCCCTAGAATCAGCCGCAAAAATAACCCATACTATTTCCCAACAAACTCCACGGAATCCAACTCTGGTGAACACCAGTTGAAAAAATATTTAGGTATCACAATTAGCCAAACCTGTCGTGGACCAATCACATAAAGAACATAGCATCAAATGTAAAAACGTGCTCGGATTCGTCAAAAGAAATGTTCAGACCCAAACACAAAGGTTAAGGAGGCAGCAGTTTAACAACTGTCCCACATTTATATATCCCGTGATGGATGCGTATGCGTATGGTAAAAGGCTAAATATCTATTATCAAAATGTTTGTCTTGTCACCGAAAAGTTGTTCAGTATTTGAGACTAACAAAAACCTAATACAGTTTATTAGGTCTTTGAGTTTAACGATACGGTTATTCCTTGTAATATCAAAAAACACTATAAAGCATGTCTGGTGGAAACTTGCTCATGAAGAGTATCGCCCATTTTCTATATTGTTAAAGTTCAATTTGTTTTTTCTCCATTGTCTATAAATACCCAAAGTGTTCCAAGGAGGCATAAAGTAAACACAACTCAGTAGAGGGGTCAAGCACGAATCATTTGTGACATTGCCTAAGGCGATAACGGTAATGCCATCTATAGCCACTGAATGGTCATCGTAGCTCGTCCAACTCTCCATTAAACATGGCTTCCAATCAGGAGGATTACGACTATAGCGGGATATTAAGCCTGGGATCATTCGACAACGGCGAGGATGACGAAATTACTCTACCAAAATCCTCCTATTCTGTTCAACATTCTCATAAATTCGAATTTCAAGTGAGATAGCTTGAATACACCTGTTCGCAAGAGTTACACCTCATCTCTCGAACTCAAGCTCTATAACAGTTTACGGTGCGGGCAGCAAGAAAAAACTTGTATCGGTTGGATGCGGTTGCCATAGACCGACTCGATCTCGAGTTGAGTGATCTTTCCAAGGACATATACGTTCTAACGCATCTACTTACGAATTCGTCCGAAGATGTACTATTGCACTATAGAGACGTTCTCTCGAAGCGATCTAAAGAGAAACCGAATGCACCAATGCGTACATTGCGAAGGCGTAGAAAACCAGAAACATTTGCGAAGGTGAAACAACAATTCACAGAAATCCTTTGTTGGAAATTAAGATAGCCAACTCTTGAAGAAAACGATAGCGAACATGCAAGCTGATGTTCTCTAATGAAATCTACAGTGAGGCAAAACCGAGAGCATGTCGAACTTGTTTGTAGTAAATTCTCTTCTGAAGTAGACACCATTAAAAAGGAACTAAAACAGTGCTTAAATGCGATACGCTTTAAATTAGCTCCCTTGGCATAGTCGCAAATGAACCGAAACTTAATTCGTGTTTAGGCGAGTTGTCAGTTGTTGTGTCAAAATTAGAAGAATCAAGGAACACCTTTTCACAAGATATAGTAGTCTGCAAACCTCCGTATGTCACGGATATGCGTGCAGATGGCACTACATGTACAATCCGACCAATTGTGCAGCATCAATCCTTGGTTGTAAGAACAAACGTCACGAACGAATATCACCTGGCCTGTCATAATAACATACCACAAAACCAACGAATTTGTCCAAATTGTACTTCTGGATGAGTGGAAAACGAGTATCATTTCTTCCTTATATGCTCAAAGTTTACAGAATAAAGAAAAAAAATACATAAAAAGTTATTATCAAACATGGCCGTCAATACAATCTTATGTCTTCAAATTCTCCTATCATATTAAATAATTTGGCAATATTCATCTTCTTTGCAGATAAACAAATCAACTAAAACTAGTAATTCATTTTCGAAGGAATTTGATATGTTATGAAAAGGAATCATTCGTAAAAATACTTACCTATCCATTACTAACTTGGTGAGTGGGAGAGTGGGTCCAAATCCAAGAACTGCTATTAAGTTATACAGGTCGTGTGTACTTCCGCGAGCACTATTTGGCTGTGAACTTATTTATCTGATACAAACCAACGGAAACTAGAAGCAGCACACCATGTTTGCTTAAAACATGCTCAAGGTCTTCCATATCGTACTCGAACAGACATGGTGTTAGGCCTTGCTGGGATAACCCCACTACAAGCCTATATCAACGTCCAGAAACTGGCGTTTTTTCGGGACATTATCTCAGTCATTTGCACAGTTTCTCTACAACAGACTGTTTCTTCTGCGTCTATTTCAATGTGACATCTTGGTTGTATTCCAGACATTGTAGGCATCCTTTTGAAACACAACCTTACAACACACCTGTCAGAATTCAAAAGGTCTGGGGGGTTTGCCATAATAAAGTGATATGGAAGAGAATGTGTCATGTGGCTGTTTTCGAAAGAGAAGAAACTGATTGGTTAGGGAGAATGGACGCTTCGTGTGACTTTTCGGTTTTTCGAGTGTATCATACCCACCTCAGCGAAGCGAACATTTGGAAGGTAGGCTAGCCTAAGAAAGTCTTCACTGCAACTAACCATCGATACAACCGGAATTGTGCGTACGATGTCAACGTTCCTACAACTGGGAAGTCGAACACTTTTTATTTGAGTACACAAACGTTAACAGAGATATACTATGGAATACCCTTAACTTTGAGTGGTGATATTGTTTGTACGTTCTCGCAGTCACCAAGGCTTGGATTGTCGGATGCATGCTTGGTAGTTTAATGCCAGTCCTTGATACCAAGATTTATCTGTCATTTCCGGTTATATGTGCAGAGTTCTTTAAATATATGTTGGCATAAGATGAAAATGAACGTAGGATTAAGTACGATATGATAGAACAATATCTGTATGTATTTCATTATTAATTCCTAGGTTATTGCTTCCATTTCGTTTATTCGGCAAGGCTTTAAAAAGTCCCAAAACTTGCTCCTGTAGGGAATAATTACGGAAATAGCATCTATATAAACATCTCATTCCCTGTGACAGCTCCTCCTCAATAGGCTTACAGTTAAATAGCTTCCATTCTACTTTTAAAAATGGGCCTACGATATCATTAATGATACCCTAAGGATTCGTTTGCCTGGGATGAACTTGTATAAATATTCAGGTTTCGTAGTTAACTGTGATTTTGTTAACTTAAATATATATGGATCTTTTTTACATTCACATATTAATATGTCTATGCCTATATGTACATCTTCAGATAATGGGGGCAATAAAATTATAAATATGATATATATAGCATTGAAACACACGTAGGTCGTTTCAATCCCACAACACCATATGTGTTTGTTCCTACTGATAACGAACGTATTTGCAATCTATGTATTGATACTTGCATTTCCTTCTGTCTTTAAAACTGATTTACTCTCATCATGCAGAATTCCATAAAGTTTTGGGGAGACATAGAACATTTCTGTTAGGAAGTTGAATGTGACCCCTGACTACTCTAAGGTAGATACATGGACACGTTCGAAAGCCCAAATTGTATTGTTCAATGGGGTATTTTTAATTATCTTAAATGCGTGTTGTTGTAATGCTAACAGCCCATTTGGACACAAAATCGGAAACGATTTTGCCAAGTTGATACCAAGTTGCTGCCAAACCGTGCTTTAGATTGCACCGATTGCGTATACAGTTATTGAAATTATTATGCGGTCTAAAAGAGATTTAGTCATAACGATTCCGTACTTTATTATCACAGGCGTTTTTGCTTTGATTTTATTCACGTGGAAGCTGTTTCTTTTTTTATAAAATAAGGTATTTTTAATAGATTTATTATTTGAGTAAGGATTGTACATGAGTTGTGGTAAATTTATATAATTCTTATCATACTTGAAATAACCAGTACGATTATTAAATGTAAGTACGCTTTTCTGTAAGCGGCATTAAAATGGTCAAAACAGATATAACTCATGGTAACTAAATTCTGCCTTGGTCCCATATAGGGTTCTAGCCGCTAATACAACGAAAGTGCTGTATCATTTTCTTTATAGTCTGTGGTTGTTTCCAAATTGCAGAGTTAACAACATCCGAACTAATGGAATGGGTTTAGAGATATACTGGACACGTCACAGCATTTAACGGAACAAGGAAAACTCCATCAAGATGCACGGAATAAAGACGTAAGGTATTTCATGGAACGCGAATGGTCTCAATAGTTATAAGAGGGGTGCTAGTGACTTTGTTCAGTGTATAACATCGAACGGCATTATATTCTTACATGGCTAGATAAGGACTCAAATGTTGATATCAATGGTTATTTGACTTAGTTCCAATTCCTAGTAAATTTACTAAAATACAAGCAAATGGTTCAAGATCCTAATGGAACAAGTCGAAGATAGTAAGCAGTATACCTCAAGGTTCAGTACTTGACCAAGTCTTATTCGTAATATTCATTAATGACTTGCCAGAATGTGTCCGATCTACGGTCTCACTGTTTACGGACGGCACTAAGCTGGTTAGAGAAGTTGAAGCTTTTCGTGAATCAGACACACTACAAGCAGATCGTGACAACCTTCTCCAGTGGAGCAATGACTGGTTACGACATTTTCGTCCTGATAAACCACTTTTGATATAGTTTAGAGCTAGAAAGCAGGAAGAATACGAGTATAGTATGAGTACATGTGATGGGGACGGCGTTGTACTTCAGGAAGTGACTCGTGAGAAACACATTGGGGTTAGAGTTGATAGGAATTTAACGTTTGAAGACCATATGTAGTTACAGGTGAACAAAGACAACCAGATAGTTTGGCTAACGAGAGGACAATTTACAGAACTCGACAACAATTTTTTTTTATTTTTCTATTCAAAGCATTAGTGCGACCCCATGTAGAGTACGCAAGTAGTGTTTGCCACCATGCATGAAGAAAGCCATCGATGTTATTGATAACATGCAGAGACGCGCCACGAGGATCCTACCCCAAATGAAGGATCTGAACTATGAAGAGTGTTTGAAGAAGCTAAACTTACCGACATTAAGATATCGTAGGATGAGGGAAGATATGATCAGAGATATAAAACTCTTGCTGGGATATATTACAGAAGAGTAACAGATCGCATCTTTTATCTCAGTGACTCTCATATTACTAGAGGGAATAGTTTGAAACTTATGAAGGAAATGCCTTGCAAAGACATCGAGCTATTGGTGGACTATTTGCCTTACGAGCAGCAGGTGAAGGTAATGTGAAGCAATTTTGGACATGATGAGTAGGTGGTTGTTTCAAACCTTTTAAAGAGTGAGTACAGGCGGAATCAGAGATCAATGTTATCAATCTTATGTCCGAACAAGATGGCCGCGCCCATGACGGAACATGCTTTTTTACTTTTCCCCACCTACTTTCGCCAATTATGGCCACATTGTGTACCCAGCATGAGTTGACCATCATCTTTCCGGTTTATAACGCCGTTGTAATGCATGGTTTATACCGCCAAAACCGGAAAGATGATGGTCAACTTATACGGTGTACACAATGTGGCTTTCATTGGCAAAAGTAGGTTAACAAAGCAAAAATACCTTTTGCGCGGCCATCTTGTACTAATATAAGGTCTTAAACATGGGTCACATGATTTCCCCGCCTGATGAAGATTCAAACGGAGAGATGCAACAGAGATATTATTTCAGTATTATTGCGTTGTTTTATCTATAAGATCTCATACTTTGCTATCATACTTTATCCCCATGTAAGGTAAGTTAATTATTTAATCTTGTGTTTTGTACATTGTAACGAAGCACTTAAACCAACCAGGATATCGACGTTAAATCTCATAATATCAAATGAAGGAACTATGAAGTATCAATACCAAAAAGAAAAATGGGACAAAGGGGTGAATTTTCAAGTTAAAACTATTTCGATTCTTGAGAAATTAACTCATTCCCATGGGATGTACTTATCGGTAGGAATTATTAAAAGAATTAAACACACAGTTTATATGTTGATCAAATTTATTCTCAGACCTAGCATTCAGTAAATACAACGAAAGAAGTGGATTTTGATGTTTTAATTCTCGTGAAATACAATAAAAAAAAAGTATGTTGTGTTTTGCTCATGTTGTAAATTTATAGTTGCTAAAATTCATCTGTTCATTTTCTGTGTTATAATACTTTTACCATTTATTTTGATATCTTTCACCGAACATCCTGGTTATATACAATTACAGATTGCTTCAATTGCCAATTCCTATCTTATTCAAATTCCTATCTTCTAAGATAAGAAAACATTTGGCCAGGCTAGTTTACCTTTCTTGCTCACCAAGATGTTCGTTGTGTTGTATGTTATTAGCTAGTGTTATTTCCAGAGCTAACCACTTCATTTCTATTACGAACAATTTGCTGTGGTTATTGATTAGAGTGATAATAAATGCGATCTAATAAGGAAGAATTCACAGAAAAGGCGTCGAGATATTGCTCGATAGATACATCCAATATCCAGACTTCTGGGTGACAATTCTGGGTACGAATCCAAACTTCTGGCTCACGATTGACCTACTTTGTGATACTGGCCGATATGGTATTAGAAATATAAACGTATGCTGATAGCAAAATGAAGAATTTTGCTGATAGATTGAAGTGCTTGTCATGCTATGGAGAAGTCCACTGCCCTTGCACATTATATTATAGTCCACATAAAATGACATTAAACGGGACGTTCAAATACAGATGCCATCCATATATTTCATGGGCATAAACAGATCACACTCAAAAAGGTTCATATTTCATCAATAACTTGATATTGGAGTTGGTGATCGGTTCACCGCGCGACCAGAACAATAAGCAATAGACATATCAAAAACCATACCAACAAAAGTGTAAGTTTCTATCATGAACAATCACTTTTTTGAAAAACACATGTACAATGTATCAGTTTTGTTTTTCAAATGATCAGTCACATGAACATAGCGCGAGTATATAAGAAAGTAATTTGTTAATTAGCATGCACAGCGCATTTACCTTGAGACAGGATGTAGATCATATTTATACAATTTTTAAGTCGAATGTAATTACGGAAACAAAGATAACAACATTGCTAAAAAAGAGAAATTGCCTGTGACGAGCAATTTCTTCTTTTGCCACAACGTGAATTCTTCATCAAATATCACTGAAAGAAAGCATTTTCAACCTCTATAATTGTCACCCGTAATGATTTTGGATTAGTCACGTAATCCCATATTGGTGAATACATTTCATACGAACACTGTTTTAGACATCGTTTGGCTTGACGGTGCTCAGAAACACGAATGAGCCATAAAAAGGGAAGGTCAGCTACGATATATAGCACGTTTTAAAACATCTTGAAAAATAAAGCCATTTTGAAAATAAATTGTTCATTTAGATGTTCCTTTGGAATTCATCGCATTCTGTTGGCCGAGCTCTGGGAGGAAGACCGTCGAAATCGGTTCCCCAGTATCTGAAAATACAAAAGAAACATAAACATTACTACATAAATATATAACTGTTTATTCGATTGACTTCCCTTGTCTATTGGAGTGTTGTAGGCTTAAGAAACGCAAGTTCCATGAATTGAAATGTGGTAAATGTAACATAAATGGCTTTCGGTCAAAGACATTCAGATTTTGCAGGGTCAAATAATGGAACACGTATCCGTTGTTTGCTTAAATCTTTAGAATCGCTGACATACTTAATCATGCTTACACATGCATGTGATGACTAAGTCATGGATACTACATGTGTATTTGATTTGTTCTCTACATACAGTTGTTAAAATCTCATGTGAAAATTAGATGACAATGTCAAATCTTCATTTCATTCGATATCCATATAAGTTCGTACTTTAGACAAGAAATTGAAAACAAACTACCAGAAGAGGTTAGGTGTAGATGGATATAAAAAACGACAGCACATTTTATTGTATTTCTCTTTGAATTTAGATAAAGTCTCCTTGTATGCGAATTCCTGGACACATATGTTACAGCTGGTCTTTGTCTTGTCAGCAGAACAGAAATTTATTATAGCCGAAATATAACAAATACACAATATGGGTACATTACAATAGATTAAAAGCTAATCCTATAAAAAGAAATGAAAATGAAAAATACGGTATATAAGTTAGACGAAGAGGAAAGTACAACAGTTTACGGGGAATACATCGTTTGATGGTTTTAGTCAGCGGGAGCCATCTGTATACCTCATCGACGCCTGTCTTGTCAATGGACCGGGCCAGGAAGAGAACAAGTGTGCAAATGGTATGTATGTATAGTAGAGGATATATTGTGCCGTGTATTTTTACGGTCCAGCAGATGAAATTATTTATAACAATTGATAGGGACAGTGTGGTGTTTATTTACATAACACAAATAGAGATGACAATGGGAATGATACATTTGCTTGACTCAGTTTAATCATTATGTGCATCAAGACAATTTCTTTCACTTGAATTGCTTGGCCATAATGCATTGAAACCATGATTATGATTAGTTTTTGATAGAGTACCATTATTAAATTTCGCAACAAACAAGTACCGTGATTGGCTGACAAATATTATTCTAAATATACTAGACTGACTGATTTCAAGAATAACAAATTAAACAAATCCGTGTTCGAAGCTGGAAATCCGAATACAAATGCTAGTCTCTAGTAGTCCTGGGTGGTTCGTGGTCCCGTGGTCAGTTAAGGCGGTGGACTCTAAATCGGCTCGCGGGGTTAATTTTCACCCACACCACTGGTTTCGTGGAAGTGCTCTCGGGCAAGGCACTGCAGAACCAGACCCTAGCTCTATTGAATCCTAGGAAAGTCGTTATATAATTAGGATACTGTTGACAGGACACTAAGCCGCTACAACATAGATACTTAAGCCGTCCTTATCTAATACCGGACGAATAAACTTCATTCACAAATATGAAATTACGCGGCAGACATGTTATGTAATAAATCAAATGGAATCCCTGAACAGAAAGATGACCCTCGATTTGATTAAATCGATCGTTGTAATTCATGAAGGGAGCACAAGAAAATAACACCTTCCCATTGCTATCTTGTATATCTATAGGACGACCACTATGTTTACCCATTCAGTAGTATCTGGTATCTTATATCTGGTTTCAAACTCATCAATGTCATTTCGGATGTAAAGCCAATATTGTTTTACGCAATCACACAGTGCATGAACGGTTATCTTGTCTGAAACTATCTAAATAGTCAGTCCATCGAACTCCTTGATTTTGCCACGCAATTTAAATGCAGGACGTAGAAAACTTCCATTATTATGCTATTCGAATTTTAAGTAATTAGCTGTTTTATACAGCACGCTTCAGTCGCTTAAACACTATTTGTTTACTGTATACATGTATCTGATGTTTAGAGAGAACGTCTGTTTTATTCTACATGTATGTGTGTGAACAGATGTCTATAAGACAGGGACTGAAATATGATATCACAAAGACCAAGAACCGAAACAATTTGCCAGATATTTACTTGTTTTACTTCACCGCTTCAGACGGACGTAAAACCCAGAGAGTTTATGAGAAATGATTTCTGGCGATGTTCCTCCGTTTTCCCGGCTTTTCCGATTATTTACAGCGAGAATGGAATTGGTTGCTGTTCAATTCCCTGCCGATATAATCGTGTAATTCAGTAGGTTAGCCCGAACTATTCTTAGCTGTCGATGGAATAGTCCAGCGTTCATTCATATCTGTATTCATTCAGTTCGTAAAGTTTACTCACTTTTCAAATGTCTCATCTGTTCGATTCAATGATGGTTGTGCACCAATCTTGTATGGTATATTCATTTGAAATGTTTTGAATACTTCTGTTGTTAGATAAAAGGTGGAGCCGTCTCGACGTCATTCAGTCATATCGATGCCGCCAGTATCTATGACCCTTGTATTGTCTAGCATTGCGTATTGTTTTATCAAAACTGCTTTTTTAACGCATACTGTTGACCAATGATGAACGACGAAAACACCATGTCCCACTGACATCATGATGCCAGAAAGTGTCCTGTTCGAGCTGGGAACTCAAACTCATACCGCCTGTAGTTCGAGTCACTGAGTATGTCATCCAAATTTATATGAAGCGTATGCAAACTGTCGTGAAAAAACTGAAACATCCCTGCCATGGCATTGAACTCTGATAGAGGTTTATACTACAAGTATTCTGTAAGGTCTTTTTGAATATTAAATAACTTAGACAACTCCCAGAGGTCGTTTATCTTACGTTAGAATTGCGTATTGTAATGACTCGCATTACTGACCAATGGGCGAAATTTGCAATCGAGCAATATTGCAGCCTTAGAAAAACGCTTTATACAAATGTGTAGGGTTACGAATTTTAGGGCTTTGTGTCATGGTTTATTACACGTTTCCCGTGATTGTCCATTTTAAATAGTTAAATGTGTGGAACTGTTGGACAGCACTTTTTATCAATTCTATTTAGTATGTCTTGACACTCATCTTTAAGGTGAGCTTATACGTTATGATATGTTTGTTATTTCTTGAATCAAATATCGCCTTCTGTTTGTTTGATTAGCGTCAACGATAGCTAAAGTACTTGTGAAAGCAGCGAGACGGCTGTTTTTTTATTGGATAGATCCGATGAGTTCAGATTGGAGGAGTTTGTTTAACCTACCAGATTGGTAATCAGCGCCTGTGTTTTCTTCAGCTCCCTCTGGCGGTCATAGTCGGCGTCCCGTACTACATCCGGGTATAACTCCGCCATGTTGTCCGTATCGAGGTCGGGTTGTTGTGCGGGTCCCCCGGCCATCTCGACAGCCATGTCCGGAACGTCGTAGGATGAGAGGAGGATCTGTTCTAACAGAGACAGCTTGGCCGGGTCCGTCATATCCGCCCGGGAATCGGTCATTGGAGGCCCCGACCGCTTACCGTTACCTGAAAATACGGACAAAACCCAAATTAGTTCAAATTATCTAATCGTGGATGTAACTAGATTTTAGATATTTTCCCTTACACGGACGCAATCGTCTTAAGTGTGTTTATGTGGAGAGAGATAAAAACATATCAATAAATGCTTAAACTGGAAAAAATCTGCCTTTGGCAAATACAATATACATGTATGGCATATACAACTATGATACAGACAAACACTTATATAATAATACTCTTAAGTATGTAAGATATAGAAACATGACAAAAATAAGAAAAATTCGTAAAGGGTGATCCATTCACATTTTTCGTTCTGTAGACAATTAATGGAAACTACCAGAAATCTAAACGTTTCCATTCAGACCACAAGTCTTCTGCGCTCCCTTGAAATTTCAAGCTCTCGAGCAAAGCATTCAAGAGGAACTATGGCTCGAATAAATCTAATCTTATTTGTGATTTGTCTAGTTCCCGTCAATATCCTGCGATCAAAGGGTAATGGAGTATCAACTCGAGGGATATTGATATCGGATACACAGAATCTTGGCAGTAAAACCCAGCGTTTTATCTAATTTTTGTATGGGGAGGGTAGAACATCTCTTAGATCGTTTTCCTTTCATTCCTTTCTACATTATATCATAAGTTTGATTTTACTGCTACATAAGTCTATATAAACCAGTATGGAAAAATACAACGTTGTTACGAACGAGCAACCTGTCCTTTTGTCAAAATTGGTTTAACACAATTTCATAGAGACAGGAATTGTTGTGTGTTGATTTTCATCCTAAGATGTTACTTTCAAGCGCAACCTGTCATACCAATATTAGGGAATTTGTTATACCATCGACTAATCACAGTTGTTTTGATTGGTAATCGAAAACCAAGGCTTAGGTATCCTGTATCACCATACATAGTAAGATAGTAAGACAGGACACGTGTCAGAAGACAATCTCAATCATCGAAAGAGACCTTGCAAAAACATCTGAATATCTTCATAGGCACGATGGATCTCTCATAGTATCATAAACATTTTTAAACTTGACGTCACTAATTATATTAATATATGACGTTGTATAAACATTTTTTCAGGCTCTTGCTTTTCAATGAAAGGAAAGGCATTGCACTTGACATTGACTGGTTATTTTGAACATTTGAAAAACAGTTTAATCGGAAATATGTTTGACTTTATTTGGCCATTTTTGTAAAACCCTATGCACAATCACCAATTGCAGATTAGTATAAGTGTTTAATGAAAATGTTGTCAGTATTAATGTATTAATGATTTAACACAAATATCCAATTAATAAACAAAGGATATATCCAGTATATCAACCGATTTCCCCATATTTACCATAAAACCATATGGTTGTAAAAATTGCAGGTGCAAACACTAACAGTTTGAACGATGCATTTACTTTGGAATAATACTTTTTACATAGACAATCAGGGAATCAGTCGCCTTTTCCTACATTAAGATTACTAAACAGCAAACCAATGTAATCCCTCAATAAGTATTCACATCATTTCGAGCATTCTTGTTGTGCAATGGTATTATAGTACCCTCACACCAACTGTTAGGGGAACGATTAGAGTTAGAATATGTCAACTTAATGTCAACTTAATGCAAAGATTTCTAACGATTCAATCTTGTATTAATTCAAAAGATTTCCGCTAGCATAAGCTTTGTTCCTGTTTAACTTACAGATATCCGATTCGATAAATTAAAGGTTGATTTTCAGCAAAAAACCCTTACAATATTCGTTGTGTAAAATCCATTGTGCTCTCTTGTGGTTTCTCGTTACATAATTCGAAACAAAAATGATTTAAAACGTTACTCAATATGTATTGTTTATTGTTTAAATGAAATTTATTGTTTCACTCAAGAACTTAAAACGCTCCTACTTTTTCCAATGGTGTTTTCCCCGTGCATTATTTTAGCAGCTAGTAGATCTTAATAGTCACAATTAGATTAGCCAATGAAATTCATCCATTGTTTACATATTGAAGCAATGGCACACGAGTTATTTATTAAAGAAACTTAGTCCCTGTGTTTTCTAGTTACATCATTCGAAGCAGGAAATGATTTAAAACGTTACTCAATATGTATTGTTAACTGTTTAAATATAGGTCGTGTTACTGGTATTCGAAACCCCTTTCATCATATGCGAATAATCAGAAAGGCCATTTGAAACACCAAATAAGCAAACAAGTGCGTTTCAATTAATTCTGCAACACATTAGCCCTTGGTTCCATAAAGAGGCATTTCGAAACCAGTCTAAATACATTTTACTCCACGCTATTACAATTCTTGTTCATCTCTGTTCATCTTTAGGAAGTAGCCTGGAGATGTAGGAATAACTATCATTAGCTCGAAATGAACATCATGGTCCTTCATGGCTCGTGCATTTTGACTCAAACAAATCATATATTCTAACATGTCATGCAATACGACTATGTCAGCAATGGTACTTGGTGGTTTGAAAATAAAATGTAAGGCCGTGTTTATATTACTTTTATTGAGAAAGGCTTCCGTTGCGGATCGAGACTGAAAGATATGTTGTAAATAGAGTTGATCGTAACCAACGATTATGTTTGTTTGTTCATTTCATTCTCGTTTGTAATGAATACAACCAGATCAGAAAGCTATATATAGTAAAAGGTTTTATTTTGAACGTCCTTGTATGCAAAAACAGGTACAACAATTCCAATCGAAAAGTCATAAGTAACGGAACTTCCTGAATGACAAGCGTCGGTACTTTAGTCGTTAGTTGTATTATAAACCATGTTACATGTATACACCATAAACTGCACCTATATACCTTCTCATTTTACTATGGTCGTTTAACCAAGATTGACTGTACTACACCAAAGGACCCCGAAACACCTCTTCCGTAATATGTTCTGTAGGACATCTGCTGTGAACGTTTTTTGAAGGTGAACACAAATAAAGACGATTTTCTCAAACAACACACTTTCGTTCATGTTGATCACGTCTTAGAAACTCAACGTGGTTTTAACACTTTCTGAACATTGCCCTTCGTGTTGGTGCATTAGTGTTTATGCGACATGGCATGGCTAATTAGAAAGGTAAATGTGAGAAACGATGATGATTGCACAATGTAGGAGAGTATGTTTCTCTGCAGGAGACCATTTCACGATGCAAGAAATAGATTATTACTTTTAGCACTTTCATGAATTGATTTGATTTTCGTAACGTGGCCTATAAAGGATGGAGGTAAAATAATTTGATATTTACAGATGAGGTTTGAAATTGTTCTGATTATTCGGTACCATATTTCGTTATTTGTTATGCACTGTGCGTAATTTTATACACCTGCCTCATACGAGCTACGATACCGCTGTTACATAAGAAAACCTAGTCCACTTTACAGACGCCAGGTGTTGCTTAATTGGCTATCACCAGATTTTGCTCTTAATTCATTTACAATCTTCCTTAACGAGATAATAGTGCACAAAAGTAACACTTCTTTCCGTATAATTTAAAAATCGAAAATTGCCATATTTGTCATCACGGTTTTCACGAATGGTCGCTGACAGGATCTACCAAACTATCGCGAATTCATTTCTACTAACACCGTAACTTTTCGCTGCAAAGCAAACCAAATCGATACTCGCATACATCAAACAGCCTACCAAAGAAATGTTGAAATAAGCTTTGCATTGAATGATGATTCATGACATAATAATTCACCAAGTATCCATTCAAACTTCGTTGGACGATTCTTTAACAGTGTAGAACCAAATGCAATCGAGAGAAGGCAATCTCGGAGAAAACTCAATACATCATTTTGGGTACATTGACATCTCAAACCAGTATTAATGGTTCGGTTAAGAACTATTTGATTTGGGGAAAACAACCAATGCACAAACAGTTTAGAACTGACTTTGTGCTAGGTTTTTCAACATTCGGACCAGCAGATCAGAGAGAGAGAATAGGACTCAGATCTTTCGTCAATGATCATGCTAACAACACATATATTTTCTAATTGTTTGACAATTATCCAACCCAACTCGGTCTCATATTCGATTAACCAATTAACAAATAAATGGAGCCCGAAACGAAATAACAAGCTTAAAAACAACCAAATTTATAGAGCCCGTTTCGAGACAACCAGATTTATGGATCCCGCCTTGAAATCATTAGATTTATAGAGCCCGTTTCGAAATAATCAGATTTATGGAGCTCGCCTTGGAATCATCAGATTTATGGAGCCCGCATTGGAATTATCAGATTTATGGATCCTGCCTTGGAATAACCAGATTTATAGAGCTCGTTTCGAAATAATCAGATTTATAGAGCCCGTTTTGAAATAACCATATTTAAGGAGCCCGTCTTGAAATAATCAGATTTATGAAGCTCGCCTTGGAATATTCAGTTTATGTAGGCCGCCTTGGAATTATCAGATTTATGGATCCCGCCTTGAAATAATCAGATTTATGTTAAAAAAAATCATTTTATGAAGCCCGCATTGGAATAACCAGATTTATGGATGCCGCCTTGGAATAACCAGATTTATAGAGCCCGTTTCGAAATAACCAGATTTATAGAGCTCGTTTCGAAATAACCAGATTTATGGAGCCTATTTCGAAATAACCAGATTTAAAGAACCCGCCCTAAAAAAAAAAGATTTTTCTAGCCCATCACGAATTAACATCATTTCTTGAGCCCGCCTTGAAATAATCAGATTTATGGAGCCCGCCTTGAAATCATCAGATTTATGGAGCACGCCTTGGAATATTCAGTTTATGGAGCCTGCCTTGGAATTATCAGATTTATGGATCCCGCCTTGAAATAATCAGATTTATGGAGCCTGCCTTGAAATCATCAGATTTATGGAGCACGCCTTGGAATATTCAGTTTCTGGAGCCTGCCTTGGAATCATCAGATTTATGAAGGCCGCCTTGAAATAATCAGATTTATGGATCCCGCCTTGAAATAACCTAATTTATGGAACACGCCTTGGAATAATCAGTTTATGAAGCCCGCCTTGGAATCATAAGGTCTATGGAGCCCGCCTTGAAATAATCAGATTTATGGAGCCCGCCTTGAAATAATCAGATTTATGGAGCTCGCCTTGAAATAATCAGATTTATGGAGCCAGCCTTGAAATAATCAGATTTATGAAGCCCTTCACAAACTGACAAGATTTATTGAAGCCGTTTCGAAGTAACCAGGTTTGTGGAAAACGTTTCGAAGTAACCTTATTTACAGAGCCCGCCTTGAAGTAACCAGACTTATGGAAGCCGTTTCGAAGTAACCAGATTTACAGAATCCGCCTTGATCTTATCCGATTGATGGCCTTTAGAATTAACCAGATTAATAGAGCCTGAGAATACACACTTTACCGAACACACATGTTTCGTTTTAAGAAAGTTAAACATCAGATAATCCCAAAACTTTTCATTTTTGTTTGAAATCTCTTATTTATTTCGTCGGTTACTCTTTAATTGCAAAGTATTCAAAGAGTTGCAGAGGAATGCTGCTCCTTTAACATTTCACTAACATTGTGTTTTTTCTTCTTCTTCAAGTTCAAATATCTCCTCTAATTCATTTTAAATGATTTTACACATGTATTACAGTTTATCATACTTGTAGAACTGTTTGTAAATGAAAGGGGCACACAAGAAGGATATTGACGTAGACAGAGTGTATGCCGTCCCTGTATGGTCTGATACTGTCGGAAATAACGACTGATGGTCCGGACCGTTCATAAACACAATTAGATTTACCGTGATGGAATTGTCCCGAGTAATAACCGCTTCACGGATCACTCGAAAACGGGACGACCGGTCTGAGAATATAGCACTCTCCGGCACAGCAAAGCTAGTTGTGTTTTTGTATGCGGTTAACTGTGGTAACGATTTCAAATTGTTTAGATTCGTCAGTACTGGACCAGGGCTTTTTAATTTCTTGCCAAAAGGAAACTTGGACCAAACCAGCGGCCCCGATAGGGCTCAAACCCTGGACCCGAGTTTCATTTCAACCATATTGATAAACTGAGTATTCTTGTGCACATATGCAATGGTTTACGAGACACATGGCGAGTTGAGCGTCGAGGGTTTGAGTCCAATCGTCTTAGGCATGAATCCCGACCGTAGCACTATGTTTATTCACCTTTATTGCGGGCTACCTTTGTGCACGACACGATGTCCTAGCCTAGTAGTGATATATAGACCATCCATTTCAAATAAACCGGTTACTTGTCGCAGTGATTAGACAAGTGTTTTTGGTTCCATTACTACTGAAGGACCATGAAGGGTAAGCCAGGTTTCGCTGCTCGGAAATATTTATCAAACGATACGATCGTGAAGGTGAAGGATTCCTTGATCTCATGATAACAAAGGACGAGATATGGCTATGGCATTTCGGTCTAGAGACAAAAACACAGTTCTGCATATGGGAAGCCATGAGGACTCCACCCTCAAAGAAGGCACATTTGAAAAGTGTTTGGAAACATGTGTTTATGTTTTTCATGGACCGGAAAGGCATGATTCCTCAACACCAAATTCCGAATGGACATACACTCTGGTTAAATCCTACGAGTTACTGGTACCTTGATGTCTACTATAAATGGGTACAAAGACACATAAAATGCATTAAAACACACAATGACTACATTGAAAAGGTTTGAAAAGACATATAACTTTATCTTGACGTTATCATGACGTCGCGTTTTGAACGCTGCCGTGCTCCGGGTATGCACGGCCGCATTTTTGTTTAATATTATTTGTTTAAATGTTAATCACACATTCATGAGATTGATACAATATAGAGATAATAGATCAAATTGTGTGATTACATATATCTTATACATGTATACTGCTGAATATCTTTTTTCTAGTACCAGTCTACGAACTTCCCTACCAACCCTCGTATAACAATATGATATGAGTAGTATGTTGAGGTAGTTGTAGGTCAAACCGTTTTATTTCTATCAAAATTGTCCATACACATGATCAACGCCCTTTTCTGTATTTCATTTCAAACGTGTCACTGTAACGACAATATAAACTCATCAATTTACCTCACCTTTACACAATGTATTGTATTATAACAAATATTAGTCTAATTTGCACACATTGTACGTTAATAATCGATCTACTCATGTATCTTTGTTTATATTTGCTCTGTTGTAGGCAGGTGAGCTTCATTAACTAAAGGAGCTAATCTTGAAATTTGAAACCAGGAGTACGAGAGTTGGATGACTTTACCAGTCGGTCACCAGGGATGCCAGTAGTCCACTTAACGCATGGTAACTTTCATTTACACAGACGGGGATCTTTACTGACATCAACTGTTTGATACTGCGACGAGACCACTGACAGAAGTATACCAACTCAATAAGCTTTTCAACTCAATTTGTCACACACATTTCAGAGATGTGATACTGTGTAATTTCTAGGCTGATTATAGAAATGAATTATACATAAAGGAAATGATAAACGTGATAAACACATTGATTGTCCAAGTGTTATTAGTTATACAGAAATCGTTTAACACTACCAAACAGTACTCACACTAGATAACGTTTCAGCTAGTTCATATTCAGGTTCCGATGGGCAACGTGTGACCTTATACGTTAGCTTGAAGGCAATCGTAACTACTCGGGTATTTCCGTAACCTGAGAAATACACCTCCTACATGAGTGCATTATTGGTATATATATATAGTGCCTCGGCTTTCAACACGTTTTCTTTGAGCTTCAACTAAAAGTAGGTCAATGTATATGGGAGTTTTGAACATCATTTTACATAAATTGGTCGGTTACTTTCTTACTGATAATTGAAGGTGAAATTATAAGTAAGAATAATTCTTCTTTCTTTAATAATCAAAATTAAACGTCTACTTAGATACTGTTATTGTACAACGAACGTAGTCTCGTAAGAAGCGTTGTGGTGACTTCTTGTTCATGTCAGAGGCGTTTTATTGGATACACCCGATAGGTCGAGATTAGGTTACAAACCATTAGAGACCATGTGTCCAGATGTTCATATCATTGTAGGAGTGATACAACCATGAATTTGCATGAACTAAAAAGTCAATACAAGAACATTACGGTTTCCATGCAAACAATTAATGAACTATTACGAGTCATTGAATAATTACAACACAACGTCTGTATTTGTAAACGATTCAGTTATGTCACTCGAAGTGCGTAAAAGAAAGCATATCCAACTCAGAGCAGCACTAAACAATTCCGGTTTCTGATGTTTTCCGACAGAGTTTCATTTCTGTTTCCAAATGGTCATTGCTTCAATAAAACGCTGAAATACCTAGAAAAACGGCTTGTACGTTTTACAAGTGAAAACCAACTTGTGCATTATGTCGTTTTTTATCTCACAAATACAGAGCTAAGACGATTCATATAACGAGGCAAGCACGGGTTGTTCGCTTTAACATTGGGCGGTCTTAAGCTCTTTGTTAACCATAGGAAACAAAACTGTTCTATTTAAGTAACATCTTTCTTATAGTTTAAGAAAAACAGCAAGTGTATAAATAAAGAATCTGTTCTTGCGTAAAGTCTGACAATTGAAAAACAAAGGTAAATTGTGTAGAGTTAAAGAATCATCCTTTTCTTCTGATTCACTTTTTTAGTGATGGAGTAGTTTTGCAAGACTCAAGTTCTGCATATTACATTCCAGAGTGTCAAACCAAAGTATAGAACCAAGCTACGTCTGGTACCATTATCTATCTGTTATCTCAATTGCTCAAACGCTTAATCAAAATGTCAAGCACGGAACCACTATTTATGGGACCAAATTACTTGTCCCAGGTCAGAGGAAATAGTTTCATGTTCGTGTAGGAATACAAAAATATTATGATAATTGTCTCCGTAAAATAACGATTGAAACAGAAATAAGAATAGAAGGAAACGTCTTTCTTTTGGTTTTTAAATACCATCAATAATTCCCAGTTCTATTGCGATGTCTAGCTCAACAAAGACGAAGGGAGGTCTCGAACACAACTATAAGGGCTTATAAAGTTGAATAAATCATCGGAATTCTGTTAGTCAGCCAGGAGACTACCTCTTACGCAAATCCATACATCGGTACCAGGATTTGGCTGTGTGATTTCAAAAGTTCTATACATCAATACCGCTAGACAACAGAGCTCCCTATTAAGAAACAAAAAAATCTTAAATCACGTGCGTTATTTCACTCAATATATTATAATGTTACGATCAACACAATAAAACATTGCATACAAGACAAGGATGAATAAGCATGTGTCACTCTAAATTGCTCATCTCAAAGGGGAAAACAAGCTAGTGTTGTAAATTTTCTTGTTAAATCAAACAGTAACCTCATACTTGTCAAGATATTTGTTTTCAAAAACGTCTTTTTGTCATGATCATCTCAGTTCGGACGTCATTTTACATATAAAAAGAGAACTGAATGTGTAAACGGTGTGTGAATATAATGCTGACACACCGAATGTCCGATTTTTCTGGCTAAGTCAGTGTATAACTCTTTCATCTGTTTTTCTGTTTTTGTTTGAACGAGAACCACTGACGTATTTGGAAAAAATTATGAATCCTTTTCAAATTCAAAATCAGAAATACTGGTTTTAAGATATGCTTGTTGTAGGTTTAAAGCTTCAAAAACATGGGAATGGAGACATATTGATACAGTTTTATGTTGCGTATTTAACGACATCAAATTGAGAGTAGAGACATCTAATGTTTCCTGTAAAACGATTTACGGTAAGGGAATGATTTATGTTAGGAGGGTGGGATGAGGTTTCAAGTCCAATAATAAAGCCCTATTTGTTTAGTGATATTGTCTCCCAGGGGGCTCCATACGTCTAACAAGAATTCCAAGTCGGCTCTCCAGGAAGAATCGTTTTTGCTTATGCATCGTTTTAGACAGGACAACCATTGACGGACTCGCTGTTAAACAGCATGGTTTAAATACAAATTTGTATTGCCAGCAAAATTCGGTTTTTTTTAGTTGGTACCACCACAAAGATTTTATCAGAAAATGTAAACGCATGTAGAGTTTTTTGTTTCCGTGATGTTTTCGAGGACCTACGAGAATGACTTAAGAAAGGAAACCTGTGTTTCGTACACTTGTTGTTTGTGGGAAAAAACCCTGTCAGGAGAAATGAGCACAGTTTCGGCCACGAGGGAATAGTTTCGATCGTCACTGATAACGCTAATTTAGAAGTATAATGGATACCATTTACTGATCGTAATGAAACTGCGGCTCACATCAATAGACATGTTTATAAGCTTATCATGTAACATACAAACAGGTCACAGCATGTTAGAAACAGCTCGGATCATTTGTCATGCCTTTGGCAAGTCTCATACTAAACACAGATGGTTCGATAAATCTCAAACACAAAGAACAATTAAATCTATGAGTTAAACCTTTCCTTATTAATTGTTACACTACAGATGAACTGTTTTAAACACCAATAAGATGTAATTAGAATACAATATTCTATCTAGATATTACCATATGATCTCTTTTTAAACGGTTAATCATAAACAGTACATGAACGGTTATGTAGTCCGAGTCAATCTTAACAGAGTACGCAGGTCATTCATAAAGCCTCTACCAAAACTAACTAACTAACTGATGTCTGTATTAAGCCGTAAGATGTCTTTTGTACTGCGAACATCCCTTTTTACCATGGTGGCTTAAAACAAGGCTGCCTTTCATTGTTTAATAGTTAAAATGTACCAATAAAGTATGTTTCAAAAGCGATTTTCCACAAAAGATGGCATATTCTGTATAATTGTTTGGGGTAAGCATACTGACATATTTATTGCCGCAGTGCTAGGACTGACGATATTCAAGTCTCAAGGGTTTGCCAACACTACTCAATTATGCTCCCTCTAATTACTTAAAAAACTCAAACTCTAACTATTGCCCAAAAGGTTTTTGTGACATGGTAAAATTGGAGGTAGTCAGGCCACAACAAGTATAATGTGGAATGTGATTTAAGCTTGAGCGTTAAGAAGAAACTTGCTGGTGAAGAGCAAATGCTGACTTTGACCCAGCTATTTCTAACAATTCAACAATAGATGTGTTTTTAAGGGAGTATATATGGCGAAAGGGGACTTATAATACTTAATTGAAACTTCTGCTTCTCGCTTACCGAATGTCTTCAACATTTTGACGCTTGATAGTAGGGAATTTATCAAACGATGGGTTCGTTTCCATCACACCCCATTGAATTGGGTAGACTAGAAGATCGCGATTTGAAGTGTGATACCTTCTAAAAAACGTGTCGTGTGAGTGGGAGGTAGTGTCGGCTGACTGACGGAGGTTCGGCTTGTTAACCCATTTGTTTAGCTCGTTCTTATGGACAATAATAATGTGAGCCGGTCATTTTGATTAAACTAAAATATTGTTGACATGATGTACAAGCTCATTAGAACAGGCTTATTTAACGAGAGCTTGAAGGATACTTGTCCGAAGAGTCAAATATTTACGATCAATCTTATTTAGAGCAACCACTCTTGAACTTTAGATGAAGCGATATTGCATATAGGATATAGGTTATATATCCAGCGCTATAGGTTGCGCGTCATTAAGAAGGATTTCTGAATGACTGGCGACCTGTTTTAAGTAAGCTGTTAGACATCCTAGCACTGCGATTCTTTCTCCGTTTAGAATTCAAGACTATTTATTTTGGATATCCTACGTTTTTTTCCCATGGCCGCATTTTCTATTACATGAATCTAACGGACACTAATCCTGAGTGAGTAGACGCTACCCTCGTTTATGTCTGGCTATTAATGCAGTTACAATAAAAATGCAAGATGCTAATACAGCGTTCGTATATAACCGACATGATTTGAGGAGTACGGGGGAATTGTTTGCCCTCCGACATAACATGTCCATTAGGTCGAATAACGTCGCCCATAGTAAGGAACCATCGTCTCGGACCTGCCACGTACGTCTAACAGGAAGGATATTGGCTGTCTCTATCAAACCAGCACCATATATCTCCTGCATAGACATGATGGATGCAAGAAAGTTCACCCTCAACTTTAACAAGGGCTTCCTTATACTACAACATAATACTTTACATGGAGAATGATAACAGATAGTTATTTGAGAAATTGTCTTGTCATGCAATGGACATGAAATCATGCAAATGATAAAACTATATGTTAAGACAGAAACGCTGCGACCTAATAAACAGACGCAATGAAAATATAGCATGCCTACAGATTGTTTCTTGTTTAATCTTTTTGAAGTTGTTTTAACCTGTTATATCGCAGGAATAAGCGCACATATATGCTTTAGGTCTTGAGTATAAACTCTTGAACAATTATCTTCCAAGGCAACTGTCTGCTCTCATTCATTTTTACAACTGATCAATGCTGAGCGATGAATTTACAGAAGTGGTAAAAGACAAACTAACTAACTAAGCACATTGACTAATCAAACTTTGTAAAAAAAATATCGGTCGGACAGGGGCATGAACACGGGACTCTGACAGAGTACCGACTAAACTTTTCAGACCTAGCCCTACATGGAGAAAAGATGATACGTTATTTAGAGAAACGGCTCCCCGTACAAATATAGGCATATTTCTTTGAAGCCCACCTCCGACGACAAGAGCGCATTTCCTAATCAGCATTTGTTAACCCAAGTGGCCAGCGGGATTGTGAGGCAATAAAGCGTGGTAATGTTTAACCGACAACTCTCGTTGCTTGACGACTTCACGCGATTTCCCGCGATAATTGGTTATCCGAGAGTTTATTTATTGTAATTAGGATATGTACTCGCGAACCGTTTCCCTCACAAATAAGAACAATTATTGGTTCCAAGTTTACAGTTACTTTATCAAGCTGAACTCATCGGATTTATTAAAGGGTATTTCTCAGGTAACGAAAATGCCCGAGAGGTTACGATACTGCCTTGTGGGAGGGAGTGAGATCGTTTCTTCGGTTATGCTTCCCAACTATTTAATTTCAACGATGCGTCCATAGAACCAATCGAGACACGAGATGTTCCGGGTCGTCGTGTAATTCACATGAAGTAAACAGTCCCTACATTTATTCCTACGGGTTTAATACCGCGTCCTCCTTATGAAAAGCATTTCCGAGGTTTTGTTTCCTGGTGAGATGAGCACAAAAGCAAACCATCAGTTTTCGTGTTAGATTGTGTAAATATTACGTAGCATTAATATCTTAGTTGTATGAGTAGGATCGCGAAACCCTACTTATCGCAATAGAGATCTTTAAGTCACCGGTCAAGATGTATAAAAGCAGCAGCAAACAGACCAACCCTCATTAGAATACACCTTTTACCATGATTTGAATAAGGGAGGACAATCATGTGTTTGGAAGCCTCTATCATTGGTGTCCCCAAAAACGATGTGAGATTTATGCTGTTATAGCCTATCTTGTTTTAAGCGGCCATTGTTATGGGATACAGTAGAGTGTTATATAACTCAATGAATGACCTAATACGACAGCCCGTCATCCAGAAGGTTCGAATAGGAGCTTTTTGAGTGATTTGCGTCCTATATTAAGATAGCCTCAGTCTTAACAACTTCTTACACACTTTTTTAGAATAGTTGCTTAATACAAGATTGAATTTACTTATAATAATGCTAGTCATAACATAACTTAAAACAGTTCCTTCTTATAAGCATGGTGTGAAATAAAAGCCACAAATATCAATCCCTTTTGAGTTGGATCTAATGCACGAAAAAGTATGAAACCCATATGCAATTACGAAAAGAAAGCTGTGTAACAAATTAGTAAATTAACCCATTTCTTCTTATAATACTTTGCTCCCACCCCAAATCTTAAGCAATAGCTGATGACAACATGCGAGTAAAGAGAACTTCAAATGAACTCTGATTTCGGGTAGAACCTACTAAGGCGATAGTAGAAATCGCTCGATACGAGGAACTTGTCCTTTCATCACAATTGTTAAGCAAATCACATGTTGCATGTAGACTAAGGTCTGTTTATAAGAAAAAAAAAACGATTAAATATGATAGTTTGATAATACAAAACTCACCTCCGTAGCATGCATGAATTGCCCACCGACCGGAACATTTTCCTGAAAGGGAAAAGAATGGTTTAGCCAAAGTCTTAAACATTTGCTTACATTTTCACAACGAATCAACAGTATTTGAGGTGTTATTTCAGCTAAATTGTGATGATGCTCGTCTCCTAGGTGAAGGAAGAAAGTCCCGAGTTCAGTTGCCTCTAAAGGCCAGGACCAAGCTAGGTTTTATCCTCAGCATAAATAAGTAACCTGGCAACTGACCACTATCTTGTTTTGAAAGACAGTTGTAATAGGAGACCATAAACACAAAATCAATATACACAATTCAAACAACATGTTTGTTTTACCATAACACTGCTACAGCAATAGCCATGGCTATAACTTTTAGCTATTCAATTAGGCCGATTAAATGCTTTGAGCCATTTTCAACATTTCGAGACTTTTTTGTGATCGTGATAAAAGTAAAATTTTCCCGTACACCACAACCAGCCGCCCATACCGTGTCTAGTATCTGGGTACAACTGGTAGAGGCGTCGCCCATCCTTTGGTCTGCTATAAATTATCACTCCCACAGTAGCTCTCTAAACGATCTAATTATCCGTTAATAGTCATTATTCGTTTACATTAGGAGTAAACCTAAAAGGTGTGTGATCTTCGCTATTCTTGTATTCACAGTGGACTTATCTCTTTGTTTCGTCAAGCTCTTCAGCGCGAGGGTGTCTGTTGCGATTCGATCATGTTTTAGACAACGTTTAGTTAAGCACAACGTTTAGTTACGTTTAGTTAAGCACAACGTTTAGTTAAGCACAACGTTTAGTTAAGCACAACGTTTAGTTAAGCACAACGTTTAGTTAAGCACAACGTTTAGTTAAGCACAACGTTTAGTTAAGCACAACGTTTAGTTAAGCACAGCGTTTAGTTAAGCACAGCGTTTAGTTAAGCACAACGTTTAGTTAAGCACAGCGTTTAGTTAAGCACAACGTTTAGTTAAGCACAACGTTTAGTTAAGCACAATCCCGTAATGTCTCTATTTCTAAAACATGATCGATAACTTGTAAAGTTGCAAAAATGTTTTTTCGTCACTTAAGCACAGAAAAGCCAAGCTGACATGTATTTAATTAAATAGCGGTAAACACAGCTAAGTTTAGTATAGTTGGTGTTTGATTAAAACTTCACATTGGACTGTGTGATCAGTACAGATAAGGAACCAACAGATTCCCGTAACCCAAACATTAGACAAACTAAAGCTCCTTTGACACAAAGGTTTTCAAAATTATCTGCTGTGAGCGGTTGAAAGGACTCATTTAATATGAAGTGAGGGATTAATGTCATTGTTAAGAAAGCATCTTAACGGAGTTCATGCCGATAACCTGGACCAAAATCGTGTTGATATGGCATCCTTGTAAATCATGCATTGCTTGTTGCTTCTTTTTAGAGTTTGGCTTCGGTCTTGCAATATTTCAGTCATATACATGCGATTTTTAACGGCTCCCTGGTTACAATGGGAGATTCTTAACAGCTAACCACAAATGACTCTTTCTGCATCTGCAGGGAGACGAATTAACGAAATCATTTTTCGAACAGTCGAACGTCTATATATTCTTTCCAACCTTTAACGTAGTAATTTCGCCATGATTTGTTCACCTCATACCACTTGTCAATTGTGTCCATATGGTTAGGCAGTCGGCGGTATGGACAATAGTGTGCATTTCTCGTCATGAAATATTAGGAACATGGACAGGTGGGCTGACCGCCGCCATATGTCTGAAATACTGTTGAAAACGGCTTAAATTCCCCGTCAAACTATTATCTCGATGCTATCGTTAGACGATTACATATCAAAGGATCAGCCTGTGCGAACTACATTGTATTTATACTGACATACGACTTATTAAATGGTCAAAAAATGTTATCAAGTTTACGCCAGGCCTTTAATATATAATGATTGGACGTTTTCAGTGACAAAATATATAATGTAAAATCCCGATCTATCGTAATTATTTGACGACAGTCATTACGTAGCAAAATTAAACTATGGCGGATGGTCTGGATTTAATACAGTGTATTTTGGTTTAAAGCTGTGTAACAAGACATTTATTACAACAGGCTTCTTGTTAAGTCTACTTGTATTAGATTATTCAAGGATGTAAATCCCACGGGTATTCGACGAGACTGAGCTATCGGTTCGGCATAGCGAGTAGAAAATTACCTCGAATAATCCATGTTCTATTGTTCTAGTACCCGTCCTTAATACCCAACTACTGTCGGCTAGGAATATTTACACCAGAATATAACACTACGGCCTCACCATTAGTATAACGCATCCAAGTATACAACAGTTAATATCGATAAGTCTCACCCCACGGAAACAATCATACTTAAGTTTAACAAAGCGATTTATATTATTGGACACATTTTTCATCTAAAACAAAGAAAGGAGACAGCGAATGCAATATATTATATTAGATAGTTGCTCGTGTTTCCAAGTTTCCAGACGCTATCGTTTACGTTACATACCATGAGTTGTAAACAACAGTTTTAGAGGTTTAAGGCCGTGTTTACAGTTTTCCTGTTACATCACTGCTAGACCGACCAGTGCTATGTTAGGGATCACGAGCAGCTTACCATGGGACAATCCGACAAAGCCAGTGCCAACGGTGGGGATTGAATCCGAAACTCCAAAGTCACAAAACTACCCCTTTTACAACTTGAACACGCATCGAACACATGTAACGTGATGTATATTACTATAGTATTGTCTAATACTGCCTTCAAATAATCTAATACTCCTTACAATCTACCCTAGCGTGCTGTATGTCCTGAATCTCAATTTTTAAATCCATGTGACAAAAAGACTTCTCCTCTTAAGCAATATATCATTTTGTTACAAACGTTTATACGTTTCAACATGTACGCACTTTGTACATTCAAATTGACAGGTTTTCAAATGCAAGTATTCCACAAACCTGATAAAAAACCCAGCATAAACGACGTTCAAACAGATGTACCACCAAAGAATGTACTTTTTTGTGGTATTGAGTAGAAATCATTACTCTTTTTGAGTAACCAACCCTTTTGTCACAATGGTTTCTAGGTACCCCTGCAACAGGTGCGGTATATAGAAGTATCGTGGATAACGGGATTAAGTGTATTTCGGTTGGTGGGATTTCTATAAACTTACACAGGTTCCTGATCGAATAAGTTGAGCACTGCTAGAATTTGTATAAAATGTGGGGAAAAAAAGATTTTCAACCATTGATATTAAATCAAAGTTCCTCCTTATAATGATATATTGTGTCTATTTCCTTAAGTTTTCATTTTTGAACGCTTCACAATAGACTGACCGAAATCAACCGATAACGAAAGATAATGAAATCGGAGCTAAACTAAACCTAACCCTTCCTTTGGTTCAACGTAGAGGCATACTGCCTTACAAGTCTGGATATATGTATTTAAAAAGATTATATGTTGATAACAACACGAACGTATTCATGCTTTGAAAAAAAAAACTTTTGTTTTCTTTTTACAATCTACAAACAGTGACGTACGAAATCAAATAACGCTTGGAGATCAGAGAAATCTCGCTTGTCGAATAAGTGCTCAATTGAAAGATTTATCTAAGCCTTTTTCTATAACAGTGCCATCATACGTTAAGCCGCTTTACGATCTAAAACAGCGATTTGTTTGTTTAATTTTTTTTTCATGCATAGGCATCTTAAATCATTCACAAGAGGAAATGAGAAAACCACTGTAAACAATAAGAAATCCCTCATAATAAGCGATTTCTTGGTTTCGTAATATTTAGTTCTACTCATCATTTCAAATATAATTTCGCCTTTCTTTCTTTATGATTGCTGTTTGTACTTGTTCTCTATATGGACAAGTCACAATTTCCGTATGGTTACATGCCTTAACCAATTACCAAAATTTAACCACTCTGTTGCAGACGGCTCTGGAAAACATTGTGGGAAAAGGAGGAATTGCTCGCTATGAGCAATTTCTTCTTTTCCCACAAGGTTTTTCCATTTTCTGAAGACAACTTTTCAACTTCATCACATTTTGAAATATCGTCTGTAAACTCTTTCAATTTGGGCAGTCGAAAATTCGTCGTTTTGGAAAGAGTTAATAGAGTTATTGTATTCGAACAGATCCATTGCTTATGAACCTACATCGATCAGTATAATATCGTGCCATGCCTCCACTAGTTAGAATATCTATTGTCGTACCCACTCATCAACGATAATTAAATCCTCGTCATTCCCCAAACCGGAAATCCGCCCTGCAATTAATTTGCTATGTATGCGTGCGCATTACACCTAGAAACGGATGCTGGTGCAAAATGTGTTAAGGGCTGCTGACTCTGTAGCAGACATGTATGTTGATAACGTCGACCTGAATAATCCATTACGAAATTTCTTAAAGGGCGCGAGCATTAGAATCGACAGGCTGCTACAATGGGGAATAATGAGAACGGATAATATTGCTTAAAACTGGTAAATGAGAAACTTTTAAATAGATGGAAAAGTTTTTCGTTAATTTGTTTCTATTGTTGAAATGACATTTCCTCCGAGGACAGAATTAATGCTGATTATGCCTTGCAATCTTTTATGTTGTCGGTCGCATGTTCGAAACTGTCTAGGGTCATACTGAACACCAAAATGCCCCTGTAGTAAAGGCTCTCCTATAGATTCTTTGTATTATGTAAACTTGAGATTTGGTCTAGTTATATTGCGATACCCGTTCCCTAGTTGGAAGACGAAGGAGGATTTCTGACACAAGGGCTGATCAGGAAGGGAAGAACCGTTGGCACTCCGTAAGCTAATCGGAAGTGTTCACCTCTTGACCGTTTTCATGTTAAAGGGTATAGAAACACTACAGGGAAGGAAGTTCATAACCAAAAAGGGATAGTTATACGACACAGATCTATATGAGAGATGTATTGAGAGACGTATTTGTTCTCTTTAACTTCTATTACTGATTATCGCCATCCTACATTGTAGGAGATGGGAGAGTTGAAGCCATATGTTGCCAAAGAACACGTTACGTGATTTACTGTTGGCACGTGTCACTGTGTTTTAAGCATGTTCATAGGAGTGCGAACAGCTTGATTCCTCGGGAAGCATATTTGAGAAGTATTCCATATATACTTAACGCAGTTGAAGGCTTTTGCAGTAACCCGTTTGGTCAAACCAGAGTGTATGACCGTTTCAATTTGAAAACAACTACTGACTGTAAAATTCAAGTTTTTCGTAAAACTCCTCTTTTCTGACAACGGAAACATAATACGGTTCAGATATTTGGAAACACATACATAGCGTTTGGATATTTATGGAAACACATGGCGGTCGGGTATTTATGGAAACATAAAGGGGTCGGATGTTTAAGGAACCATATAGCGGTCGGATATTTATGGAACCATATAGCGGTCGGATATTTATGGAACCATATAGCGGTCGGATATTTATGGAACCATATAGCGGTCGGATATTTATGGAACAATATAGCGGTCGGATGTTTATGGAACCATAAAGCGATCGGATATTTATGGACTGATATAGCAGTCGGATATTTATGGAAACAAAAAAGCAGTCGGATATTGATGGAAATATATAGCGGTCGGATATTTATGGAAACATATAGCTGTTTGATATATATGAAAACAGAAAGCGTTTGGATATTTATGGAAACAAATAGCAGTCGGATATTTTTTTGAAGCACATATCGATAAGATATTTATGGAAACACATACATTTCGGATATTTATGAAGAAATCATTTAATAGAAAAAAAAACAACAGACTACAATACTATAACTCAAGTTGAACATAAAGAATGCTGAATTAATTAAAGCATACACTCTATTACGAACAATAGGAAAGAAAAAAAAAACCTCAAAAAGCGAAGAAGCGAAGTATAGTTTCACATCCCACTTCCGTCCTGAATCGACACGCGACCGATCATTATGAGCTTGACAGTAATATGGGAGGAGTTAATTGAAATTGAACACCAAACGCTGTTTATTTCTCTTCAAATGAAACCGGAAGTTTTATTGACATTAATAAAACATGCTTCGCTTTCAAGTGTTTTATTGCCACGTCTTTAACCAATTCCCTCGTGTAAGAGTGTATGACTGGTCCAATTTGTTTGCAACAGCAGGCGACAAGAGAGGTAAATATAGATAACATAACAACTTAAATACATTGGGCAGAAACAATCTTGACATTTGTACGAATTCCTTTATGAAGAGCAACTTATAGTTCGGACACAGTGTTTTCAACTGTTTCCTGATGCGGATGCGACGAAACGAATTACAGTGCTTTAAATATCGACCCCCTAATCGAATGCATCATGCTAGCGTCTTCATAAGATCGATTGATTAGGGTTAGCATTGGCAAAATAAAACTGTTAAACAAGGCTGCACGAGCTTTCAGAATGGCAAAGTGCAATCCGTCCCGAATGACCATTAATTCCAAGTTGGTCTATTTAAGAATGATTTTTGTAAAACGCTTTCTTTTAATCAAAGGGGCTCCTTTGTTGTCATCTATCAAAAAACAAATTTAAAACGTACATCAGTTTGAACACATTTCGAATGACTTGATATTATTTTAAACATAGTAATGGAATTTTATATGGGGTATGAATGAAGTCTTGAAAAAATTCCGGTTTACACAATTGAATAAAACTTTCAGTGTCCGGCAATACTGTACCCTTAACAATCTATTCGACATAAAATAATAGCATGATAAACACAGAAAACACAATAAAAAAGTATTTCACACACAAAGAGCAGATTCTTCTTTAATGGTAATATAGCTATGTTTCTTTAAACTCCATTTCTCAACGTGTTCAATCAGATTTAAAGGATCCAGTGGCTTCGATTATGATATGGTAATAAAGTAGGCGCCCGTAGGTTAAACCAATAACTCTGATGTGACAGGCCTATCAGTCAACTCTCAACTCACGGCAAGTTAAAGAAAAACGTTTGAAATTGCAAAGTTTCTTAACGTGAAAACTTCATGTTTTCATCATATGTATATATGTAGGTATACATGTTCCCTTTTTAACAGAACCATCGTGACAGAAGGAGACAATGATTTTGTTGAGCATTTTGTAATTTTGTCTCATATGGGCTTTTTCTTTTCATTACTTTTTACACGTGAGTACAGATTACTTATTGTATTTCCCTTTTCCTTCGAATATTAATTTGTATTATCTATGTTTACAAGTTAATTCATTTAAGTGAGATACAGTGTATTTAAAAAAGATTCTTACCTTACCTTAAGGTTAGATTACTCAGATTGGGACATATTGCTTAATAAAAAAAAAAAACATTTTCATCATCATGTGTCATCTGTTATTAGCCTAACGCAAAAGAAGTATTTTTTATTTTTCAACGATTCAAACATTATCACTCTATTAAACATTGTGTGTATCATTTAAAGGTTCAAAACAAACATTGCTTTTATTTTAATCATATAATAATTGTAAAAGTATTGAATATATTTCGTATAGTGTTTTATAAATTGATTCTGTATGTTTCTCTGAATGAAAGAATGAATTAAAAATGTTTAGAATCGTTCAGGAATATCTCAATTAAACATTATAGTTGTCCCCTTGATTTACTCCCGCAACTTCGACACGAATTTTATCACAATTCGAGGATTTTAGGGATTATGAGGGCCTTCAAAGGAACGTTAACTATCGGTTTTTATAGTATTGATAGTTGATTAATATTACTTATGTTGTATAGTGAAAGACACAAAAACATGCAATGAATTTATCTTTGTACATTTATTGATACCATCTTCATTGAATAATATCGACTGTATCTGTCTCAAAGAAGTAAAAATCAAGTTTCAAAAAGAAAAAAAGAAAAATACAAAAACAAGAGCACGTAGTTTATAGCAAACATAGGTTTGGAAACGGGCAATTTAAAATTTAAAACAAATGTCCCCAAATCTCACAAATGGTTGAATATACCGTCAAATAGAGGGACGATAAACTATCACTAAAGAGTAGTCGATTATTTCCCGCAAATGTTTAATTTGTTTTATTTGGTATTAACATTGCATCAACAGTATGACAGTTACTTCTCAATGCGCTTCTCCCTCTCAAGAATGATGGATAATTTTGTGGGATTTAACATCATGTCAACACTATTTAAGTTTTATAATATCTGTCCTAAGATTCACCAGAGCTATGCTATGGCTAGTGTTTTACTAGAGGACTCTCCCATTTAACCATCGTCACCGTATGAGCTCAAACACGGGATCCTATTGTACCAATGGGTCCGGGTATAGCATCCCTTACGGCATACACAACCAACACAACGTCTTAATGGACAATGTCATAAAAGCGAAAGTAGACACTATTTTATTAATGCTTTAACAATAAACAAATACCACAAACGTACTTATGAGTTTTTCATGTCAAAAACTAGATATCAATGGAATGTATGGCGAACTTGAACAATGTACCACTTAGCAGTGACAACCCGCCGTCTATCTTGCGGTACTTCCACTACGTTACACAAATAGCGGGAAACGTAACATTGACCTGTGAGGCGGAGTTTGTGTGGCATCGTTTAAAACGACACCAAACAATTGCACCACTAAGGTATTTCATTCGAAAATTGGTGAGAGCTTTTCTCCTTTTGTCGCTTTGAATAATGGACTTAAAAGATCTGCACGTTATGTCAGTCACGGTCGCTTCAGAAAACAAGCTTGTCGTTTCGTTTTGTTATTTCTACACTCCAAATCAATTACACATTTGGTCATGCTCTTGTCTCCAAACTGATTGAAACCGTGTCTCACCAAGTGATAAAGTCTGTAAATGCAAATCATAAAACTAGCTAAATCGCATCGACACAGAAAAGTGCATTTGTAGAGAAATTATCTTTCTTGTAAGTGATTTTTTTTTAATTTGGTGTTTGCATACACATCCATATCCGGAAGACTAAAGAAATCATTTTAAAACTATTCCAGCAAATGGCATTTCAATGATTCCGGAAATCGATAGCGTACTTACTGCTCTCTAACACTTTACCGGTTATGGAACTTCCTCTTTCACACAATTACGCCAACAAACGCCTGTATAGGGCGTTATTATCGACTCATGCGTTAAACGTTTTGATTAAAGCACCGAGGAAAAATCTCAACGATTACTCAAACGTGCAAACATCAGCTGAACTGGTTTTATGTACTTTATGCATCAGTTTGTCCATAGTATGAGAAAACTGGGTGCAAATTAACAGGAAGGTCGAATATGTAAGTGCTCTTTTTCTTGTTATAATTTCAGCAGACTTTCACATCGGATCTGAGGCAAAACTACAATGTAAGGAAATGAATTTCTCTACACCTTTAGCAAGAAGTAATCAAAATAAGAAAACATCGCGATATATAGATGCAACCTTTGCAACGATAAGGGAAGTGGACACAATTGAACAGGGCGACATATATCAGGGACAATCGGTGACTATTTCGCTGATTCTCAGGTAAAACCTATGTTCGTGTACAAGGCTTATAACACGCAATTGCATTTTGCTTTTAATCGAACCAGGAAAAGTGCTCATGGAGAAACGTGTTCCATTAATGTATTGTAACATGTACCAAGAGAACCCACAAAATTGATAATGTACAGAACGTGAAAAAGCACAAAATCGATATTACTAGTATACAGATACTAGTACACAGAATGTGAAAGGCACAAAATCGATATTGCACCAACTGTGACCCCCAACAAAATCGTTATTGTACAGAATATGAAAGGCACAGGAAAGATATTGTACAGAATGTAAAAAGATCACAAAATTCATATCGTACCGAACGTGAAAAAGCCCAAAGTCAATATTGTACAGAATGTAAAAAAACACACCACGAAATCGATATTGTGCCGAATGTGAATGAACGAATTTTGTACCGAATCTGAAAAAAAAAATGATACAACTCAAGACCCCTCAAATCTATATTGTACCGAATGAAAAAAAAACCCAAAAATTATGAATGCTATCGTATGTGGCAAACACAAAAATAGATTTTTTACCAAATGTGGCAAATTGCAAATACCGGAACGCATTGTAGTCAGATGAAAACTTTCTCAACTTCTGTATTCTTTTATAAGAAACACAGTATAGATGCTTCTCGCATAAACTCTATTTACTGCACAAACGAATTACAGATCACATCATATGTCTAACCTCAAAGAATTATTACTATATTCGATAATTCATTAATGATGATCATATGCCGAAATACGGAGCATTATAAAATGATGCCACATGAAAAGTGCTCAGGCCGTATTACCGAACACAGAAAGAAGTATTAGAAAGGATTCAGTTCGTGTTTGGCTTCATTGTACACGTTGGTTCTAGCCCGGGGTAATACAACATGAGCATGATATAGTTGGTTTGCAAGCAAATAATGTTTTTGCTCGTTGTCTGTTACGCCATTCTGTAAAAACGTGAGATTTTTAACGAGCTTAGTCAAGAATGAACCAACACATCGCTACGGTATTGTTTTTTTTTCAATGGCGCATGACTTATAACTCGACTGAATGCATGTGTATATATGTGGATATGTATCTATTTTATTCAAAAGCAAAGTGTTCATATATCCCTATGGTTTGCAATGAAGGGACAATGGACATGTCGATTGCGAGAAATGACCCCCAATCATTTCGGACACACAAATGTTAACAAAGTTTGTAGAGGAATCCGAACGTATCTCGCACCACTGCAAACATGGTCAGTGGTTATACGTCCGAAATGCTGCGGGACTTCTACACAGCTTCATTGCTTGCAATGGTCCTGCATGACGTTTGACGCCCAGTCGCTGGCGGTTTTACAATGGAAATGCTGTGGGATTTCTACACATTTACACTGCTTGCAGTGGTCCGGCATGACGTCTGACGCCCAGTCGCTGGCAGTTTTACTATGGAAATGCTGCAGGACTTCTCCACATGTACATTGCTTGCAGTGGTCCGGCATGCATGGCGTCTGACGCCCAGTCGTTGTCGGTTTTACAATGGAAATGCTGTGGGACTTCTACACATTTACACTGCTTGCAGTGGTCCGGCATGACGTCTGACGCCCAGTCGTTGGCGGTTTAACTATGGAAATGCTGTGGGACTTCTCCACATGTACATTGCTTGCAGTGGTCCGGCATGACGTCTGACGCCCAGTCGCTGGCGATTTTACTATGGAAATGCTACAGGACTTCTCCACATGTACATTGCTTGCAGTGGTCCGGCATGACGTCTGACGCCCAGTCGCTGGCGATTTTACTATGGAAATGCTGCAGGACTTCTCCACATGTACATTGCTTGCAGTGGTCCGGCATGACGTCTGACGCCCAGTCGCTGGCGGTTTTACTATGGAAATGCTGCAGGACTTCTCCACATGTACACTGCTTGCAGTGGTCCGGCATGACGTCTGACGCCCAGTCGCTGGTGATTTTACTATGGATATGTTGTGGGACTTCTCTACATGTACACTGCTTGCAGTGGTCCGGCATAACGTCTGACGCCCAGTCGCTGGCGGTTTTACTATGGAAATGCTGCGGGACTTCTCCACGTGTACATTGCTTGCAGTGGTCCGGCATGACGTCTGACGCCCAGTCGCTGGCGGTTTTACTATGGAAATGCTGCAGGACTTCTCCACATGTACACTGCTTGCAGTGGTCCGGCATGACGTCTGACGCCCAGTCGCTGGCGGTTTTACTATGGAAATGCTGCGGGACTTCTCCACATGTACATTGCTTGCAGTGGTCCGGCATGACGTCTGACGCCCAGTCGTTGGCGATTTTACTATGGAAATGCTGCGGGACTTCTCCACATGTACATTGCTTGCAGTGGTCCGGCATGACGTCTGACGCCCAGTCGTTGGCGATTTTACTATGGAAATGCTGCGGGACTTCTCCACATGTACACTGCTTGCAGTGGTTCGCCATGACGTCTGACGCCCAGTCGTTGGCGATTTTACTATGGAAATGCTGAGGGACTTCTCCACATGTACATTGCTTGCAGTGGTCCGGCATGACGTCTGACGCCCAGTCGCTGGCGGTTTTACTATGGAAATGCTGTGAAGCTACTTTTAGGATACCACCTTCATAAACATGACTACGATGTTGCGTGTATTGGTCCGTCCGGGTTTAATGGAAACGTAGACTACTTTTACTATCATCGGGTAAACTTTATCATATATTTCAAAATCGGGAAGACAGAAATCTTAGCATTATTGTTACATTATCGTGTCTGTCGACTTCCAATGTCGATAGGTTCAATGACTTGTGCTTGACGCAGGAAGTCAAGTCAATGAAGGTTAGTTTTACACGTTGAAAATATATTCTTGTTTAAGTCATCTCATTAAGTGGAATCCATGTGCTTCCATTTTTGTTTACCCATTTTAATAAATATACGTGCTCACTATGTTTGATTATATCCCATCTTTATCTTTGCACTGTGTTGTTTATGTCATTTGTTTTAAAGGTGCTCATTTTGTACATTTTGCATCGTTCTTTAAAACACACATTGAGAACGCGCCGTTGCGTCCTGGTATCATTATTAGGGTGTGTTTGTTGAATATGTCCACAGTGTGGCCTTGTTTTAAGACTTCTCTGGAACTTGTTCACAGTGTGGCCTTAGTTTACAAATTTAACTAAATGTATCCACAGTGTGGCCTTGTTTTAAAGAGGTAACTGAAATTTATCCACAGTGAGCCATTGTTTTAAAGGGTAATCTGGAATTTGTCCACAGTGTGGCCTTGCTTTAAATACTTAATTGGAATTCATCCACAGTGTGGCCTTGTTTTAATGAATAATCTGGAATTTGTCCACAGTGTGGCTTTGTTTTAAATACTTAACTGGAGTTAATTCACAGTGTGGCCTTGTTTTAAATACTTAACTGGAATTTATCCACAGTGTTGCCTTGTTTTAAAGAGTTATCTGGAAATTGTCTTCAGTGGGGCCTTGTTTTAAAGAGTAAACTGGAATTTATCCACAGTGTGGCCTTGTTTCAAATACTTGACTGGAATTCATCCACAGTGTGGCCGTGTTTAAAAGAGTAATCTGGAATTTATCCACAGTGTGGCCTTGTTTTAAATACTTGACTGGAATTTATACACTGTGTGTCCTTGTTTGAAATACTTGACTGGAGTTTTTCCACAGTGTTGCCTTGTTTTAACGACTTAATTGGAAGGTATCACAGTGTGGTATTATCTTAAAGACTTTACGTGGATTTGTCCGTATCGTGGCCATGTGTTAATATTTATAGACTTCACTGAATTCTGTACGCAATGTGACCTCGTGATACAGATTTACTGAGTTTATGGGAATCTTTACTGAAACACTTCCGGAGAGTATTATTTCCCTAATCGTTCTATATATGAGCGTGTAGAAGGCGACAATCCGAGGTCGATTAGCGGTTCATAAGAGACCGATCAGGACGATATGTCTAATTAGTTGGCTGCGAAATTACATGCCTCGTCCGTAGTGGCCACCAACTGTCCTCATATATGGACGGTGTAAATGTCCGAGATGTTCAATCTCAATTACATGGTATATTATAACATTGGTTTCGTGATGGTAAATGTACATGTTAAATTTTCTATGAATCGTGAAACATTGCTCGACTGTTCTGCGCTTTGTTTGTATGAGGAATGTCAAATGACGAGTAAAAGATTCTCTATATATTTCTTGGTGATAAAGCTATCCTTGGTCGAGGCGATGTAAAATCCTACATATGAAACAACATTACACATATCTTTATCTAACGTTTGAAATAACTACCATATAATCAAATAGTGCAGTATAAGGATCACATCATTTAAAGTACGCTTGATTACAAGCGTAAATATAATTCTGAAAGTCATACTACCTAATCGCAACCTAGATAAATCTGCTGACTTGGTTTTATTGAGCTGTCCATACACTATACGATTACACGATACAGTGTCGGGTATTACAGCCTCATCGTCGTTACTTGAATCATGTTGAGAACTCTAGATACGAGACTCTCCCCTTTCTTCTCTAAACACTATACCACTGGTGCTCTATACCACTGGTGCTCTATACCACTGGTGCTCTATACCACTGGTGCTCTATACCACTGGTGCTCTATACCACTGGTGCTCTATACCACTGGTGTTCTATACCACTGGTGCTCTATACCACTGGTGCTCTATACCACTGGTGCTCTATACCACTGGTGCTCCGATAAAATGGTCTCGTGTAGACGATTCGAATAACCACCACAATATATCATTAATCCGATAGAGTTTTCAAATAATGTGTGTTAGTTAAAAGAACCTTATGCACCAACTCACCTATACATTTGCGTTAGTTTGATCGTTAAGCGACCCATTAATGAGTAAATATTACATGATAAAAGTCGCCACACTCTCATGGTAGGATAGTGTGAAAGTATGTATAAAGTCACTTGATGCTAATTGGAGAGATAAATTGAACGTGTTTAGTTTCTATATTTCTTTTACATCGTGTAAACAGTATATCAGTCATAATTTATTTAGAAGTATTGCCAAACTCCTTAAGAATCGTACACTCAAGATAAAGACTGTCGTCGCACTCTGTGAAAATACAAACAGGGAGGTTTGTACGGAATAGAATAATAGAGATGAACGATATTGTTCATGTTGGGATTCTAATGACATCGAAGATGACTTTCCCATTTGTGTCTGCAATTGTTTTGATACCAACGGAAAAAGTATTTGATTTGAATAAATGTTTTATAAACAACCAAAATATGTTTAAATTTATTGAATTCTTGAAGTCAACAATAGAAATACAATGTTAAGAGTAGCTAAATACACAAAGGAAGCCTTTTCACTCAAAACTCAATGGTTTAGTGGTTTTTCTCTTTTTTCTCTCAAAACCTTCCTCATGATGTGTATCTTTTCTTTTCATACACCATGTGATATATCTGTTTTCATACACCATGTGATATATCTGTTTTCATACACCATGTGATATATCTGTTTTCATACACAATGTGATATATCTGTTTTCATACACCATGTGATATATCTGTTTTCATACACCATGTGATATATTTGTTTTCATACACCATGTGATATATCTATTTTCATACACCATGTTATATATCTGTTTTCATACACCATGTGATATATCTGTTTTCATACACCATGTGATATATCTGTTTTCATACACCATGTGATATATCTGTTTTCATACACCATGTTATATATCTGTTTTCATACACCATGTGATATATCTGTTTTCATACACCATGTGATATATCTGTTTTCATACACCGTGTGATATATCTGTTTTCATACACCATGTGATATATCTGTTTTCATACACCATGTGATATATCTGTTTTCCATGCTATGTATGCATTATGATACAATATGTACAAATCATAAAATTAAATTATGTTCTGTTCTGTTTCTGTTCACAATCCCCTGAGTTCATAATCGAAGAAAAGATATTCATTTAGGTATCGCTCAGATAGGTTCTCCCAACCGGCATTTCATTTCCTGGAAGCGTTCCCTTTCGTAATTATGATTTCATTTCATGTTCCAAAAGCGAACACATTATATCACAGGTATCAATAGACTGATACTCGTAAGTAAATCAAAATTAGATATACAGCAAGTCATGCTATTCAGCAAAGCGCTATTGAAACCGATTATCATTTTACCGTAATTTTAGAACACAACTGATACCAAACTTTTATCATACGTGGCCTACAGTCTAACTTGTGTTAAGCAACCACCCTTTTAAGCAGCCAACCTGCCTTAAACAACTACTACAGAAAGTCCCATTGTTAGATTTATAGTGTACATCAATTTATGTTAGCAGCAAACCTGTCGTTAAACAGCCAATTTGCTCTGTCCCATAGGCTGGCCTCTTAACACAAGTTTGACTGCTTATAAGTAATTCAAACTATTGTTAACCAATTAAAAAAAAGAAATTCTATGTAATTTAAGTAATTTTATATATTTAGCTATTCAAGTTCTGGATACCGAACTTATTCAGCTTTGAACTTTGTTAAGATATTATTAGTATGAATGGTTATATGTCTTTTTAAATGTACCCATCCATAAACACTTTCATTGATAGCATTCTTATTTCACATTTTCTCCTTAAGGAATGATACTGATGTAAACTCCATGTTCAAACATACTAAACTGTATTGCCTTGTATATGTATGTTAATAAACTTTTTGAACTTTGAACTTTTGAACTTTGTTATTCAATAAGATTGTCCGAATAAGAATAATCAAACACGATCCTTTGTTCCCGCTTGTGTTAATTCTTTGGTTCCGATTTAACCAGCAAAATGTAATGGACATCTTTACGCCAGTTCTTTGACGAGAATGTCTGCTTTTTATCGACATGCTTTTATCATAGTCGATGCTCGACTTAGCAAATGATTCCGAGTTCTGGTTGGTATAATATAAACCAATTAAGAATCAGAAATAGTGAGTTTTGCCTTGTTTTCCAGGTAAAGGAATTGTCCAGTGGACCTATGTATTACTGTAAGCTAGCGATGACAATATACTTGCTCACAGGAGGCACATCCGGGCGTCGTGGGGTGGTATGACATATGTCCCGAGCTCCGTCCCGACTGACCCAAACTAGCATGCTTCAACAGCACATACTCAAACTGAGTACAATCGGTTCCAAATCATTAACGTCTATTTCTATTGAACCCGTTGTTGTTGGATATCGGATGATTAACAGGGTTCGCAAAAGGTGTTAATTTCCGTGCGATGTGTATCGACGCCGATAAACAGGGCTTATCGGCTGAATTGACTGTATAAAATGGACAATAAAAATGTGATTACCGCGAAACGATCGTGAACGAAATCCGCAAAGATAACAAACCAATCCTATATACAAGAATTCTGCTTGTTTTGTGCGTTAGACCCGTTAACCCAGGATAACCCACTTAAATGAGAACCCTTTATAAACCATTTTAACAAAATGATAACATGTCCCAAATGAACAAAACTTTCGGTCGCTATCTGCGGTTTGTACAACTAATCTATAGGTATAAGTAAGAACACATGACAATACGGTATTGTCTCTGTATTCTCCTGAAATTGTCATGAATGGTGTTGAATTTGGACCAGTCACAAATTCCAATACGGGGATAAACGAATGTGAAAAGAATATCAGGAATACAATAGTATATTGACCAATGTTGAACTCGTATTTTGAAAATATGAATACGGCAGCATGTATAGGGATTTACCATGGATGATGGGCCTTTACCTTGCAACGTTTTTGATATAGTTTTACTCGTATGAATATTCCAGTATTAGGAGCGTCAAGACAAATTTCTGGCTCGGCAGTTTACGACATTTTCTTTTCGATATTTAACTCGTTTTCTGATAATTCCTCTGTTATAGATTGCTTCCTGTGAAAGTACTTGGCAAGGAAATAGTATCTTGTTCCAACGGTGCTCAAAATCAATGATCGAAATCGGGATTATATTGCTGTTTCATGCATGACAATTGTTTTTATTTTATATCTATAACATATTTACATAAGCTCGTTTAATCAAGATTCAGGACGATTTTATTTTAAGATTTATCACTGAAAACATTTTTCTCTTTCATTATACAGCATCTATTGAGGTTTCTAATGGAACATTAAAGTTATGCTGAGTCCCTCGCATACACGAAACACTGACTGTGGTATTGAAATAAACACACAATGCATGAACTAATGTAACACTCGTTTGACTTGGGAGTATGTTTAGCTATGGGCCGAAGCTCAATACAATGGTATCGTTTGAACCTTATCAACAAAGCAAATCGATCAGCGCATGTTCGCAAAAACCTTATAAACGGAACAAAATTAACTTAAATAATGTAACGAGGGCGTATCAAAGGTTTTGTATCATTTGCATACTTTGTACTTTTCGTTGTTCATTCATTTCGTGTTTAATTATCCGGGCACCTAACCGGATATCGAAAACACGGTGTATAGGAGAAAGCCTTCCGTTCATCGAGCGCATCGGGATCGTTATTAATATCTATTCTAACCTTTTAATCAATAGTTACAAACTGAAGAACTTAATTAACAATTTCATCCAGAAATATTGACAAAACAATCTTACTCTTAAACGAACTATCCGACAGAGTGTGGATTGAATCTTTTCAAAACAACATTCCTTTACGGATTAAAAGAGACTTTCACAGAAATTGTTATTGTTAACAACGATCTAAACTTAGCAAGTAACAGTTTTTTAGATACCATCGTCACGTGCGTCTTCGAAAACGTTATCGCGCATGCGCATGGATGCATGCATCATTTCTGTCAGGCAAAAAGCAAACACATTTTCATATTGAATCTCTCTCAATTTCAAACGAAAAATTGCAAAAAATCTCATACTTTCTACATTTAATGTTAATAATTTCGCCATGTTGTTGTTGTTGTTGGGGTTTTACTTTTAGTTGTCACGTGACAATAGCAATTCGCGCGAGAAAAAAAATCGTCCGTTTATATATGAACCAGCTATCTCAAAGAAGAACAGACAGACTGAAGGCTCACTTCACATTGACTTAACGAAAGCACGGGCATTTGGCAACTCATAAGGAAAGACATTGAAAACATTATTTGGTTTATTGACAAAGAATGCGAATATATTAAGCTTCAACGTTCATTACTCCCAAAGCACAAATCTCTGAGAGAGACTCTTAAACAACATCACAAACCTACAAAAATACAAAAACATAATCGAAATAAGAATCTCATTTTCTAAACATATTTAAAGGCAAACTGAGTGTTTCATACGTAATTTTTGTGTGCTAAAAGAAAGCAATGTTAGACGAGTATTTTACTTTTATACAGAAGTTACATTTTCTATACAATGCTTGAGAGAAACATTGGGAGAAGACGTCCAATTGTTCATTACACGTCACCTCTTATTTTATTACAGAGATTTACCAAATATGTCTACGCTTTAAGGTCACAGCACGTACAGTTTGGTACCATTTTATAAAACATTAACATAATAGTTCGTAAGGTCACGGGTTCATGTTAGACACTTGCTTAATTAAAGCCAATGTCCGGATTTGGGACCAGTTACTCGCTTCAAAATTAATCAATTAATTTGATTACAGGTAACGCAAGGTGACGAGTTCACTATATTTATGATTTGTTTAATTTCCTACTTCAGCCAACCAATAGCCAGCGATTAATTAAACCTCAGTCACCTGCGTCACTTAATTAAACAGAACAAACCATGATTTAATTCTTCCCTGGTAAAAATACCGAACAATAAGGAAAATAATGTACATGTATACAAATACAATTTCAAATGATTAAGGCACTACGAATGTTGAAAAGAAGCAAACCCTGTAACAGAATGAAGACAATACCACACACACTGATGAAAATTGTGTTCAAAATTCAAAGCAAGAAGATTGTGTCTCAAACTTAAAGTCCCCGAACGTCAAAACATTTCTTTTTCGGAACTTACGAAAGTAAAGGAATACACATTTGTTTAATATTTCAACAGCAATTACTAGCTAACTTTGGGCGTATTTTTTATTTTATACAAATCCGGTGACAAGACTACATGACCTAAATAAAGCTTTCATAGTATGTCCTAAGTTTCGCAACCTTAGACATACCTACCTAAAGCCATACTATTACCAATTGCCAACGCTCCAAAAATTCAAAAACTTAATGGTATCAACATCAAAACATATTCTTAATAATTTGTCGCGATATATCTACACTGCATCTACACTAAGAATAGACAATTAACCAGTATTAACCAAACAAATCAAACTAAAAAATTGAAAGATAAATAAATATTACGGGTTTTTAAGTTAGGGGCTCGAACCATTAATGGAACGAAAATCAGATGTTTCGCAGTTTAGCCTTTTCGAACCCCTATCCAAAAACTTGACATCAGGGGAATGATTGTTGTTGTTGTTTTCTTTGATTTTTGAATGCGACTTTATTTAGAACATTAATTTTTAGTGTATAAACTTCTTCTCCAAGTCTAGAGAAATGTATATATGTTCATTTTAATATGTTCATGATTTAATTCTTCCCTGGTAAAAATACCGAACAATAAGGAAATATTGTACATGTATACAAATACAATTTCAAATGATTAAGGCATTACGAATGTTGAAAAGAAGCAAACACTGTAACAGAATGAAGACAATACCACACACACTGATGAAAATTGTGTTCAAAATTCAAAGCAAGACGATTGTGTCTCAAACTTAAAGTCCACGAACGTCAAAACATTTCTTTTTCTGAACTTACGAAAGTAAAGGAATACACATTTGTTTTATAATTCAACAGCAATTACTGGCTAACTTTGGGCGTATTTTTTATTTTATACAAATCCGGTGACAAGACTACATGACCTAATTAAAGCTTTCATAGTATGTCCTAAGTTTCGCAACCTTAGACATACCTACCTAAAGCCATACTATTACCAATTGCCAACACTCCAAAAATTCAAAAACTTAATGGTATCAACATCAAAACATATTCTTAATAATTTGTCGCGATATATCTACACTGCGTCTACACTAAGAATAGACGATTAACCAGTATTAACCAAACAAATCAAACTAAAGATTTGAAAGATAAATAAATATTACGGGTTTTTAAGTTAGGGGCTCGAACCATTAATGGAACGAAAATCAGATGTTTCGCAGTTTAGCCTTTTCGAACCCCTATCCAAAAACTTGACATCAGGGGAATGATTGTTGTTGTTGTTTTCTTTGAGTTTGAATTCGACTTTATTTAGAACATTAATTTTTAGTGTATAAACTTCTTCTCCAAGTCTAGAGAAATGTATATATGTTCATTTTCTGGAAAAATATATTCATCTTCCTTTCGTTTGTATAAAATACCAAATACTTGACATCATATGGATTGATTGTTTTTATTGAATGTGACTTTATTTAGTATACATGTTTGTGTAAAAAGTATTTTCCTCCTAATTTAGGGAAATATATTGTCATCTTTCTCCTATATATGTTTTTGCCTCTATAATAGAGGGGTTTTCAAGGCACTGTGACAAGAAAATACTCGTGATGAGCAACGTTTCATTCTACAAATATTCCTATTTTTTAAATAAGAACCCGTTATTTTGTCTGTTAATGCCTATTTACATTGAATATAATGTTAAAAACTTCCCACAGGAATGGGCCAAATCCTCGATTGTATTTACATATTTTTGCACTCAAATGGTTATGTTTCCATACAATAAAAGGTCTGCTGCTATGAAAGCCAGTCAATTATCTTGGATCTAGATTGTATTGATTAATAAAAGGAATAGTTCAGAAAAGTCACGCCTAAAAAAAAAAAGGCTAATAATCAAATTCCTTTCAACAAAATTGATAGAATTATTTCCTTTTAAATAGACACAACCTCCTACTGTGTCCTGACTCCTCTGTTCTCTTTTACAAATGAAAACTATAGCTGTATTAACTTTCTATCTTGTACTTCTCTTGAAAATCCTTACCGATATGTTACTGTCTATGCATGTGTTAAAATGTATGCATTATTTTTGTTATGGCTATAAGTACGCTTTGTGCTATTTCATGCTGAATAAAAAAAAATGAATTGAATATATGTCAAGCTATAAACACCTGACTCGTGATACTCAGAATACTCACTGAAAGCAAACATACATGCTCTTGCACTGAAATATTTACATCGAAATAGCCGTAATAACAAACGGTTGGCCATGTAGAACTTACACAGAAGGAACAACAGGGTATACGGGTATATAATTACAATACAGTGGGTGTATCATCCAGTTAGTGATATCGTGGGCGTTTTCCGTCATTATCTACATTTATTGAGCTAATTCGGTTACTTTATTTTTATGAATATTTGTTTGGAGCATAGCTGAATACCATACACCAAATCCACAATTTACATATACATGTATATTTCTATTGTATGACGTCCGGGAACTTTAAGGAAGAGAGCGATTGAATTGCGGAATTTAGCCTAGAAAGGGTATATTTGAATGGACGTAGCAGAAGTTTTCTCTTGGTCTCTCAAATATCATTTTAAGGGTACATGGATAGAAGTCTTTCTACGAGATCTTTCAAATTACACATAACCACATAGTCTTTTTCATGGAAAGCGAAAGCAGAAAACGAAATTCGCGTCTTGTGCATTGCAATATACACATAATTACGACCAGAGGCAGACAAAACAATTAACACAGTTCAAATCGTTCATATCTATACTACTGACTTAGTTATGTTGACTCAAACGTTTCCAACTGGGGTGTTGAGTTAAAACGATTAAACTCCGATAGTTATTTTTTCTTTACTTTTCAGAGTTCCTTCGCATTTAAAGCAAAATCAGATGTGACAACTTAAGACAAACGAGTTTTTTTTGTCATGTTGGGTAAAAAATATCAATTACTAGTAACGCAAGTAATGCATCTATTAGATGAATATATAAGACTATGCAAAAAGAAATAGTTCCACCATTGCCGGATGGTTTTGTTAGTCGTTCCAGTGTAAATGTAGGGCATTTATTTGAACACATAATCGTTTACAATGTTTTATAGAGGTATCAGAGAATCTTCCCTGAACACATACTCGTTTACAATGTTTTATAGAGGTATCAGAGAATCTTCACATAATCGTTTACAATGTTTTATAGAGGTATCAGAGAATCTTCCCTGTGACGAGATTGGCAGTATGGGTATTACCAAAACAACGGTAACGAATTCCTTTGGCAAAAACCATCGCTCATTAACTCGAGATGTACACACATCGTTCAGACACGTATACAAATATCGTTTGCGAATTTAAGTCCGAATTATTCTTGGAACCTAAAACGCTCAATTTGAAGACAGGGGGAATTGCTCAACTGGGAATGCATACAAGGTTGCCATAACATTGTTCAGCTACTGAAGTGAAGTTGGAATCGACGTTTAGAATTCTATTAAGTCATCAGCCAATAGTGCCATAGGTTTATCGGTATGGAATGTTATATACGTGTACAAAACACTTTATCCCCTTGTTAAGCCACCACCATGATTCATGGAAACAACGCTTGTTTCAAGAAGAGCAACCACGACATTTTCCCAAATTACCAAATCCTTGTGGTCTTACAGGTAACACCTTTGAAGTTATCAAACCAAGAGCAAACAAACCCATTCGATTCAATTGTAATCCTTTGTACACAAAAAAGTTACTGCCTTGGACAAACTGATCAACAAGTTTGTAAATTTGAACACTTTTAAGACAAGCCAGGGTTTGTAGTATGGTGAAAACCCAATGAGCATTCCTTCCTATGAAGAATGGAAAACATCGCGATAACGAGAATGAGCGGGGGTAGAGTGATTATGCTACCAGTGCATAACATTTGGACAGTACTATACAGGTGCTCTACACTTATATAGATTAATACAGGTTGAATTGTTTTATTATAACATGAACATGCTTTCCCATTCTTCTTTCGCCAGTACACGTGAGATGAACAAACGTTGAAACAAATAAACAACCGTTCCTCCCCAACTTAGCCATATGTGTTTAACAAGAGGTAGGTAGCTAATTATGGCATAATGTGATAATAGAATGACAACAGATACGTCAATGGAAAATATCTATAAATATATAGAACAAAAATAAAATCCTTTACACGCATTTTAAATTTTAAATCATTTTAAATGATTTAATTTGTATATTTAAAGAAATAAAACGCCAAACATGTTTCGCCTAACGGCTCCTCAGTGGCATAACGTCGTTGTTATTATACGTCATTATAAATATATATATAGACTCGGTCAAGCTGAATGTCACAACCTTCCCATTCACTCAAACAAGAAATGCGATTTTAGTTCTACAGATTTACAGATGAAATAAAGTAATTAAGTAATAAGCATACCATTTAGACACTGGAATGATTTAAGGTAATTCATGCATTCAAACTTTGGAAGCAATTTTAGGTCCGAAAATTAACAACCAAATCTCACATTTCCTTGGAATATCGTAAAGCATAACAACTAGTGTTTATAGCGTTGATAATCGTCTATCTTCACGCGAGTTGATACAAGCTGACCTTTATACGTTTATTAAAACTAGGTTGCTAATTACATCAAGTAATTATGTTATTATATTATGGACGTCATAACGTTAAAAACGTCATTGTAAAATGGAACATACGTAAGCTTAATATTTACAGACCTTAAATGGATTAAATTCTCCATCTGTTTGGAGAATTAACGATATGTTGTCTTGAACGATATTTCATTGTTGTCTCTACATAACATTAAACAATTTTCAAAACGTTGGTTTATTAACTGCTACTCTTTTCCTATATCAAGTTATAGATCTAGCAATAATCACAGTATACTATGACAATTTTCGTCACATTATAACTACAGGCGTATGGCAAAAATAAAACAGAGTGAGTACATAAGTCTATGAGTTATACCCTTCGTCAAATTATTGGCATCAACATGTCTTTGTTTGTTTGTCCATACTTGTAAATTTGTGTTAGTTTGATGAAGGCTACAGCCGACACGGTCGTTGTCCTGTAGGCTGTAGATGAGAGAAGGGCAATGGGAATGTTGGGGTAACACAAACAACCATTGTAATGATTATATACAATCTATATTGCACTCCTTATAAATCAAATCGAAGTAGTTAAAGCTAATCCTGGAATACGTTCTACGCCCCATCGATCGATATGCGATTTCTCCTTCATGTCAAGTCAAAATTACCAAACGTGTAAAATTGTGTCTTTCTAATATTAAGCTTCAGTAGCGGGTTTTATTGTTGTACACTAATGATATTTCATCAGCATTGCGGACGTGCATCCGCCCACGAAGAGTGTAGAAAATCATATTGATTAGTTTGAATTATTGAAAACAATAATCTAATGTTAGGGCACTATATTGATAGTGTATGTTTTGTGTTTTATGATTGTTAAACGCTATGGCATTATATTGGTGAATGTTCAGGCGATTTCTTATATATCTTTGTTGGTGACCAGATAAAACGAAAACGACAATACTAATTGAACTAATGAACACCTAAATTACATAGATAAGAATTGTTTAAATGTGTATATACTTATATATTACTTCAACCCGGTTTATGTATTATGTTTTATTGACCGTAGACCTGAATTTCCTGAATGACTTATTGAACTGAATTGGAATTGAAACACCCTACTGGACAGCAAGGACAGGAAGGTAAGGGGTATTCCCCAATAATTGGCGAGCTGGAAATCGTCATAAAACCGAATATTTGTCGAGCGATGTTAATCCCTTATAAAACTAATTTGAACGTTACATTAGAGAGAAATGATATGACCATGTTTTAGCTGAGTTTACAATCAAAGGTTTGAAATAAGCAAATGACAATTTTCTTTCTTCATAATAAAGAACAGGTTTTCAGCATCTTGCAATAAAAGATTGACCACCCTCTTCACGTTTGTCAGTCAATGAATACAGTCTTGGAGGTAACCCAAAGATTGACCACCCTCTTCACGTTTGTCAGTCAATGAATACAGTCTTGGAGGTAACCCAAGGATTGACCACCCTCTTCACGTTTGTCAGTCAATGAATACAGTCTTGGAGGTAACCCAATGATTGACCACCCTCTTCACGTTTGTCAGTCATTGAATACAGTCTTGGAGGTAACCCAAGGATTGACCACCCTCTTCACGTTTGTCAGTCAATGAATACAGTCTTGGAGGTAACCCAAAGATTGACCACCCTCTTCACGTTTGTCAGTCAATGAATACAGTCTTGGAGGTAGCCCAAAGATTGACCACCCTCTTCACGTTTGTCAGTCTTGGAGGTAACCCTTTTAACCCTTACAGTGCTGAACCGACTTCGTGCTTATTCGATCTAACCTTTATGATGCTTTTGGTATCTTTCCCCATCAAAATAAAGCAGATATTTAAGGTATTGGAAAGAAGACAAACACCAAAATTTACTTTAAACAATTACCTAGCATCAAAAGTGTAAAGAGACATTCCTTAATGATTGGCTCCTGGCAGGAACTCTCTAGATGGCCTTTTGCCAAAAGACGGTCGTTAATGCGTGGTTTCCTCCTAAATAATATTCTTTGGGTTAGTTTTCCATTTCAATCGTCTTTTCATGAAAAACAGAAACACGCTTATGATAATAGTGTCTTGTTGATGTTGTGAGATAGTTGTTATGCCTGTCATAAAGCGAGGCACTAATACTGTTTTACGGGAACCACAATGGAGACGCGAGTTACAGAATTATCGGATGATATTTTACTGGTGGGAACTGCATCACAAGAAAACTGGACTTAACGATGATGATTTTCCTACTCTGTGAAATTCGTATGGTTTAACGACGTTGTAAAACAATGCCAGTTTCGTTACAGCGTTTAATGTGTCAAACTCCTTTTTTAATTTTAAGGGTCTGATAGGATTCCTTGCCCATAAATCGTGGCACTTGCAGAGAGTGATTTTGGGCAAACCGTTCCTGTCATTGGAAGTTATTGGGGGTTTTCATCGAAACAACAGTATTTTAGTAACGTGTGGTGTCCTGCTCATAACAATCGAGGAAAATCCCTAAAGGGCTGATCAAGCTAGGTAAAACCTTGTACATTTATTTTGTGAGTCGATCCCAATCCAAATGCCGTCCGGGATATGAAGCAATGTGGAGAGGGGGCATGTGATTCTAAGTTATGTACTTTTACATATAAGGACCCTTTCTAAAATCGGTACATTTCTGTATGTGTAATTCATAAAAACCCGCGCAGGAATCAAATACAAGACCCCCAATTAACAAGTCATGCTTCCCTTTCTGTTGCATCGACCTGATATGACCCACACGTATCGAGACCGTTGGTAGGATGAAAATTGCAACGTCATACGATATTACCTTAACCCTTTCCCTAACGCCATAAGTTCGACTGTCCCAAATTGAAAGAGTTTGCTGACGACATTTATAACGAAATTGGAAAACAATCTTCTGATAGGGAAGAAAACATTGTGGGAAATGGAGATATTGCTCGTATCTCCTTTTCCCACAATGTTTTCTGGAGTCGTCTGCAACAGAGTGGTTAAATGTCGTTATTGTTTTTGGTTATGGTAATAGGTTAAGGAGAAGTAGCCATATACACGTTGATTATATACTCCATAACACATCACTATACCGCATCTGCTTAATAAATATTTAGAAACCACTGTGACAAAATAACCTTTCAGTAATTGAACTGTTTATCGCAATGTCTTTTATTCAACACCTTAACGGAATCAATTATTTTCATACGACATGTATAAAATTCTCGCCTGCTTTTGCGTTTGATTCGGAATACATGTAGTCACATATTCTCGAATATGATTTTAGACTTAGGACAATTATCTAAAGACATAGACTAAAGACCCAAGTGGCATATGTTCTTTCCTTGATGTTTGCGAGTTATCGAGTCTAGTGTCCTCATTCCGGTATTGTCCGACCTCCTTAATCTTAATGAAGTTAACACCCACCGCCCCCTCCACAACCTCAGCTGTAACGTCGACTTTCACCAGACAGATTGACAGAAAGTTGTCAAACTTTCTTGTGAATTTCGTTCATGAAACATACTCATAAACTTCCAAATTAATTTGCCAACGAATTTAGAGAGACGAGAAAACTTGAAGCCGAGGAAATTTTGGTACTTTGTCACCAATATGTATCAAATTCGAGTATTTTGTTAATTCCCGAGTTCTTTACCTGGCAAATAGTTATAACGCCGGTAACTGATGTTGATTCAAGATGACAGACTGGTGTCATTATTTGTTAGCTTCGAGTGTTTAACTTGGTTTTTACATCACACACACAATATCAATGACATGGCGATTCCCCGACCATCGCAGACGAAGTAAGAACTGAACTGTCAAAAAATGAATTAGTCTGACTCGTCTCTCATCATTGTACTCTTCGTCTGTTGGTTATCTCTTCTAAACAAGATAGGCCAGACTCCGATAGAAACATGCATGTATAAATGTATTACCGCGATACTGCTCAATGTATCAATGTGTGATCGCACATTTGGCAACCACAACAGCCTATGTGAGCGATTGGACATTCGAAATACTGTTGAAGCAAAACACTCTTACTATAATATCAATTCCTAAATTTGCTTAAAGTTAGCGAAATTTCACAATTCCTGTGGCGCGGCGAATCTTTGCGTCAAATAATTGCTAATGAAACATTCTAAAATGTAAAATATGTCCTATGTTTTGGGGTTTGCCTTACATATAAAAGTATGCTAATATTGGATTTCAAAACCAGACATAGAAATAAAGTGACAATCAACATACTAAAGCTTATTTTTTTTTAGAGTGCCGCTGATTCAAAATCAAACCGGGGTCCTTCTGGGTGACTGGCTATATCACTTCTTTAGATATCACTAGGCCATTGTATGCGTGGGTTCAAATCATGATGTATAATAATGAAATTTTGTCGACCCGACGTTAATGAGTCAGTTAAGATAGTTAATTGGTATAAAATGTCAATGTTTATTCTCCTTCATTCAAACACTAGAGAGTCAGTGATGACCCTATTATTCCTATTTAACTAGACACAAATAGAGCCAGAGTTGGCCGTCTCAGATTAACATTTGCCAATCGTACAGGCCGATCGCTAATGACTTGGTTTTGTTACTCTTGAAGGCAATCAATTAACGCATGGACCTTGTTTGTTTATATCTCATCACATAAAGGGACCCACTGTAATGTTTAAAACTGAAGCACGCATATCAACATGAAAAATGCGCATTTGATGTGATGTCATGTCATGTTATACACTCATGTCATCTTTTCTCTAAATACAACTTGTCCCCAATGAATGCAACGTCTCTGACGCCTTTTAACGTGTAAACAATTATTTCGATCTTTAACATCATCTTTGTCTAATCTAAACTTGTTGTGTTGTATGTTTCTCTTGATTTTCATTCTCTTTCGATCTTTCATTATCTCTCTCTCATTTTCATTTTCTTATTTAAAATTTATTTCTGTATAACCTTCGTTATATCATTATTTTTATTCTCGAGGGCTTGGCGATTTTAAGTTCAATACTCTAACCACAAGGCTACACAGGCCCTTCGAGATGACGATGCAGAGAAACACAACAAAAAGACATTGACGGTTCAACGACTTCCAATTCCTGTAACACGCACAAACAAACCCCGAAGGAAAACTTGTTGTCAAGACAATGCGGTATAAATTTAGTGTTTGATGCAATTTGTGTTGTATCAAGTTGATAAATGTTAGCCAAGCTGGCAAATGCCAGACGTATAGGCGACGAAATGGTTTTTGACTTCAGTGAAATCCTTAATAAATCTGTTCTATGTGTTACGATTGACTAAATTATATCACGGAATATTTACGGGTCTGGTCATTAAGATTTTTGGGAAAAAACACACACATTTAGGTCTAGTGTCTATAATGTTATAAGTTTGATACCACACAAACTCATTTGACCTAAGTTTCATTTTCATCGCTGACTTTTTTGAAATTCGGACGATTTAAGGTAGAAGTTTGATAAATCAAAGGATATTTTGTTTCGTAATTTGCTTCTTTGTTTTCGAAAAGAAACTTCATTAATGCCACGAATATTGAATTGTTGATTGACTATATAATATAATTTTCTATACATTTACTATAGATTTACTTTTTAATTAAACCATGGATATCTTCTAAACACTAACAACCTTGTGAAAAAGAAAACTCACACCATTTTGTCTCTACCGTTTTATATCTTGTCTGTTGCAGGGAAAGTAAACTAAAGAAAAGTTGCAAAATTTCAAAACGCGATCTCAAAATTTCACAACCCGTGTTGTGTTTCATAACCAAACAATAGGCTCGCAAAGGATAAACCCATATTTATCAATACATGTTTGAAATTCACACTAGTTTCGACATAAACTGTTAATTTAACTCAAAGCGACACAAGTTAGAGGGAGGATAAGTTAGCGTTGTGTCGTCGTGTATATGACCACTAATGGGTTAACGCGGGCGACAGCCATTCAGAGAGTTCCAGGAGAAACTTACTGTATGACTAGCGCTGTTGACCCAAACGCCAAAGTTTTTACTGTCCCGAATTAAAAGGGCAGAAAACATTGTGGGAAAGGAGGAATTGCTCATTGAGAGCAAATTCTCATTTTCTAACGATGTTTTCTAGATTCTAAATTCGTCTGCAACAAACTGCAACAAACTGGTCAAAAGTCGTTATCGTTTGGTAATTGGTGAAAAAGCGATCACTTATAATAATATTGGCTTTTAATGGTAAAGATATGAGGTAGAGAAATAATCTGGAAATCACGATTCGTACTCTGATATATGATTGCTCGAGTGAGTGCTCCATTTTCATTCAATCATGTCATGAAATTTGAGTCAGGATGTGTGAGAAGGTAACATGACACTTAGATGAGCTTGTGATAAACGATTAAGAATGGAGAACAAATATATAATCATCATACTCGCCATTGATTAAAGAATCTTATATGTCCTAGATTCGACTAATGACAACATTTATCTTGAAATATGTAAAGTAAAGAAAAAACCGCAAAACAGTGAGCAGGACATAGGCATACTGAGTAAAACTAAAACTACCGTTTTCCACATATGTTCATATTTATATATGCTATGTATCGAGCATCATATTGAAACTGGCAGCCGTTTGATTAAAGCAGAAAAAGAATTCAAAGATAAAGAAGACAAATGGCGAGACTTGAAAGAAAACGAACACTTATTGTAATGTTCGCCATATTTCTTTCTAATTCAGCGTTTTATATATTTTTCTAGGATCTAAAAGTGCGTGATATTGAACATCTGGCCAGTTTGCGTCTCATAGGCGACATCGGAAGCGTCTAAATCATTTGTAAATCTTGAATTATTGTGACCGCTCTAATTGAAAAGCACCAGTGAAGGAAAATGGAAACACGATTATCATTTCAATCGTGATACTTGGTTGAAAAGCTAGCTATTCTCGGTCATAAGATAGCGAGACACACTTTTCCCGGCTCGAAAACATCAAATCATGGTGCTAAGTTAGCGACTAACACACCTATGGCCCCTAAAAAGGAACCAGTACTTTTATCAAGGTATTTATTGATTGATTAAATGTAAGCATTTTAATTAAATTATAATAAAGCATTGATTAACGTTGATCATCGCCTCAAAAACGGAACCGGGTCGTGTTAATGCAGCGACGTGCTTATAAGGCAGTACGGTGTACTTATAGACAAATGAGCAAACATCCCTGTGTAATCAGCAGCCTTTTTACTAATACTCTCCATACATTATTTTCACTTGAAACAGTACCTCTCGGATCCTCTAATCGGGGACGATAATCGTTGGATTAGAGAGACCACAGCGTTGTTTTACATGACTCTCACAAGTCCCTTTCCATAGTACACTTACTTCTAAAACATGTGACTGTTATTAGCTATTATTACTTTTAGTGATAATCGTAGATATGTGGAACTCCAGTCTGACTCAACATCGTCTTAACTTTTCAAGTTTCACTTTTTATTTGCCTTCTACAAATAATTTGTTTGCTAGATCAATCAAGTTTCTACATCGCGTTAACAATTTGTTAGTTATATCCCAATATATCTCCATCTTTAGTGGGTGATTGGATTGTCTACGAGGGACATTTAATACGGATATCCCTCGCCTTTCGGTATTTCAGCTGAGAGGCTACAACCCAAATCTACCGCACCTTATATCTTAACCCACATAAAGAAGGGTCTAGAGGTTTCATGTTAAGTACTCTCATGACTATGAGACGGAAACCTGTATAAACAAGATCAGTTAGAATCTTAATCTAGTCTTAGAGAAACATTGTTAAAAAGCTTTTTTCACAGTCGTTGCTTAGGAAGTAAATGCTGTTCCGGTAGGACGACCTTAAATAAAATTTATGCAATGTAACTTTGCAATTGTTGAATAAATAATTTATTCTTTGATTCAAGGCTTTTCAAATCTATTTAAGCTATACTGCGTTTTTAAATTTGAAAGCATCTAAATGTTGCTTTCAGAGTATAAAGAAACTGGAGTTACACTTAATCTCTAAAAAAGAATTCGTTTCACAATAATTCAGGGCACTAAACTCTAATTGCCATCTTGGGATAACTAGAATAATGACATATCGCAATAATTCAGGCTGAGCTATGGTGTAACTCCAGGGTACCGCTATACTAAAAAGTTTATGCTTAAAATTTGCGTAAGTTACTAAAACAACATTCCCTATTATTTTAATTTCGTGTTAAGCAATATTGCAACATAACACGGAGTTAAGTAAGTGTGCTTTCATTTAAGATGCTATCCATGTTCATCCGTTTTGGCTTACGCAAATATTTTCCTCAAGTTGTAAAACGGTACCCAGGGGATTAGAGATACTTGCGGTAGATGACTTAAAACTGGAATGAATAGTGTGACAAACTGAAGACATAGAAAACCATAGTGTTAACATAAAACTATATAAAATCATCGTAACAGAATGACTTTTAGCTTATGATAATCTCTAAAACTCTCTGTCTCATTGTATTTCAAACGCTATCTGCAAATACATTTGCATAAAGGAATCTCTTTATTGATGTTTCGAATATCAGTTTACCTAAATGATTATCGAAATGATAACTTATAGATTAAAGAATCCTGTAAAGCGTTTATGCCACTGGAGTCATTTCGAAGAAAGAAGCATTTACTAAACGTAAGAAGCTTAGACTGTTACTGTCCGAATGTTTTCGATTTTCTTCTCTTGCAATAAAGTTTCAAGTAGCCTGGTTCAAGAAATCATTCAAACATACATCTTACATCCTTGCAACACAATCAGAAGACATGTATTATAGTATAAGTCCCAGGGTACTCACCATATACTGTAGTGAGGTGACAGGAGAGAAATACCACCACCCACACTAGTGCGAAGGTTATACATGAAGGCTGCATTTTTGTCAATGTTACTTTTTTTCTTCAAACTCTAGTCTTTCTCGTCCAACTCTTTCTAATCACAGAGAGGCTAAAGTTCCTCTGTGTTTTAATAAAAGTGCTAAGTATATGTTATAAGATACGAATAGTATATAAGTCTTTCAACTGATCAGTCTCCCTTTTGATTAAAATAACTAGATAAAATAGTAATCTATTCAATAATATTCCACGAAAATAGATACTTAATGTTTCTTTCTATATGTAATTGTATAAATATCTCTTTTTCTCTTATCCAAAATTTAATTCCAATAGCTAGACATAGTGAACTCTCATCAAAGAAGTCGCCACAGAAAGATGTTGTGCATGTACACTCGGTCCTGCGCTTAAACACCGTTCTCGTCACTGGGCGAGCGGTTTTCGAGTCCCCGGTATTTATACCCGATATATCGCCTCCTTACTCGCTACTCACAACTCTCCGCCGAATCGACAGTCAGAGAGAGAGCGTCATCGATACGGTGAAAACAAATTACCGGTCTTGTAGCGCAACCACCCAACGGAGCCTACGCACCTTCTGTATTAAACAGCTGGGTACACGAGAAAGGGGGTAACGGCATCGGCAAAACAAATATACTTAAAAGGGGGTAGGGGGTAAATGTCGTGTTTGTAATTATATGTATTATATGACCATTAAGCATAGACGTACAAGTTGGATGAGCTATATCGACTTATAGAGAGAGTGCCACGTGAGTGCCACGTGATAAGGGGTGAGACACAATCTGATTAGAAAATAACACGTGGTAACGAAGTGACAAACTGCGAGAGGCACGGATACACATGACCAAAGGGATTATACTTAAAACCCACAACATGAATTGGTTTGATATGTTTAATGATAATGCGTATAAAAGACCAAAACAATCATAAAAGATGCTTTCGGACCATAGGTGAAAGGGATTCGACTACCCCAATAGTGCTGGAACCGACTTCATGCTTGTGCAAACAGGTTAGATCCGGGCCAGCCGCCAAGTAAATTGGTGGCTGGTCTGGATCTAACCTGTTTGCAACTCTGAGTTTATTATAAAAAAAACTTTAAGCAGATATGAAAGGTTTTGGAAAGCAGACGACACAATCATCTATTTTTAGAAAATAAACCAGCATTCTAAGGGTGATAATCAAAACAGATTAGTTAATAAACAAGGTGAATAACTCGTGGGTCGTCACCGAGGGAATGTCCAGTTTAATGAAGTAGACCAGCATTCCTCTATCTCTGGTCTAGAGGGTATTAACTCACACATCTAACTCCATCCATAGCCATCATCCGAAGTTCGTTTTAAAACAAAATTTTGTGGGCGAGTCCAAATAACATCTACAACACGGGGATCATAGCAATACAAGGTAGGATATCACCGGGGAATTTTCCTTGCCTAATTCACAGAGCCTTCTTTAGTCAGCCTTTATAAGTGGTTTGATGCATGTATCTATACATACCATTTCAAAAGACTTGTGGGTGTTGTAAACTCTTTTAACGCAACATAACAGTATATGAGAAAAACACATGCTACCTTGATATCAGTCACATTTTTCTTTTTAACAAAATGATGTCTTGTTGAAAAAAATGATGGCTGAAAAATACCTGTTTCGAGCTTTTAATGACCCTTTTGTGAACTATATATAAGCTCTATAATCATTATGTTTAAAGACAACGTTTTATTCAGGAGACCAGCCTCTACAAAGGATTCAAACCTTGCGTTACCGTGACTTTTAACCCGACTCAGAGATTGGCTCTCAGATTAGCATTCTAGCCACAATGCCCCTCCTTACAAAGCCCTGAAAAAGAGATGTGCGCTTAAGTGTTCGATCGAAGAATAATATGTATGCGAAACAATACGATTAAGGTTGAAAAGTGGTCGAAACGAAGGTGAGTCACAAAACACCCGGTGATTGAACATTCTTCACAGCGTCCAAAAAAAAAACGTGTTTAGCTCGATCATGGCAAGAATTGCTCTCCTTCCTACATGGCACCCTTTATGTATTGTTCAGCGCACCCATCCCAATAGGATTTCCATACACACCATCTTCATATAACTAGGACGATCAATGGATGTCGTAGTCCAAGACCATAGAAAGTCACTCACAAGCGTCAATGACTTTCTATAATGTTGTACTCCACACTCAAAGCAGTCTTATAGTGTTTCATTTATACCGTATCGCAACAGGCCAGGCGTGTAGGCCAACAAACAAAATCGCTACTCGTGTTGCTTGTTCTTCTTTTGATCTTTGACCAATCCCCATTTCATGAAAAAACAAACAAATAGGAATAAACGACCTCAGCGTAATGACTCAATTTTATATCATACCAACGCTTTCCCCAGACAGGAAAATGATTCATCATTGAGTTGTAATGTAAAGTGACCTTGGGTAATGACCGACAAGAAAATTGCTTATAAAACAGTGCACCAAACATATCAAATATAATCTCCTCCTTATACGTGAACATCTCTGATATCTAAATGGTCATTCGGTGTATGAATCACAAGGAAAATAAAATCTTCAATTAAAATATAACCATTGTATCGAATAGAGCTATAGGCGTCGGAGACATAATCAAGCACATTTTTGAAGGTCAAATCTAAGAAGGTAGTCACTCATTGATTAATGATAGAAACTGTTTATATCTTTCTGAAGCTGTTCTTTAATGGCGCCGATAGTGATGATGTTATTTTGTCATTAAAGGCTCTGACGTAACGGACTTAAATGGCATACTTACTTCCGGTAAGAAATATTTCGAGCTTGGTATAAACAAAATAACCTTTGATAATCCGTATGCAAGCCGAACGAAAAATATTTCTTTTCAGTCAGCAATTACTTTGTTTGTTCTCACTAGATTGTTATCTTGAATTAGTCGTACTGATTACTTCAAAGAATACGGCCCACTCAATCCGCTTTTATTTTAACTGCCTCCCTACATTTAACACGCAACTTCATTTCATGCAGGTGAATTATGTTATGAGTCAAACAAAGAATCCTGCGATATTTGTTCTCGTAAATCAAAGTCATGAAGGAAGACGGAACCAAAGTCCCGACCATAATGTTTCTAATGATCTCTAACGAAAGAATCTGTGACAACGAATTATTAAGACTTACACAAACGAAAACAAATGACAACTTGGACGGAAGACAACACTACTTTTAGGGACGTTTTTTGAACGGGATACTTTTCTCGGATATGGACGCGCGCCAATGCACGAAACTACGTACAATAATAGATAGAACATTCCTGTTATACCAAAATGGTCTTCCATCTATTATCTAATTAATTATATTTGACTTGTGGCGGGATATAATACATATAGGCAAGTGATTCTTGCCAATACTACCGATTCTTTTGTGGTCGGGACTGGCTTGGAAACCTTCCAGTCAATCTTCTTCATTTTATTGCCTTCAAAACTATCCAACAGATACGCCATCATGATTGAGAAGTGACGTCATATGTATACTTGTAGTCGCCATCGTGTCAAAGAACGTGAGATATTTATGGGAAGTTGTGTCGTCAGTTGAATAACATAAAGCCACTAAGATTGCATAGATGTTTTAATGTGGATATACATACGCAGATAATTCGTCCAGACGTTAATAGTAAAAGTTCGAACTTACCCGTCCAAAATATTCTGACATTATTAACAAGTTGTTGCTAGTTATATAAACGATTATGTCCAAACTTTGCTTTAAATCATATTAACGATCGGAAGAAACGAGGGGACGAGGGGAATCGTTAACGGCATATTGTTCGACGATTAAAAGTAAGCAAAACTATTTTACCAGGATGTCAGTCATTGATATTAGGACAATTGTTGGGATTATGTTGTCGAAGTTTAGAAAGGCCAGTTCCTCTCCCTCACAACACTAAAATGGTTTTATCGCTAGCTTGTCGTGTATATAAATAATACTTCAAAATCCACAGTAAAATAATTATCATCTTGTTTACGTTTTTGGCAAAGACTCGGTTCTATTTTTCTAGTTCATAAACGGTAATTTTAATCGTAACTATTTAGGTGTTTCCGTATCATGAAAAATACACGTTGGATAAACCCGATGAGTTCAGATTGGGGTTACAAAAAATGTCCTCCTTGTACAAGTAACCAATCAAAAACATTTCCCGAACAAAAATTGATTTTTTAACAAATATGTTTAATCCGGATCCCCTGCTTTACACCGATGTCTGATTAAAGCTCGGGGCATGCACATGTTGGAATTAAGGATTTTCATTTTGTCATCGAAAGCGCACGCTGTTTACTTTACAGAAGGCATTGGTAAAGGAAATGTTGCATTGTAGCTGCTGGCATTGTTGCACTTTTATCGAATAGTCGTATCAGCACAGTGAAACAATAACGCGATCTCCGACTAGTCACCTCCACTGTCGCAAACACTCAAAACTAAAAACGTCCTCATGATCTCCCCCGGATGACAAAATTGATCTCAATTATAAGGTTATTAGTGAGTCGAATGGGACCGTTGGGAGGGCATCATGAATGACATAAATTGTCACGATTCCCTCGTGTCCCATTACAAAAGGCAAATTGTCATTTCATCTTCACAACCCTTATAGCTGTGCGGTACATTGAATTGTCGTTTGGTAAAGAGTTTTGATGGAAATATATATTGTAAAAAAATGTCTGACTATCTCTATTTGTTGCAGCTAAGCTAGGCAATTCCTCTCGTAAATATGACTCTTGATATACTTTGGCATATTAGATTTGTGTGATTAAATAGATATGTTCTGGTTCCAAGATAAAAGGACATTGATTACGGAGATGTATATAAATGAAAGGCCAAAGGCTATTGATAACAGGGTTATTGTTGGCATAAACCTCATTAAATATTTCACGATAAATAGGTGTCAGGTCGAACCGATTTGGAAAACGCTGGTGCTTTTTTTGACTCGCATTCTTCCTTATCAGAGATAAACACAGCAATAGTGCCGTAAATAAACTAAATATGCAGATCCGGGTACCGTTTACTAAACGAGTTAAAGAACTATCTGCGTAAGTAAAAACTGGTGAACATGGATAGTATCTTAATAAATAAAAGCACAATATTGACATGTGACACGTCATTGGAAGCGTCTCGAAGATGTCCTCAGCTTGGAGCGAATTCACAATGTATAGTCCTGCGCGGCCCCGTTATCAAGGCAGAGAACTTGTAGTACGTAGTCACGGGTTCGAACCCCATCGGAATGACTGTTGCAGGTAAAGCACATTTGTCACTTCAGAGCATTTGTATAGAGTTGTTGAATTCCAGGAAAGTCATTATATAGTTGTAACAATGCTGACAGGGCGTTTTACCCTATAAAAAGGGCAAGCTCAAGGGGTTATGTCCAGAATGGCGAACGCAACATCTCCTTTAAGCGTAATGGACTCATTCCCAAAGATGCATTAATTGACAGTAACAAATATAAGCCGACAGCGGACATTCCTGTTTAAATATATAAAGCATTGGAGCATTTTTGTACGTGATAATTATTGAGCATATGCTGAAACAAAAGGGACAAAAAGAGTTATCGCTCATCACGAGCTATTTCACTTTGTGCCACACACTTGTCTTTAGGTCGATTTTTCAGGTCAACCATCTGAGTGTTAAAGAAAGGTGCCGTCTGTAGTTTGGTAATGTATTCACGGAAGCAACTATTTATTGTATAACTGAGCCGCTCCTTTCACAACAGGGTTACATAAACTAAGAATGATGCTTATATCACTTTTACAAGTCTTCCGCGCCCGTTATTTACAGTGAAATACGTCACTAGGGGTCAGATTGTTGCTCTCTCGCACTTTTATTCCCGGCTATTCCAGTTTTTGAAAGAAGAGGGAAAATGAGGAAAAAAGAAGAAGAAAATAATAACAACTAAAACAACAAAAGCGTTATGTGGTTTCAAGAGTAGTAATACAGAAACTAAATTGTGACTGGTCGAATTGAAAACAACAACGAAAGTATGAACTTAATATTCTAAACGAAGATGAATGTTAACCATTGTGACTTAAGGCTTAGTTGCTTGTCACCCCCTTTTGTCACAATGGTTTCTTACGGCATTTGTTGCTGGTTCCATAAAGCGTTAAATAATTGAGTTGAAGGCGCATACAAAAGGGACTAATGCTTTGCTGTAAACTTTTGGTCCGATTTAAATAATTATTACCAAGAGAACCCATCAGCTCAACTTAAACGTGAAAGCCAACGAGAAACAACCAAGAATTAACCAGTTTAATACTTCAGAATACCCCAATCTTCACCTCTGACCTAGTCACATGATACACAAATTAAAGGAGTTCGTTAAATAGGGTCGCACAGCATTCATAAATTAATTTTCAATGAACATAGTAAAAGAACTTTATTTGTACTCATACCCTTTCATGTGCCTTTAAGGGATTAATTGTACGTCTCGATATGGGACAAACGGCAATCTATTCTCTTGGCTCTCAATTCCTGATTCAATGACATAACTGAAAGCTTCTTTTCTTACTTTTTTGATCTGGATCTGAATTGAAATTGTTTGCCGTTTTCAACCGTATTTCCGCTTTGTCACGTCGCCAACAGTACCTAGCCAAGCGGCAGTAAAGTAAAACATCTCGTCAAAGGATGTATGTTTTATTCATCTTAGTCACATCGACAACTTTTCTAAAGTGGATTTGTAATAACGCATTGGGTCCTGTGTGGTACCGTAGTTAAAGGTGGCTGACAGATAAGTCCCGAGTTCGAGCCCATCTGATACCACTGGTTTTTTTGTGGGGTTTAAACGTACATGTGATCCCACATAAGACATAATATAACCCATGTTGACACGTCGTTAAACTATGAAGAAGCATACTACTCCAATAGATATATCAGGTGTGACAATCGTCATGTATATGGACACACGTTTCGTAACATGTGTCACAAGTGGGCTTCGTGCGACAAGTGTAAGTAATACACGCGTATGCTTGACCGGCGTCAAACATGGTTATTTTCGTCATCATCCGTTTTCCGTAATAGTGTCTCCGTAAACTGATACTCCCGCGTGTAACTAGAACTTTACCATAGAGCGCAGTTCGCGGTACGCAATTGAATCGCGAACTGAGAACTGACGTCTAACTTCACGGACATAACTTTATCATTCTTTGTGATAATTTATGTGAATGTGAAAGGATCTTACCTCGTGTAAAACTATCTGTGATTAGCATTGCACCGTATGCCTCACTACATGATCGAGTTTATTAAAAGACAACTTTCAATGAGGGCAATTGAAGCTGGAAAAAATCATCGATGTTCCGTTTAATCAACCAAGTAAACTCTTCTCTTGTGAATCCACATCTACAGTTACAGAGCTGTTTAAGCCAGGGAGACGGAGCCTCGTGATTCCAAGATGTAAACTTTCTCTCTTCCAGATAGGATCTATTTAAGTATAGTCATTTGGGAGACGTCGAACAGTTTAACTGAAAAAAAGGCATTATACTGAACTGCATAGCTTCGAAAAAGATTAACGTTAAGATTATAAGATAAGATAATGTATTACTTATTAACATAGCATGTGTAAACAAAGTAGAATTACATAAGTTAAAGTTCACATAGTTAGTAGCACAAATGCATAAACATGACATATTTCACCAATGCATAGACGTGGCGCACCATACAAATTCATAACCATAATACACCATACACACGCATTAACATAATACACCAAACAAGTGCATAAGCATGGCGCACCATACAAATTCATAAATATGGCACACAATCCATACAAATTCATAAACAGGACAATACAAATATAGAAACGAGAAAGTGTCAGTTTTGAGGGCAAAATATGGAATAAGTTAAATAAAAGAATGGAAAGATGAATATAACAGTAAAAACTAAATGCTGGAATATTTGATGATGGTAATGAATTAATTTTCAATTATGATATTATCAGTGCACCGGTTGTAAGCCTTATTAAAGAAATTACTACTACAATTGCATGATAAATGTATCACAACCCGTCTAAAGGACCGATTAGTTACATAAATAAGATCTATGTAAAGGCCTTGAGAAGGCCATTCTGCGCTCGACTCAACTATCCTGTTAATATAAAACAATGGACAATTTGCAAACGATTTGACACAGACTGACAACAATCTCATTCCTTCTGATTTTGAATGGTTAATGTTTGGGGTACCAAAATATTTTTTTATACCGCGTTTATCATTTTGGTTGAGCTTTTTCGATGCTCATTTAACCCCTTGTCCCATACAAACTTCAACACAATCCTGTAAATGTAATTATGTGTATACATGAGAATTTGCTAGCGAAAATCGGTTTCTCAAATCTTCACTATCATTTCCTCTTAATCTCGAAACAAAATGTTATCATGCCACATACTATTTGAATGGTATGTTGATGCTTACAATTTGGACGAATCAACAGCTTTTGTTTATGGGAATGTGTCGGACATGCGATGCGTGGTCGTTCGTTAAATATAAAAAACAAAGGGTTAGCATTTACTACTGAGGTAGCGTCATAGGTTGCTAGTTTTAAAGTTATTCCGACCATAATACTTCATAAAACGAATGGATAAACGCTGGGCGACTTTTAATGAAGCTGGTGCGACATGACTTACTCGTCTTGCGTCTTTTTTTTAAATTATGTAAGGTAGGAAAATCAGTCAGTGACTAATGTTTGTAAATAATGGTTATCTGTATTGACTAGGAATTACCAGGGACATACATGTATATCCAGACCGCCGTAATATGACATAAATACTGTTGAAAAAGGCATAAAATCTTATCAAACCAACCATCCGCTGGGGCTGGATCGATAACGTCATTTTCAGCATTGCCAATACAGCCAAATAACTTCAATATAAGATGACAGTTGATATCGCAATGGAAGCGTACTAAATTCAATAACATTCTACCATAGGGCAATGATTTATTACAAGAGAAGCGATAAAGATTTCCGAAACGGGACAATATACCGCCATTTGCAATTCTCTCTTTCATTGTGACCCATTCCCGAAGTCAATACAGCGGACGTCAGTTTTTCAGCGTTGTTCATCCATAAACATGATATTTGGCATGACGACGTATTATGTAGACGACCAGACACTATTATTGTCCTTCCGAGATACTCGACCGGACCGGTCTGATCGTTCAGCCCCGCTCAATTAACCAGCTGGGTTTAACATTATAAAGCGATGTTGCCGAAATGTAACAAGAAAAGAACTATCAAAACGGACCGGTTACAATGACCAAATAAAGCACACAAATAAAGTTCAAGGGGATAGTCTTATTTCGTAATTTAATTATAATGGAATATAGGTTTAACCAATGCGTTGCGTATCCTTTTCCTACTTGACCTACCACGTCTATGAGACAAGCGAAATAATACGTCATTACACAGGCGACAGGAATGACAACATATGGCAATGTAAAGATTTTCTAACGACGATGTTTTATAATGTCATTCAACACAATCTATAGTTCCCATCTTGATGTCAAATCAAGGAATAAATAAAACATCAGAAAGTTCCAGGAGTATAAAGCCATAATACACATTTCCTTGTACTTTTGTCTCTGACTTAAATACACACATGGGGATAAAGCGTCTAAGGAAATCGTATCTTGTATGCCATTCGTGTATCTCAACAGATCGCTGCAGGGATGGACAAATCAATTATGTGTATTTCCCAGTTTTTCCAAAAGACCTAACGGACAAATGAATATTTACTTTTATTTACTTTATAACCAGTATATGGGCAATTGCAGAAAGATGTTCAGCATTTACTATCATGAGAGAGTTAGTGTCTGGTTAAAATAGAGACAACCCCATGGCGGAACATGCAATTCATGACAAACAGCATTTAACTTTGGATTTTCGGTTAAAACTGTTTGGAAAAAATAAACGTCAATGATCGTATGGAGAATGTTCTCCTTTGGCCAAGATAGTTACCATAATTCTTTAACGAGTAAATAAGTAATCGTGTTGATAAGAAATTGACAGCCATTATTTGATTAACTTACAACAAACAAACCCCATAAATCATAAAAAAAACTAGTCTTGCAATTTACACTGCCACGTTCCCATTAGCAATAACTTAATATGAGTTACAATGGAAGAAAAAGATACTCGAACACTTTATGGTACATCAAAGAAACTATAAGAAATGGTAACAGAAATATAAGACCACATAATCTCACATGGAGGCATTCGAGTCAACGCAGAATACCAAGACTGGCCAAAAGTTACGCTTTTAGTAAATGCACTCGATTATTTCTGTCTGGACCGACACTGGGGATTCATCAGCGAGCACCCTCGACTTTAAAGTAACAGTTTGTATCTCTTTCATATACATGTACATCTTACATAGACCGACGGAGCCAGAGAAATTGACATTACCCGCAACCTACCGGAACAACTCGAACGATTGTGCGTGTTGTAACAGTCGACGGTAATTGGCAATTACTAAAATTGAATTGTTTGTATAGATGTCTTGTAAAATATCCACTCCCTGTCACTTTGAGATACCCGAAGCAATGCAGTTATGTTTTCTAACTTGTTCTGTTTTATTTTTTGTTTGAAAAGTGCGAATATTCTAACTCCTCTCACTATTTGTGTTCTTCATTTTTCGTTAGTATACATAAGAAGGTCGACTATCTGTATTCGAAATATGGACATGATGTACTTGAGTGTACCTGGGGCGACAATCAAAAGTTGATAATCGTACACGATACATTTGTCATCTGTGAAATTCTCGTATCGTCCACGAACTAAACGTGGGCGTTTGTTACAAAGCTGAGCAAATTACTTATTATTTATTTTCAGAAGTTAATTCATGAACGCAGAATGGAGTAAGAATGTAATATTTCATTCTGTCCTACAATATCTCACATTGATTCATGTTTTTAGCCGGAGGCAATACATTGTTTAGTCATTGAAGTAATTGTTTATATGGGAAGAACGAAATGGATGTTCTTCGTTAATAGTACAGTGTCATCTTTGCACACTGTTCAAGAAGAGATATTGAAATAATGAACCAAAAACCTTTAAGATATGATATCTATTTTGCCTCCTCCAGATGATTTCGGTCAGATTTTCATGTAAAGGGAGTTTTATAACCTGATGTTTATTAAACTGAGCTTAATAAGATGGCGTGGGAAATATTTGGACGAGAAAAGCGTTTCCTACATTTGTTAACACATTTCTCCTTTAACGTTTGGATCTAATATGATTTTCTATCGTACAAAAAACACTCTCGACCGATCATTATGCAGTTAATGGGGAGAAACAAGATAACAAGATGTCTGTACAGTTATTGGACCTTTTAAAAGTCAATCGAGATTCAGTGCGAGACTACAGTAACGCCTTCACAAAAATGGAGGACAAACAGCATCCATGTACTAAACGTTCAATCAAAAACAAATTGAATCAAGCCGCTCTCATGAAATTCAAAACGAAATAAGTCTAGACCGTTTATGCCTATCAAGCAGAGTCGTCTCGTTCAATTAGTTTGTTTTTACTGGTATAACAGGGATATCGCGCTGCCTGGAATCAGACAGCTAGAACATTACTGAACGCATTTCGCTTCGACATCTACTTATGAATGATATATTATGTAAACGAATTGTATTGATAATTTAATAATTGAAGACTGGATATTCCTTCAATGATCTATTACAAATGTGTACGGGAGCAATGAATGTTTCTCGCGTGGTATTTTCATTTGAAGGTCGAATTCAACTGTATGACATTCTGTTTTCGGTGAAGATTGGCGTTAGACTCTTATATTTCATTGCTTCCTTCCACGATTTAATAATAAAAAAACGCACACCATTTTCCACCCCGATAGCACGTTCTTAAATAATCCGATCCATAATAGTCAGATACTCGAAACTCGTAAACGAAAAAACTCCTTATATTCTAGGTTTCGATAAAGGATACTTTGTAGCACCCTGCGACGATATTTATAACAGGTAACTTCTAGCTTTGATAAGTGTACTGACGACCGAGATGTAAAAATATGTTTGGGAAATGTGTTTGATTCGAAATCAATAAATAAACGGTGGAACATCAACTTAATCATTCTAATCAGTCTATTGTAGTCATAAAACTTCATATCATTAGATCCTCTTTCAAAAAATCCCGCTGTAAACAAACGTTTTACTGACAAGATATTGGTTTCTTTGATCAAATATGACGCATAACATTATTAACTACCGTTTGAAAGCTCAAGCTAAACCCTTTCCAATAAGATGCAACACCGCTGTCGTCCACTTTCATAACTTCGTATTGTTTATCAACATTCACCGTCTGTTGACCTGCCTAATTAGCATGCATAACACGCTATACCGAGTATCTAGAAATATCCTCGGAGTCGTCCGTAATGTTCGACAATGCGGTTCGTCCACGTGCATTATTTGATAAATGCTACTAAGCTTACCTGTTGATATATACTGTGTATAGCTATTGTTTATCGACTGTGTTCGGAAGACCATCGAATATTGAATATACCAGTCATAATTATTCATGCATAGAGGGCAACAGACGGTAAATGTTGGTGAACAATACTGACCTTTTAAGTTTCAGTGCTTTCCCCATAATCGAGAGCACAATGATGCGGCTGTCAAATATACATTTCGGTTTGGTCATTGTCCTTGTCAAATTACGACGTATCATTTATTCTGCATCAATTATCCATCATATGGTTTGTGTACGGGACAAGATTTTATGGGTCGTTATCAGATAGAATCCTTTTCAAGGACCGCGCTATTATAGTATACCATCGATGAAGAAGCTAAAGGTATTAATACAGAGAGTTTTCTAATGCCTGTACACCACGCATTTACTAGATAATGATAGATCCATTGGCCAAGACAAAACAAGGTGTTGTTATGCTGAGCTTCATCAAGTTTAGAGTAATACGGTGTATAGGCGATGCAAGGGTGACTACTAATGCTTTTCATAAAGCATGCGACCTATTGACAAACAGTTTGATATATTCCACACGCCTTGTTAAAAGCTCCAATAGAAAGGTACAATACGACTTGTGACCTGTTTTAAAGGCACATCAAAGGAGAGGAGTACAAATAAATTACTGAAAAAATATATGGAGTTCTTTTATTATGTTCATAAAATTCATGAGAATAAGTTTAGGAATGCATTGAGACCGTATTAAATAGACTTATTTAAAATAAGTTATTTTGTGCTTGAAATATAGTAGTCTCCAATTCAATCATGTTTATCAACAACCTGTTTGTTTACTTATTCGAAATAACGAATTCTGATTGGTCGGTTCAAACATTTGTGTATCAACTGTCAAGGTCAGGGGTGAAGAATCACACAATTAAACTGGTTAATCTGGGTTAATTCTTGTTGGCTTTCACGTTTAAGTTGTGCTGATGGGTTTTTTTGGTGATAACTATTTGAATCTGACCAAAAGTTTACCAATCAATATAGTTTTATATAGCATTTATCTCCTTTTATGTGCCTTTAAGGTAAACCCCACCTTTCTGTGTTAGATATCCCTTGTGTTGATTGTTCCATAAACGAAAGAGTAAGTTAGTTTTATTACAACTTGGCAGTGTTACCCGTGTTTGTCTAATGTGGGCTTCACTGTATTGTCCTGGAGGACGATTTATGCTGTTATCATAACATAAAGTACGTGAACGCCGGATTATTTTGTCAACTTCACAAACATTATGTCATATGTAATACAACAAGGGAGAATGGAGGATAACAATCGATAACACTCGCGTAAGGGACCGTTGATGGCCGAGTTCAAAATGACAGTAGTTATTCCCCCATTCGTTTGTTGGTTTGTGTTATACATCGGATCAAAAGTGTTCCAGTTATAATAAGGTGCCGACTAAACCATCGATATCCCGTAAGTAAAACTGGAAACTGCCTCTTATAAAAATCTAAATGTTACAATGGGATTTGAGCCATGAGGAGAGGCTCTATGTTATTCAAGGTTCTATACTCTAACTACTAGACCATTGGTGCCCATTAAAGAGACTCTCTCAGAGATGGGTGCATTTGAAGTAATAACCGTCAAAAAAAATATATTCACAATCGTTGTCTTTAAACCAAAGACCGTTTTCATTTTCTTACCTTATGAGGTGATAAAACCCCGTGATTTCGTTATTTAACGTGAAGTGAGTGTTCGCGCTTGTCTGTTCCTCTATGGGAAAGCCGGTTTATAAATAAACGGAGGAATTCTTTTCGCACATTTTAGAAATAAATTTCATATCAATTACCTGCCTTTGATTTTTAATTCTGACCTTTTAATTTGAATTACATATATGCAAATGGCAAATAAAAATCCCAATCCATGAAAATATTTTATAATATGAAACTTGATTTTAAAATGGCATTTGTTCTGTTTAATTTTGAATCTTGTTTTTATGTCAATACCTATATTTGACCTTCATTCATGGAAGGCATATAATTACATCTTATACTTATACTTATTGTTTTTCTTGCTCACCGAATGGCAAATACTATGCCTATATATATATATAATATAATCTAATTAAGCAAGATTTAACTTACTAATATTTACTCTGTTTGATTTCCATTAGAGGGTTCCTGATGGGACAACGTAAAGTCAATTCCAGGTTGAAGCGATCTTAGCACATATAGAACATAGTTTGTTAATATACAAGACTCGCTGACATTTTAACTAAAGGATCGTTACAAATAACGTTTAATAACGGACCAGAAAAGATCTCGACATCAACTTATTCAGATGTACTAGTATTCTCTTTTTTCTTAATATAACTTATGTAATTTGGTAGTCAGATAATTTTGAATAGGATTTGTGATGTAATCGACGCTGTAAGTTGTGCTTCATTGAAGTTGATTCTCAATGAAAAAAAAGTCTTAAATCCAGGTATGAAGATTCATCGCATTTTGGATTTATGCCCTGTAACAACCCGTTTTGTAATAAAGTTGCATAATGTAATAATTATTACAAAACAGGTTGAAGTTTATTACATTTTGCGTTTTTCGATGCGAACCAATTATGTAATAAAGTTGCATATTGTAATAATTATTACAAAACGGGTTGAGGCGTATTACACTTTGCGTTTTTCGATGGTTGTTACATCGATGCGAACCCATCGAAAAGCGCAAAATGTAATAAACTTCAACCCGTTTTGTAATAATTATTACATTATGCAACTTTATCACATACTGGGTTGTTACAATGCCCTTTTGCCGTAAACATGTCACATTATACATATTGCTTATGATTTCGGCGTTACCTCATATCTTACTTGCCCAGAGCCAAACAATAACCTACAGAAATGCTAAAAAAGGCTTTTGTCGCTGCGTAATGGGCTAAAATCAATATTAGAAAATAATCATTTCAGTGGTAACGAGCATTTTCGTCTTTTTCGAATTGTTCTGTGGCTAGGTCGAAACAAGAATTAAATAATAAATGGCCTTTTAAAGACTTTTTATCTACTACAACCGGTCATGTATCAAGTGACCTTCGTCCTGTATCAAAATACCCATACGCTAAATGACTTTCCATACAGTGTTTTAGATTGATCGCTTACAACAAGATCGACTGTGTATCTAGAAAAGTTTCTTGTAGATTTTTTTTCTGGATGAGTACATGACGTAAATTGTGTGATGTACTTGTATTATCAAAGGGTGAATGGGACAGACATTGTTATTGTTCATTGTGCTCTCTAGATGGTCTCTTTGAAATAAGGACCTTTCAATGAAATAAAACGAAATGTCGTCGTTATTTAATCACAAATATCCGAACCTTTTGCAATCTATAAACTGTAGATGAAGATCCTCCAACGTAAGAGCTTAACTTATACCGGTAAATACCTTGCGAATAGTGAACACCAGTTACTTATACCGGTAAATATCTTGCGAATAGTGAACACCAGTTACTTATACCGGTAAATACCTTGCAAATAGTGAACACCAGTTACTTATACCGGTAAATACCTTGCGAATAGTGAACACCAGTTACTTATACCGGTAAATACCTTGCGAATAGTGAACACCAGTTACTTATACCGGTATATACCTTGCGAATAGTGAACACCAGTTACTTATACCGATAAATACCTTGAGAATAATGAACACCAGTTACTTATACCGGTAAATACCTTGCGAATAGTGTACACTAGTTACTTATACCGGTAAATACATTGAGAATAGTGAACACTAGTTACTTATACCGGTAAATACCTTGAGAATAGTGAACACTAGTTACTTATACCGGTAAATACCTTGAGAATAGTGAACACCAGGTACTTATACCGGTAAATACTTTGAGAATAGTGAACACCAGTTACTCATACCGGTAAATACCTTGAGAATAGTGAACACCAGTTACTTATACCGGTAAATACCTTGCGAATAGTGAACACCAGTTACTTATACCGGTAAATACCTTGAGAATAGTGAACACCAGGTACTTATACCGGTAAATACTTTGAAAATAGTGAACACCAGTTACCTATACCGGCAAATACCTTGAGAATAGTGAACACCAGGTACGTATACCGGTAAATACCTTGAAAATAGTGAACACCAGTTACTTATACCGGTAAATACCTTGAGAATAGTGAACACCAGGTACTTATACCGGTAAATACCTTGAAAATAGTGAACACCAGTTACCTATACCGGTAAACACCTTGAGAATAGTGAACACCAGTTACCTATACCGGTAAATACCTTGAGAATAGTGAACACCAGGTACTTATACCGGTAAATACCTTGAAAATAGTGAACACCAGACGTTTTACTTATGTGTGACAATATTTGGAGTTGATTTGCCCTTCAAGGTAAATAAAAGAGACATGTGCTATAATCACATATTGTACATGTAATACCAATGGAACATAAGGAGGTGAGAATCCGTGTACACGAGTTCATCCTTATTGACGTGATTTTCCAACATAACTAGTCGGATTTCGCGAATAATATACTGTGTTACCATCGAAATCAGTGTCTTCCTCTCACACAATATGAGGAGGGTTCGCACGGTTAAAATCCAGTCGGAACGCGAGCACATGTTATGTACAATCGTTATTCTTTATTGTTTAATCTATGTTGGTTCGAAAGTAACTGGTTTAGAGTTTCTTTTTCCGCCTACGGAGAGTGCCAGTGTATCACATTATGCCATCAGCACACATGTTTTGAACAGAGGTACAGGTTGAAACGTTGGTGATTGGTAAAGATATCATTGCTACAAAAGGGGACGTATAAAGGAATTCGTTTGTTAAAGTTAATACACCGTTGCTAAATGAAATGTTTATGTCTATACCCATGCATATAGTTGCATTTTGCCTATCAAACGCTTCTAAGTTTTCCCCGCGTACACTCCGTTTGCTGTCGTTACAATACACGATTGGAACCCCTCCAATAACAGCAAACGAGTGAAAATAAACAGCCTGATTGAAACGTGAATCCCAACAATGATCGAACAACGCTGTTTAAGCATATTTATCATTCGATTCAATTGCGTTTTACATATTGGATATATTTTTTATATATATCATTTTAGTTTGATGTGCTGTCATAAATTATAACGACTACCTATTGTTGGTCATTTACTTTGACTTGCCTTCAATGTTGGCTTTAACTATCTTGACAGGCTCTTATGGTTGTCATAACTTATTTAGACCTTCTATTGGTAGCTGTTTACTTAATTTTGCCTTCAATACAGGCTGAATTTATATTGACAACCTTTTTGTGTTGTCATAAGTTTGGTACTATGCCTTTTCGTTAATTTCGGTATGAAGTTGAAAATTAAACTCTATTGTATCAAATTGTATCCTATAATTTTACAAGTTGGTCTATTTATGAAGAATATCAGTTTGATTACTTGTAGTTCTTTTTTCATTTTGTGAAGATGCGTCCCAATGTTTCCATGTATACTTATATTATTCTTTATTATATACTTTCCGGTGGATTACCCTGTAATATCAGTGGATTATCACAGGATATTTTCACTGTTTCAAAGCGTTGGAATATCAGGAACTACTTTCTTTTCCCCATGGGGCACCCCATTTTACAAGTGAATGATATCATAGGTCATAATGTAGAACGTTTATTTATAATCAATATATCGGGTAAAATACGACTTTTTAGCTGCTTTAATGTGTAAAATGAAACAATGAAATGCCATTGAAATTGTTTTGAAATTAGTGAAATGTGCCATGACATCATGGTAAAGGTTTAGCATTAAATTTTGCTTAGTAATATCCCCTCAATGGTTGCTCATTCTTATATTGTTGTGTTTCATTCTTAGTTTTCATGACTTCTTTTCCACAAAATTGATTGAGAATAAATTCTGAGCTGTTGCTGTTAGGACATAAAATGTAAACCAAAAGGATCTTCCCCAACACATTTGGATAACATCTTCACATAGTTTTACAGTGCTAGGGCAACACATAGTTCAAATTGGAATTAACAGCAGAATTTTTTTTTATTAGTTAGAAAAGTTTAATAAAAGGCAAATATTCTAAGAGGGGAAACTATGAGAAATGGTGATTAAAAAACTAACGCATAAAAATAAGAATTGATTTACAAACGCTGATATCACTTATCAAAATATCTAAAACGTGAAACAACTAATGTCGAAATAATTTCGGGCGAAACGTCCCGGGTTCGTTACGGTAATGATTATGAGCAACTGTAGATTAATTTCTCACCTTTTACATAAATAACTTGAGTGAAATGCCATGTCTGTTACGGCTGTCCAATGTCGATGCAGCTTTGTGTTTACTTCTCTCACTGTACCGGGTACACCGTAGATAAATCGTTGCATTCGGAACACTTCGGCCATTTCTTAAAATAACCTCGGTAATGGGGAGCCATCTTTGAAAGTAGGTCAGCAACGAAGGGCATGTCCGTTTGCAATCGTATCTACTCGGAAATCCCCGGTACAAGCCGGGGATTGCCGAAAAGAACCGATTGACAAAATATGAATCAAAGATATGTTGATATGATCATATTTAATGAAAAGGGTAAAAAAACATTCAATTGTGATATTTAACCAATTTGTGTGTATTCAAAAACATATTTAGTGCCTGTGTGCATTTTGCGTTATCCGCCGGAAAGAAAGGCGAATTACCCCAGGATTTCTGGTGTATTCATGTACTGCTTTCGAGGTATATCTACCGACTTGTTACGGGGATTGCCGAGTAGATACGATTGAAATCGTTGGGGAGCGAATTTCCATGGCTACGAATCTTAACGTGTCAGTTTGGCCCTCATCTCCATCCCAAATTATTAATCACTGGCGAAGCTTTTTGGCCCAATGCACTTAATAAATGCTTCTTACACATGAGAAGTTATGTACTAAGTGGCAACAATATTGATTTGTCTTAAATCGGGCATAAAGTTCAAAGTTAAAAAATTGAAGCGGTGAGGAGAAAGGAAATTGGCGTCCATTAAAATCGTAAAAATCAACATTGTATTGGTGCAGTGATCTGTTCGATAAGTCCACTGATCTAATTCCTTATACCTATGTATAACCGATTACGGAGATATTATTGCTTAATTTGTTTCCTATATCGGTAAATTTTGACTGAAAGAACTTCAAACCAACGTGAAAAGGTGTCTTGTTAGTCATTCTGTATAGTGAACTATTTAGTCTTGTCATGTTGACGTGTGACGTCACATACATTACTGGGGGTTCCGTATCGATAAAAGGGGCGGCAACGGTTTTTTTCAAAATCGGAAATTGACAGAAAAAAAACTTTTAATGCAAAAAAAGTACTAATAAAGTATATGATAAATAGAATATTTGTAATTTTCGGTGTATGATCGAAATATATTTCATCGAGTGACCTTAAGAGCTAAATATTTTCACTCGTGGCCGCCACTCGTGAAAATATTTAGCTCTTAAGGTCACTCGATGAAATATATTTCGATCATACACCGAAAATTACAAATATCCTCTATTTCATCAATCCTATGTTAACAAACCACATGTGACGGCGTGAACTGGCTTTTGTATTGAGGGATTGGGCTGGTGGTTCGTCAACGAGTGAACACGAATATACTCGTGATTCGTGATATGGGTGTGATTTCGTCATTTACCTGACCACAGCCTTCATGCATCTCGCAATAAGTCCAGAACCTCCGAAATTAGAATGACTAATTAGATTTGATAAAAGATCATAGACGTATAGCGATGTGCTATGGAGGCGTTGAGATTTCCTTTACCCCAAAAAGCCCCACGTTTAACGAAACTGTTGAAGTTGGCCTTAGAAATCTCTGTGACAAATGAGTGCTAGGAGAGGGCAAACCATCTTCTTGCAAAAACAAATATGTTTTCGTGCTATTTTTTTGTTGTGCTGCTTTAAGTTGAGACTAGGTAAGATTGTTGTGGTCAACGAGATAACCATCCGTTACTATCGTACATCTAATGATTTCACTTTGATGGACACGCAACCTGAGTTAACAAAATGAACAACAATAAAGAGCAACTACCATTCTATTTCGAACGAGACTTAGGTATAGCTTCGAAATGGAAATAAGGCTGGTGAACGCTCTACCGCACCATCATGGTGCTGACGAGGAAAGTCGGTTGCACAACTTCCGGTTAAGCGTTAAATAGAGTTATCATTTACTCATTTCTGCATGTTCAGACAAGTAATCAAAGATTTAAAACGTGATTCATCTATTATTGAATCCAAATGCCTATATGTAAAGTATCCGTTTTGAACACGTGGAATTGGCTGAGAATTGTAAATTTTTCCTCGCCGATCCAATTCAAAATTGCCATTCAAAAGTCCGCAACCGCACCATCAGCTAATAATTGCGACAATCTATCCAAACAGACCGATATGCCTAATGCTGCAAATTTTACCACTTTGCAGTTTTGAGTATCGTTATTTATCAGAACATCTATTGATCTTGACATATAATGGCAAATTGTACGATATCCTACTGGTTTTACGAAGGAGAGGATGTATTTTTGGGTTCATTTCTAAGGGTCAATGTATGTGAATTTGTTACACCATGATAAAGGGACGTAGTCTGAAATATTCCACTGTTAAATTACCCACAAAAGTCAGAATCCGTAGCTTTGCCAAATGGATCGAAAGGACGGCAAGGAACCCTGTCTCTCTGGATAGTAAAAAAAACGAATAACTTATTTGGATGGTCAGTCCGGCAGCACTTTCATTACAACATATGAGACTATATGAGTTAAAACTAGAAGGTGTGAACAAGACCGCATACGGTCTAAGAGTAAGCGGACATGTGGACTTATTTTGCCTTTTCAATACTTCTCTAAATTGCGTTGAGCAATTCATTCAACTTTTGTAAAACTCAACTACTCTATGATACGACAACATCACAGCTGAAAAGAGGAAAATAGTTATCAAACCATGAAACAACTACAATTTCCTCAAAATGAGAAGAACGTTTTACGATTCGAAAATCTTCCTTTCATCTTTACGTTTTGGAGTGCTGGATCTAGATACAAACCATAAAACAAGTGATACGATATCACGTGACTAGCCTACAAGAATCGTAATATCAAGCTTATATCAGAATCCAATCTATTTTCATTAATTATCGGAAATTTTTTATTTATATTTCCTGCTTTTGAAAAGCTAGTCTACTGAAATGTATTCAGTTGAAATCGAGTTGGCTGTAAGAAATGTAAATGTTATTTATAACGAGATGTTGATTTGATTCGAATTAATGACGATTGGGATCGATTAAGTATCTCTCAGGACCCCTCGAAAACGGTGTTGTTTGGTTAATGTTTGTTTACCAATCCCAGCTCGCGTCTGCGTCAACATTAATGTAGTAGACGCCTCGTTGTTTAACCCTTTACACAGTAATCTAGGGCTATTTACGGGGGACATTGAAAAAGGGAAGATATCTAAGTGTAAAGTTCGAGACTATGGCTCGCGTTCATTTGAAAACACTTTTCTCCTGGTGGCAAATAGACTATTGTTGGAAAAAGAAAATCAGAAAAACAATATTCCCCTAGTGACAGAAACTATTCGGAAAAAGAGAAGTTGCTAAAACCAACAACTTGTTGGAATTTTGTTGATTTTCTAACAAGTAATGAAATTACAAATTACGCTTTAACAGTCTCCCTTGTCGATAAGCATTTCAATCCATTGCCAGGTCTAAGAATTATGTACATTGTATTAGGAAAAAGAGAATCCCTTTATTCGGGAGTTATTCACCAATTCGCATAGCAAGAGAGAAATAATACAAAACAGGCGAAATTGTTCGCATTGAAAATTGATTGCTTTTGTTGCATTAATTAAAACACGAAAAAGAACGGGAGCATCGCTCGTATAAAGCTCCACGCGTACCTTCCTTTGTGTTTTATATAGACTGGTAACGAATGCTGGGATAGAGAAAACTTTACGAATATTTGTTTATACATGTGTTAGAGCACAAAGTAAACCGTATATGTATCAACCAGCCTTTAAACGTGGTATTCCTGAAATAGTGTTAAAAAAATCGAGAAACAACAAACATCATTAACCTATCATTACAAGTTATTATGTTCAGTGCATCTCATATAAAGGGGAGAGGATACCGGTTCGTTTTCGCGCCTGTATATGACGTGGTGCATGAATACTTCACTATTTACGTAACGAATATCCGCGTTTCTAATACACCGTTTTCGACTTTGTGCTTTTCTGATACACGATATTCGGACATGTTTTTCTCTTGCACAAAATTAGAATGTTTTTTTTTTAAATAAGTGCAGCTTCGCAACAACGCTATCCCAATAAGTGACTCCTGGTTAAGATTGGGCCTTATATTCTCGGATAATTTACGGGTACTAATTAATCAGACTATGTTGGAGGAGAGCGTATGATTGATGGACGCGGATGCTGGGAGACGGACGGCGTATTAATACATCCAACCAATCAAAGTCCTCTCAATCTTGGCCGTGTGTTTGTGCTCCCCGCTCCGTCAGACTGCGGTAATTGTGTACGGACAATTTACGACGATTTTACGCCAGCTGATAAGCAATTGATCCGATGATTTTATTCCGGAAACCCGACTTAAAAATGCGCTCATCGTTTGATTATGCAGACAAGCTGTAGTGTTACTGGTGCACATCATTACGCTATCGTTTATAGCAAAACAATAAAAGTTTATATTTATATACACAATGTCATGTCAAAGAACGTACAATGTACATTCCCCTATACAGCAAAAAAGGATCCATGGAAAGTAAACTGTTGTAGAGTCTTTTAAGAACGAATTACAATATTTATGTACACTAATCAGTGATTAAGATTGTATGTTCAGGTGTTATATATATATATGTGTGTACAATAATCAGTGATTCAGATTGTATGTTCAGGTGTTATATATGTGTGTATACTAATCAGTGATTCAGATTGTATGTTCAGGTGTTATATATATATATATGTGTACAATGATCAATGATTCAGATTGTATGTTCATGTGTTATATATATATGTGTACAATAATCAGTGATTCAGATTGTATGTTCAGGTCTTATATATATGTGTACACTAATCAGTGATTCAGATTGTATGTTCAGGTGTTATATATGTGTGTACAATAATCAGTGATTCAGATTGTATGTTCAGGTGTTATATATGTGTGTACACTAATCAGTGATTCAGATTGTATGTTCAGGTGTTATATATATGTGTACAATAATCAATGATTCAGATTGTATGTTCAGGTGTTATATATATATATATGTGTACAATAATCAGTGATTCAGATTGTATGTTCAGGTCTTATATATATGTGTACAATAATCAGTGATTCAGATTGTATGTTCAGGTGTTATATATATGTGTACAATAATCAGTGATTCAGATTGTATGTTCAGGTCTTATATATATATGTGTGTACAATAATCAATGATTCAGATTGTATGTTCAGGTCTTATATATATGTGTACAATAATCAGTGATTCAGATTGTATGTTCAGGTCTTATATATATGTGTACAATAATCAGTGATTCAGATTGTATGTTCAGGTCTTATATATATGTGTACAATAATCAGTGATTCAGATTGTATGTTCAGGTGTTATACCGCATCAAATTTATTTCAGTTCAATGATATACGATGTCCAGCTCATGATCTATGGAGGAACACCCCCCAACCTTGACTGCCAAGCAAGGGCTGATCAAGCCGGATATCATCACAGGCATTCCGTAGTTCAGGCAGGAGATTGTCTCGCAGGGAAATCCGAATTTATCGCTACCGTGATGTAAACTCATGCGGACAGGGACCGTGTGATTCAAGTTCATCGTCTTACCACTGCACCAACTATGCACCAAGGTGGATACAGTTTCTCTCGTTGGGATTGCCATGTTCCTTTTCGAACCATTTAGTCTTAAGCCACACATTTTAGAAAATGGTGTGGACCCCGTTTGCTTAAAGTATATAATGGTGCATGAAGGTGGGAGAAATATGTAAACTATCTGACCGCATGGGAGCCCTCCCACCCACACGTCAATAACATGGTAAACCCTTTATCAAACGAGCTCCTATGATGACGTAGCAAACATAACATTCAAAGAATATCAATGGTCGTCACTTTCTTCATCACAATTCTAGATCTAAACTCAGAGTAGGAGAGTATCTTAACCGTAACATTTCAATAATAGTGTCATCTACTGTCATATCAAAAGAGAAATGAAATCACTTTCTCAGCCAATTGTGAACAACGAAGCGCGGGACAAGGATGATACCAATTTCAGATAAAGGCAACATGAAACTCGAGGCGAACCCAGGCAGAAAAGAACACGAAAGTTCAAACATTCGGGCTCGTTGATGGTAGGGTCTGATAAGGCGAGTGTGGTCGATCAATCGAACAGGGCCGTGCGTGTATCGGCGCCATATCGGAAGCGCTATTGAAATACACGAGTTGTTATTAATAATCTGTCCATGTCACACGTAAGAGATGCACGCGTCCCCATCTCAATTCGTACCTGTGAACGAGAGCAATATGACCGATTAGAAGTGTTAGTAAAAGACCTTTAGTAAAAACTCTATTTTATATACGTTACGTGGGTAAGTAATTAGAGCGAATTAAAGGGGGATTATAAGTCTTCATTCCACGTTTAATTAAGGAAATCACGCTTCAGGGAAAACCAAATCGTATTGCAGATGAACACGGCTAACCTACATGTTCATTCTGAGTTTGACCTATAAAGTGGTTGAGACCTTAAGCTGGATTGAAAGCCTTTTTGAGATTTCTTCAGGAATTTTCCTTTTGTGTCGTTTTAAAAATTTCGTTTAAAAGCCAACAACGATAATTGAAATAGCAACATTAAACACATCGAAAACAGACTAGGAAAGATAAACAATTTCTAGATGACATTGATTTCCACGGAGGCTTCGTCGTCTTGACGCGGCCAAATTAGTTATTTCTTTCCAGCAATTATCTTATCCAATTAAGTGTGCTTGGTTGCTATTGCAACAATCAACCCTGCTCGTGTATGACGAATACCGGATATGCCCCTATCTTTACGGAATCTGGAATACACGAGCCCGAACTAAAAGAGAGGGGACTGCGGCCGTTATAACAGGAGGGACATCACAGGGACTTAGTCCAAGGTTGAACCCATGTTACAGTCCATTATCATTGTGGAGGTTAGAACGATGAGAAAAATTTATCATGTAAAACCTAACTCATCAGACATTTTAGTGCAAAGAAGTTGTTGTTTTGATATATTAGGTATTACCACAATTTGACAACTTTCATCACATTCCAATGCGTCTCTGTTTAACAAATGTTATCACCTAGTAACCATTTGCATCTACATTATTGACAGGTTTTTATCCAACAATGTTCTTATGCGTCTATTACCGTCTTGGGGACGTCCTGGCATCAGAACACTTGAGAAACCACTGTGACAAAGGGCAAAAAAAACCTGCTTGTTATATGAGTATTTCCCTTGCTAATACTATACATTTTTTTCCTTACTGATTATTGCCTACTGATGCCTTTTATTTGTATCAAAACATCCTTTCTTTATGAGGGTTAACATTGCTGATTTGATCACCGTTAACCTTTTGTGTGAACTCTTTCAAAGGGAAATGAATCTTAAAACTAATTAACGCTTTAATTGTTGCTTGAATTCCGTAAATTACGACTATCAGAACCGAAATATCCGAACGACGGAACATACCCATGGTAAAACTGATAAGCAAACCCGCTCATGTTGTCACAGTTGTTTCGTTTTACATCTGCAGAAGTGTTAGTACAAAGGTTCCCGTTGAGAGAGAAACTATTAATTAAAGATCAATATCTATATCATGAATTTGTTTTGTAGAATTGTATCTGATAGTATCGTCCTCTAAAGAGTATTGCATTCAAAGCGTTTTCCATTTACAAAACAAATAGCATCTCTGCTCTGATTAGTTTTAGTTAGCTTGTTTGCCTTTTTCGAATCTGACTCGTATTTGTGATTAGGAAAAAACGAATGCCTTTATGCCCATGCCTAAATAATCAATATCTTTTATTATGACGCTAATATTAATTAGTTTGCCTCCCTCGAATTTTCAGTCATTTCATTTGTCAAGACGGGTCACGTGATGACTCCCCAAAAAGTTTAAGAAACTTAATAAGATTATGATATTGGGTTTGATAATGTATTCGTTTCATATTTAGTGAACAAAGCCTTGACCTTACAGTTTCATACATTATCATTATAGTCTAAGCTGTAGACCACTTTTAATTGCATTGAAAGCACCAAACGGTTCGTTGATGCTATTCCATAGTTAATTGTCTCAGGAGTTCAGAACTGCTCGTCTGATGGAGTTCTGCTGCAGAATAAAGGGTGATAATTGCGGTTAAAGTTGTCTGCCCTTGGATTTCAGGCAAAAAAGTAAGATTCTGCTTAGGCATTTCTTGCATGTTATTTAGATTAAAACATGATGTTTTGACACCAGCAATCCATGCAATTGATCGAAATGGATATTTTGAGATTGTTTTAGAGAAGTTTCAGACGCAGACAAATTCAAAATGGCCGCCACAATGGCTATTTTTAGTAACAAATACACATTTCTGGGGAAGTAAGCCATTCTTTCGAGTTAAAGTTAGCATAAATTATATTGGAATGTGATTAAAGGTATAGAAACTTAAAGGAGGTTATCTCAGGAGTTAAGAAACCATCATCTGATTGGTTTCTTTCCCAAAATAACTGATGAGCATTGATGTTAGTTGTCTGCCCTTGGATTTTAGGCAAAAAGGTAAATTTCTGTGTAGGCCTAAATTGCATGTTTTCTATGGTATAAAATGTCGTTAAAACATCAGCATTTCATGTTTTCTGCAAAACGACGGAATTTGATAATGTTTTAGAGAGGTTTAAGACCCCAAAATATACAAAATGGCCGCCATAAATGTCTACTTTTAGTAACAAAAAGCTATTTTTTTTCAATCAAATTTAGTATTTATTATATTTGAATCGTGATTAAATGTATAAAAACTTATTGGAGGTTGTCTCAGGAGTTCAGAAATCATTTTCTGATGGGTTTCTTTCCCGAAATAATGGATGAGCATTGAGGTTAGTTGTTTTCCCTTGGTTTTCAGGCAAAAACGTAAGATTCTGTTTAGGCCTTAATTGCATGTTTTCTATGGTATCAAATGGTGTTTTTACATCAATATTTCATGTTTTCTGCAAAACTACAGAACTTGATAATGTTTTAAAGGAGTTTCAGGCCTTAAAATATACAAAATGGCAGCAAAAAATGTATAGTCTTAGTAACAAATATACATTTCTGGGGAAATATCTCTTGTTTTTAAGCAAAGCTAGTTTTAGTTCAATTAGATTGAAATGATTACGGTTATTTAATTTCCCCAAAAATTGCTGAGATATATATACCATGATTTAATACATTAATAAGATATAACATGTTGATATGATATTCCACTATGGTAGTTCTATGGTATTCTATGGCTTTCAAGAAGACAACCCTAAAGTTCAGACATACTTTGGTAATCTTTCAGAAAAATATATACATAACATTCTCACGATTTGGTTAGAAGCAGAATGTCAAAATCATATAATGATGTATTTTTACATTGAAAATATAACCATGTTCACGAACATATCAAATCAAGATATTAATTTCATTTAGATTAACAGCGGAGAAACACTATCAAGTAGGTGAATGCCTATAGTAACAGAAGATACTTGCATTAAAGAAAATTACTATCACTAACTTTACTGTCTGCCTTCACGTATCTTGTTATTTAGTCACCATCTTCAAACATTTCATCTGCTCCAAAGAATAATTCACTGTACCTAACCATTTCATTCTCATATGTGAGTGCAACGGTTCCCTGTCCTAGAGCAGAGTAAAAATACTTTTGGTTGCTGGCCCCCTTCATACCAGTGCATTCGATACACACTGTCTTCACTGTCCATGAGCCAACCTCGTCCTACAGGAGAGCAAATATATGAGCTATTTTCAACATTGCTGCCACACAATAGGCTCTCTGAACTACGAGAGTCAATGCAGAAGCACACTGTGGTAAAGCGCTCGGATTCAGTCCCTTGATAGAGGCTTAATGGTCCTGAAATGATCTTAATTGGTGCATAGACCTTTGGAAGATTTAGAATCACGTCTTATCGACACATGTTCCATGTTGCCGTCCCTACAGAGCACATACAAATGTCTCACATTAAAAATTGGTCAAAGCTTTCATTTCATTGTCTCTTAGGGCTGTCATGCATTTTAGAAACATTTTTATTGCTATCGAGTTCAAACAGTTTTGTTTTGCCCTTGTTTAGAAAAGCGGGCACATAGTCACAGCCTGTGATCAGGTGCAGGCCATTTTTTGTGTTACAATGATGTACAGTCGTATGTCTCTTGAGTCGCAACCAGCATTGTAACCCTTGTACAACTGTTTTCTGAATTAGTTCGTCTTCAGCTTAGAAGCTAACACATTCGTTGTTCACAGCCATATACAAGGAACAGTCTCTAAGCACGGTCACATACTCAGATCCCACCCCTGATACCAGTTACATAAATAGCGCTTTCTAAAACGAACTTGATCCCAATGCTACCTGTCAGTCTTTGGCCGTGTATGTTAAACACACCCTCATCGTTTTCTCTTCTTTCTATGTCTTTTATCGATGGGGGTATGTATGTATCACATACCAGATGAACTTGCTTGGACATTGTAACCAGTTATCTCAAAAGTCATTTTGCAAGCTCTCCAAAGGTCACAGAACATTTCTTCTGTTAGTGAAGGAAGAACACTGCATCAACAATATATGCATCCGTTTCAGTTCAGGATAGGTTAATTGTCAAGAAATGTTTTCAGCGTGTGCATCAGTTTTGGTTTTTCAGCGGTATCCATTCTTTATGCTTCATGTTATTATGTAACAAAGACAGTGAAACTGGTGTAAGAGGAACTTTGAGTACTTTTTCCGAGTCAATGTTCTCTAGAATGCTAAAAAGCAGTAACCGCCCAAACAGACCCCAAGTGTCTGCCACCTCTCGGGTTGTCTTGCCCAATGGTTGTTTATTCTTAACAGATGCGTACACACATTGTTTCTTTATTTTCTTTCGCTTTCTTGGTTTTCCATACCTCAAATGGTGGTTTAAGACTGCCTTTCGTGAACTCATCTGTTCTTGCCTCGCTGGCCCTGATAAAACCAAGTAAATCGCTCTTTATATCACCATCTAATTTCTTTTTTTTAGTAAGGCAGGAAAGCTTATCACTAGCATCGACGCTTGAAAGGGATAATTTTCGACTGAATGTTACCATGCACTTGAAATCATCATGATCCGTTTTCAGCATGTTGGTAAGGCTTTTCATTGATTCTTCAAAACGTTTTATACCAGTATTGCCAAAGACTGTGCCAACAAGAGGGATCCTAACTGAGTGTGTGACCATTAAAGGAAACAAACGACCCCATACCTGTATGGCGAAATGCTGCATCGGCATTCACAGTCTGCTCTAAGGTCTTTTTTGTCAACCGCAGTTTGAGAGAAAGTCTTTTGTGTACGTCTTACCGAACGTGCCCCATTCTCTAGGATTGCAGTTATACCCAGTTGGCTCTTTTTACAATATACTAAGGTACTTGACCATCCTTAATCAATAGTTTGGCCTGTTCCAACGAAGAAGAGTGAAATTAGCTGCACAAATATAGGTAGATCATTGGTTCTAGTTGCCCTAATGAAGAGCAGCAGTCTGTAGGCTAGGTCGATATAGATCATCCAGAACTGGGATATAGTTTTATCACAGAATGACTCATATTTGCACATTAGGTCGAAACAATCTTCTGACGTCTCAGGATCTTTCATGACTGCTGGGCAAAAGGTTGTACTGAAGGATTCAAGCATGCTAGCTTCTGCTTCAGATTGATCTCCCACTTCATCGAGAAAGAATTTAAAGTGCAGATTTGTCATCGCAGATACAGGCAACGGATGTAGTCCTTTGTACCTGTTATAGTGTTTTCCTAGCAGAAATCCACTCTGTAATCCTGTTTACAATACATAATAGTCTGTCAAGATATTTAGACCCCTGGAGATGTCAATATAGTGACCCAAGCAAACACGATAAGCTAACACAATATGAAAGGCACCGAAGCATATAGATATGTTGTCGAAGACTAGGGCCTCTTATGCCTGTATTTGCATTGCAGGTTTTGCAATGGCCAATTCATAGGTGACAATTACATATACCGGTCCTTCGACTCAGCATCCGTTACATTAAGCAGTATTTTGATATGTTGCTTTGTATATTCAAACTTTGACATTCTAATTTTCTTTCTTCATGGTTCTAATGATTTATCCTCCTTAAAACACCATTTGCGACCCTCAATAAGATACACTTAGGTCTAAACAGAATCTAACATTTTTGCCTGAAATCCAAGGGCAGACAATTAACCTCAAAGCTCTTCCGTTATTTTGGGAAAGAAACCCATTAGATGATGGTTTCTGAATTTCTGAGACAACCTCCTTTAAGTTTCTTTACATTTAATCACAATTCAAATATAATAGATACTAAATTTGATTTCGAAGAATTGCTTATTTCCTAACGAAATGTGTACTTGTTACTAAAAATAGACATTTATGGAGGCCATTATGTATTTATTTGGGTCTGAAACTTCCCTAAAACATTTTCAAAGTCTGCAGTTTGGTAAAAAACATGAAATACTGATGTTTAAACGACTTTTTATACCATTGAAAACATGCAATTTAGGCCTAAACAGAATCTCACATTTTTGCCTGAAAACCAAGGGCAGACAACTAACCTCAATGCTCATCCATTATTTCAAACGACATTTGATACCATATAAAACATGCAATTAAGGCCTAAACAGAATCTTACCTTTTTGCCTGAAATCCAAGGGCAGACAACTATCCTCAATTCTCATCAGTTGTTTTGGGAAAGAAACGCATCAGATGATGATTTCTGAACTTCTTAGACAACCTCCCATAAGATTCTTTACATTTTAACACAATTCAATCAAATCTATACTAACTTTGATTAAAAAGAATGGCTTATTTCCCCAGAAATGTGTATTTGTTACTAAAAATAGACATTTTGGCGGCTATTTTGAACTTTTCTGCGTCTGAAACTTCTCTAAAACAATCTCAAAATATCTATTTCGGTCAATTTCATGGATTGCTGATGTCAAAGCATCATTTTCAACCTAAGTAACATGTTAGAAAGGCTTAAGCAGAATCTTACTTTTTTGCCTGAAATCCAAGGGCAGACAATTTTAACCGCAATCATCACCCCTTATTCTGCAGCAGAACTCCATCAGACGAGCAGTTCTGAACTCCTGAGACAATTTACTATGGAATAGCATCAACAAACCTTTTGGTGCTTTCAATGCAATTAAAAGTGGTCTACAGCTTAGACTTTAGTAAATCGTTTTACTAAACGTTTAACGAAATTCACCTTGTAATTCGCGACTAAACTCGTTTTATCATTTATAGTAAACCAACCTTATCGTCTTGCTCGTCAAAGCATCAAATGGACAAGTTACTGTCTCAGTTACTTTTTATAAGATGATTTTTAGTGTTTTCATATTAATTGTCTGTTATTCTAGAACTTACACAATTTTACTGTAAATAAGTGATATTATGGCTTTAAGTCATGGCATACAAAAACAAATCAACAAGGTCATGTACTTAATATACTTTGAATGGTTTATTCATCAAGACGTTTCTATCTCATCTGTCACATAAAACGTCGTGATGGCCTCGACTTAGGACGAATTTTGGCAGTCAGCAAGATACGCTATGAGTCAGTGTATGTATATGCGACCCTTTTTCTACTATGAGTTACATTGCAGTTGTTAGCGTATATGACAAATAATGTCTCTAACAATTGCAATGATAAAGACACTGTCATGTCATTGCGGACAAAAGTAGAACTCGCTTATCAGCTGGTTCTTCTTTTTTGTTGCAATAAATTCGAAGTTTCCCTATGCAAAATAGCTCTGCAGCTGTAAAAGATGTTTAATACAACGTCAGATATTTCGCCTTAATTAATGCAGATTGAATAACTAAGCTTTGCATACGTATACTACACAACATTTAAGAGCGTTAACCTAGTAGACTAGATGATGTTCACTTTATGTTCACTTTATTGGATGAAATCATGGCTCTAAATATGCATGGGACATGTTTCCTGTCACTGTGATTGACCTCAACGACATGTGTGTAAATCTTCAATCTACTTCCGTTGTTACATGTATCAACAGTCACACCGGCTAGCAACAACCCATCGAAAGAAATAATTATCAACACTGTATCGACCAAATCGGTCAAACAAAAACATTTTATACCAGAAACTCACCCTTAATAAAAGGATGTACACATAAAAGTACTTTAAAATGGGAAAACTTAAAAACGGAGTTTGTTCTTAGATATATGTAGGCACCTTTTCGGATATTCGATCAGTTGTTCCAATTTCTACTAGGCATGCGTAATGCTCAAACATCATAATCACACAAGAAATTTGAAAAGGTGACAGAATATAATTTCAAACAATTTTGCTTTTAAAAATCGTTTTAACATCACCCTTACTCCACCTAAATACAAAGTAAGCCTTTTCAACTGTCGTGTAGTATGAAATACAGGTTTTCGAGCACTATAAAATCCCGAAAACACAAACATTTAACAATTCGCAATGATGAAGTCTACATTTATCCTGCTGTTACTGGTGATTCTCTCTGTCTCGACAGCAAACAGAGTACCTAGCCGTGAGTGTGTTATTGTCTTACTTGATTAGTTTATCTTGTTGTTACTGGCGATTCTCTCTGTCTCGACAACCTACAGAATACCTAGCCGTGAGTGTCTTATTGTCTTACTTGATTAGTTTATCTTGTTGTTACTGGCGATTCTCTCTGTCTCGACAGCCTACAGAGTACCTAGCCGTGAGTATCGTATTGTCATACTTGATTAGTTTATCATGCTGTTACTGTTAATTCTCTATGTCTCTGTGATTCTTCCTGTCTCTATTGCATTCAGAGGACCTAGCCGTAAGTGTCTTATTGTCATACTTGATTAGTTTATCATGCTGTTACTGTTAATTCTCTATGTCTCTGTGATTCCCCCTTCTCTATTGCATTCAGAGTACCTAGCCGTGAGTATCTTATTGTCATACTTGATTAGTTTATCACGTTGTTACTGGTGTTTCCCCCTGTCTCTATTGCATTCAGAGTACCTAGCCGTAAGTGTCTTATTGTCATACTTGATTAGTTTATCACGTTGTTACTGGTGTTTCCCCCTGTCTCTATTGCATTCAGAGTACCTAGCCGTGAGTATCTTATTGTCATACTTGATTAGTTTATCATGTTGTTACTGTTAATTCTCTATGTCTCTGTGATTCTCCCTTCTCTATTGCATTCAGAGTACCTAGCCGTAAGTGTCTTATTGTCATACTTGATTAGTTTATCACGTTGTTACTGGTGACTCTCTCTGTCTTTATTGCATTCAGAGTGCCTAGCCGTAAGTGTCTTATTGTCATACTTGATTAGTTTATCATGTTGTTACTGGTGTTTCCCCCTGTCTCTATTGCATTCAGAGTGCCTAGCCGTAAGTGTCTTATTGTCATACTTGATTAGTTTATCACGTTGTTACTGGTGTTTCCCTCTGTCTCTATTGCATTCAGAGTGCCTAGCCGTAAGTGTCTTATTGTCATACTTGATTAGTTTATCACGTTGTTACTGGTGTTTCCCCCTGTCTCTATTGCATTCGGAGTACCTAGCCGTAAGTGTCTTATTGTCATACTTGATTAGTTTATCACGTTGTTACTGGTGTTTCCCCTGTCTCTATTGCATTCAGAGTGCCTAGCCGTGAGTATCTTATTGTCATACTTGATTAGTTTATCACGTTGTTACTGGTGTTTCCCCCTGTCTCTATTGCATTCGGAGTACCTAGCCGTAAGTGTCTTATTGTCATACTTGATTAGTTTATCACGTTGTTACTGGTGTTTCCCCCTGTCTCTATTGCATTCAGAGTGCCTAGCCGTAAGTGTCTTATTGTCATACTTGATTAGTTTATCACGTTGTTACTGGTGTTTCTGTCTCTATTGCATTCGGAGTGCCTAGCCGTAAGTGTCTTATTGTCATACTTGATTAGTTTATCACGTTGTTACTGGTGTTTCCCTCTGTCTCTATTGCATTCAGAGTACCTAGCCGTAAGTGTCTTATTGTCATACTTGATTAGTTTATCACGTTGTTACTGGTGTTTCCCCCTGTCTCTATTGCATTCAGAGTACCTAGCCGTAAGTGTCTTATTGTCATACTTGATTAGTTTATCACGTTGTTACTGGTGTTTCCCCCTGTCTCTATTGCATTCAGAGTGCCTAGCCGTGAGTATCTTATTGTCATACTTGATTAGTTTATCACGTTGTTACTGGTGTTTCCCCCTGTCTCTATTGCATTCGGAGTGCCTAGCCGTAAGTGTCTTATTGTCATACTTGATTAGTTTATCACGTTGTTACTGGTGTTTCTCTCTGTCTTTATTGCATTCAGAGTGCCTAGCCGTAAGTGTCTTATTGTCATACTTGATTAGTTTATCATGTTGTTACTGGTGTTTCCCCCTGTCTCTATTGCATTCAGAGTGCCTAGCCGTGAGTATCTTATTGTCATACTTGATTAGTTTATCATGTTGTTACTGGTGTTTCCCCCTGTCTCTATTGCATTCAGAGTGCCTAGCCGTGAGTATCTTATTGTCATACTTGATTAGTTTATCACGTTGTTACTGGTGTTTCCCCCTGTCTCTATTGCATTCAGAGTACCTAGCCGTAAGTGTCTTATTGTCATACTTGATTAGTTTATCACGTTGTTATTGGTGTTTCCCCCTGTCTCTATTGCATTCAGAGTACCTAGCCGTAAGTGTCTTATTGTCATACTTGATTAGTTTATCACGTTGTTACTGGTGTTTCCCCCTGTCTCTATTGCATTCAGAGTGCCTAGCCGTAAGTGTCTTATTGTCATACTTGATTAGTTTATCACGTTGTTACTGGTGACTCTCTCTGTCTCTATTGCCCACAGATTACCTAGCCGTAAGTGTCTTACTATTGTAATACTTGATTAGTTTATCACGTTGTTACTGGTGATTCCCCTGTCTCTATTGCATACAGATTACCTAGCAGTGATTATCTTATTGTCATATTTGATTAGTTTATCACGTTGTTACTGGTGTTTCCCTCTGTCTCTATTGCATTCAGAGTGCCTAGCCGTAAGTGTCTTATTGTCATACTTGATTAGTTTATCACGTTGTTACTGGTGACTCTCTCTGTCTCTATTGCCCACAGATTACCTAGCCGTAAGTGTCTTACTATTGTAATACTTGATTAGTTTATCACGTTGTTACTGGTGATTCCCCTGTCTCTATTGCATACAGATTACCTAGCAGTGATTATCTTATTGTCATATTTGATTAGTTTATCACGTTGTCACTGGTGACTCTCTCTGTCTCTATTGCCCACAGATTACCTAGCCGTAAGCATCTTATTGTTGTAATGCTTAATCAATTCATCATGATGTTACTCAATGTCTCGACAGAATTCAGAGAATCTAGCCGTGAGTGTTTATTATTGTCAAGCTTCATTAGTTTATCTTACTGTGTCTTAACCTCTCTCTGTCTCTACTGCCTAGAGAGTATCTAGTAGTAAGTGTCAATATATTAGTGTCAAGTTTCATTGGTTCAGCTTTGTCCATCATACGTGCAGTGCTTTAAATAACGAGAAAACGATCTTAATAATAGATATAAAAAAATGCCATTGAAATGCATATAATGAATCGGACTCTAGGACGCATCGAGTTAGGCATTTAATTTCACCTATGACTAATACAATCAGATTTCGATTTCTATAAAAACGATATGAATAGAATACCTTTATATCTAGACCTTTTGTTTCCAAACTTCGATGTGTTAGTGATATTTTGCAGCAAGCATCATCATGTGATATTCAATTTCTTTGCAACGTTGTTCAATTATCATGACTACTTACCATTTCCAAATAATATATTAATTGCTATTTAATGTGTTACGCGGTATATTTTATCTGTATGTGTCTTAATTAAGGACACATTTTCCAGTACATTTCATAGCCATCTTTTATCCACAGGATAAGAAATTTCTACGAAAAGCCGAGAAACAATTGTGTTATAATATTTTTTATGCACCTCCTAAAAGGTACTGTGGAAAACTGCCGTTTACTCTTGTTTTGATTTTGATCTGTCACACACGCCTGCATGAAAGTAGGGGTCAACTTGCTTTCACCAAAAATGAATGTCTTTCTTATCCAAAATGGAGGCGGTTGAAGCTTTAAATTATATACCAAGACACACAACGCTTTCTTTGTGATATAAGCGTTGTGCAGAAACCAGGCATTGCACAGATTAACGACAAGTTGTAGGTGGCATCTTTTGGTACAAACCCATTTTATCATAATGGTGGGTAAAAATTGAAAGGGATGGATAAATATTATTCTTAGTGCAGGAAATGTTGCAGACCTGCAAACAATTGTGGTATAGGACTCATTGCTCGGAAAGAATAATTTTCTGTTTTTGTATGTCTATTAAGAATGTATTTAGCACTTTCCCATATTACAAGGTGTTTCTCTTATTACTATCATTCTCGTGGCATTCTCGAGGAATTGTTTTTTCCGTTATACGTGGGCAACAATGGTGCAGGGGTAGAGCGTCAGGCTCTTGTACCGAGGGTCCCGGTTTCGAATACCTTTTTGGGAGGAGAAAATTGTCGGGACTAACTCACAAACCGGTGCAAGTATCCAGGAAGTAGTCATCGAGAGTGGCTTTGAACATGCTTTAAGCTCCCTTCACAATCGATGTAAAACAAAATGGTGAACTTATAGGGATGTATTATTAGATCCCATTTGTAAGATTTAAGATTATAATGGACGGTGTATAATGAAAGAGTGTGACCAAACATTTGGTCGCCTTGTTTTCTTGCCCGGCTGATACTCTATAACCGACTAAAGATGATGCCGAACTTGACTGCCTATATGCACCGTGTCAGGCTCGACAGAGGCCTCACAACTACCAGCACTCAGTAAAGCTACCGGGAGACTACCTCTCATCAACATCAAAGTCTATCGAGATAAACCTCTCCTTCGGGAAGTGTGTTTCATGTATGTTAATATTTGTAAGCTTGGTGTTATAAAGAGGACTTTAGGGACGGACACGAGCGTGTGCACAACAGTGACATTATGAACCGTCACTATGGCATGGATGAAGGGTATCTGCTGGGTATAGGGGAGAATCAATGTTCGATACCCAAATGGATCATACAATAGATCAATCATTCCCAAACTAGTTAAACCTTTAACTTCTTAACTACGTATTAACCCTTTCCTAAACAATGACGACATTTGACGAATTTGTTGCAGACGACTTTAGAAAACGTTGTGGGAAAAGGAGAAATTGCTCATAACGAGCAATTTTTCCTTTTTTCCACAAGGGTTTCTACTCTTTCTGAAGAATATTGTTCAATCTAATCACATTCTGAAATGTCGTCTGCAAACTCTTTCAATTTTGGACAGTCGAAAATTAGTTGTTTTCGGAAAGGGTTATGACAGATAGTGTTAAGATACGATGAAGGTAACATCAGTTATAGCGGCACTGTTTAAGGATTCCAGCTCTATTTTCAGGATGCAGGACTCCAAAGAAGGTTGGGCCGTGCCGTGCCTCACTGCCGCGGTACTTCTACAACACTGGGACACGTAAATGTGAGGAGTTCCGGTGGGGAGGCTGTCGGGCTAACAGGAACAACTTCTCGAGTCTGACGGAATGTCGGCGGAAATGTAAACCAAGGGGATAGATTGGGAGCCTCCACCACGTGATCAACTTCCCGACTATAGTGGATGTAGTCTTTTGTTAAACTCCTTCGTTGTAATCAGACTGGCAACATGGGAGCATGATTGTGTTAATATTTTGTCTCGTATTTTGTAAGATTTGAATTACCCCATTTTCTGAAAAGGTACAAACAAAGTTCGAGAAAAATGCACATTGGTTATGCTTTTACTAAAATTGCTTTCCTGTTATATCCGGAGTGCAATGAAATCTATCTACAAAGTATGACACTAAGTATCAGATTGGGTGGTGGTTTCGTTTTACAATGGACTAAACGATCATGTGAATAATTCCGAAAAATATCTTATCCTAATAAAATATCTGCAATGAAATATTATGTGTGTCATATTTCATATTAAAATACAAATACGCCTTTTTAAACTCATTTCATAATTGCCATATAGCCAAGTATTTCCATGTTTCATTTTGTCTTATGAGTGACATCACGATTTGAATACAGTCCGACTGTTGTAGCTTCCCCTTAGTTTGTTTTATTCTTAAAAAGAGTTTGACTGGTTATTCTTTCGAATAATGTAAGGTGTCGCCAAGTTTGTGTGTGCCCCTTTGTGCGAAGCTAGAAGGTGCGATGTCTAACTGATTCGCATACATTTTGAGTCTAAACGATATTTTTCGACACTTTGACTAAATGAAATTCTCATTACGTCCCTTTAACCTTTTGTTTTATTATCTGCAAGTTCGGGTCGTTCAGATTCCGACACGAATAAAGATAGATTTAAAGCGTTTTTCATCACAGTCGAATTTCGTGACGTGATGTCAATCTTCGGCGTAGTTATAATCGACAAATCCGGCGAGAATTATGGTTTCTGCTTCATTTTTGGCTAAACTGTTTCTTTATCATTTCTCCGCTATATCGTTGCTAGATCCAAGCCTCGACTACCTTTTTCGTTTGAAGCTGGCTTTCAAGCCCAATTTCTATACCACTAAGGTCGTGTGATATTGCAGAAAGACGGCATTGCGACTTATTTATGTTAATTGACTAATCGGCTCATATATGGAACTTGCAATGATGTGGTAGGTAGTATATTACATTGTGACAAAACGCGTTTCTTCGTTGACAAGTAAACCTAGGGCTTGTCTTATAAGGGTTCGAATGGTATCATTTCTCGTTATCATAATCATAAACAGGAAAATAGTTCCTCGGAAACAACGTTAACTTGGGCGTGAAAGGAGCATGAGTCCTATCTTTGAAATCGTTATCGTTCTTTGAAACGCATTACTATTTCTCATTAGCAAATACATGTATAAAGTTACCTCAGAGAATCTGACTCCGACATGATAGTGATTGAGTCAAAGCATTTTGATAGTCCATGTGGATCGCGAGGGTACTCTAACCAGAGTGAAGGTACTATGAGAGTTGATGGTAGCTAAGCCGAGGAACTGCCCCTTATAAAAGGTACAACCCATTGATATCAGGATTCGAGCCAACGAGTAAAGGGAAACCTATCGTTTTCAAGTGAAGTAATGAAACCTCAGTGTCACGCCATAATTACGGTGCTTCGCTCGATGCTCGATGCTCGATGCTCGAGTGCCTTACTCAAATTCTGATTAGTCATGACTATTTGAACGTTTCCAGACGAGATTTGACAGCCTATGACTAAAATTACACACGAGCTTAATTCGTGACTCCAAACACAGATCGTTTCTTGTCAGTAACGTGTATATGTTAAGGCCTACTATTCTTATTTCGTTTCAAACAAGTTTTAATGGATGCAGAAAGAACTCCGTCGCGTAGTCGTTAAAATAGAGAACTTGAAAAAAGACTCCCCCCCCCAATTCCCCATTTCCGTGAAGACGTAAGGTTGATGATAGAGAACAACGTTTAAAGAGTAAAAGGAATATATTCAAGTTGATTTTAAGGTAACGGCTGATCGAAACACATTAGTTAGTTGCTCTAACGATTGAATTGGTTATATGTAGGGTTAAACACCCTTTCAAACAAGTTATAAATCATATCGTCATGGCCAGTCAGCCTACGCATGCACCAGTTTGTCCTTAAACTAGCCAGTCAAATTCAATTCAACTGTTTATCCAGTATATTTAGGCCTCCGGCTTGTAATGCATAATATTCATTACATACTTCATTTAACCGGCTTAAAGTTGACTTTTTGTACTAACCATGTTTATGCTTTTGGTGTCATTGCAAGAGCATGTGTTGATTTTAACGAGACATGTTTGTACATATTTGTCAATAAAATTCTTTTTTACTCTATTCATACAACAAAGACTCCATAGTTTGAGTAGGGTACATCAAAACGCCTATATTATACTATTACAGTAATTCCATACAGTGAAGATGGTCTATAGCAATACCTTAAAGTAAATTCATTTTATTGAGTCAAACATAAAACCTTTTTCTAAGTACTACAATTATTCTGTGACATAGAGGTTATATATAAGGGCATTGCTCGCTCCGATTTATATCTCTGTTTATTACAATACTTTCGAACGTCTGCGGCTTCATCCAACAAACCTTCTACAAACGCAATAGGGAATTGTTTCCACGTATATAATGGCTCCTTTATGTAATACGGATCTAAGTAAATCGTCGATTAAAAAAAACCAACATCGCGTCGCGTGTTACAAACCAATAACTCATACCACGTGACCATTACGTGATATTATTCCAATCTAAATGCATCCGCTCCTTGTCGTTTGGTTGCGCTATTAGTCGCTCCTAGTTTATCGCCAATACCATCTAGCAGACCGGGCGTCAGGCAAAAAGTGTCCTGAGACTGGTATACATCCAACGTTAACATTCTATAATAGGATATAGAAGCGAAACGGTTTATTTTCTACATATGGTGCACATCGTACATGTAAGATAAGACAGTATATGTTGTATTGTTGTTACCTATTAACGAAACCTTTGTAACCACAGTAATTCTTCTTGGTCCATAGGACTTATAATTCATCTACATAAAATGTACCAATCGGAACTACTCAGATATTTCCGTGAGCTGAGAAATACACATTGGATATAAGTGTAGGGTTACAATTTTTCGGGTAAATCGCCCCGGCTTATAACACATTTCCACAGGGTCTACATAAAGAAATCCAATGTATATGGATGTGTTGGACATCATTTTAAATCATTTTTTATCGGTAACTCATGAGAATTGGCGAAATGACATAGTTGTGACATAGATACTTTATTGATACATAAGGTCATAGGTCCATCAGTACACAAGAAGTAAACATTTAAGAGACCAACCAGTACCGTGCTAAACCTAGAAGTAGGATATAGTTGCATTATTTCAAAATATCATTTTAAGTATTCACTATCAAAATGAAAACTCAAGCAATGTATTGCCTGTAGTATTTTATAAGATGAAAGCTGCAACAATGTTTAACACGGTTCTGGTTAATGCAAGGTCAATACAGAAAGCAATTGCTAACACTATACCTGTAAGTCGCTTATTGCTTTTGTGGAGAAATATAAACTTATATGTAAGACTATATTTTACATATAGTGGTTTATGCATGTGCATACACATACATTTGTTCATGTGCATGCATACACATATATCCACAGACACATACATGCACTTGCCCACATATAAAGTAGTGTCCTTAATCAAATTAAACAACGTTTTAGATTTCACATTTAAAATCCATTTTTGGAAACGAAAGTAAAGTGTCGTCATTCTCGCGGAAACAATATGGCGACATCCATTCTATTTCAGAGACGTTTTCATTGGATAAACCCGTTGTGTTCAAATTGAATATACACATAACAGATCTGATGTCTGTCTCACAAAGGATTGTACGGCAATTTTTCTCGTAAATGTATATTGAAATTGCATCAAATTTCTCGTAAACCTAGGTTCACTCACAAACCTTAACAATTCTCGTAAACGTAAATACTCAACGTATGTTCGGTCGTAGGAAAAACTGCAAACGTAAGCCAACTTAATCGGGCGTAAGTTTGTGTGTGCTCCATACCAATTGTACGACTGTTTATAAATGGTAAAATGACAGAAAGTTGCATGAAAACCCTTCTCGAAGTCAAACTATTTCGTTATCGGACGATTATTGACTAGACAAATTGGAGAATTGTGTGTAAATACAAAGTGAGAAATTTAAATAACACGCTACAAGGTGTATTGACCTTCACATGCAAAGGAAGCATAAACCTTTGCGAACCATGTGGTTATTAACGTAGACTTGTTTGGATCTGCATTTAAGGTAAGCTAAAGCCGCTACGACAGTCTTTGTGAGATACGCATTAAGAGAGTTCGTATTATCATCGGTTGTCGTTAAGTTACACTTCTTTGTGAAACAGGCCCCTGTAAAACGCGTACCAAGTTAGACCATTACATAAGGGTTAATTGTTAATGTATACAGGCAGAGACAGATATATAAACATTATTTTAATGACATCTGCAAGTGGCGGTTAAAACCTGTTAGTTATTCTATAATGATGATAACTGTCTGGTTTTCCATTGTGATCCTGATAAATGTCGATCCAGGTTCAATAACCGACTCGGTCATGCCGCATTACTAGAAACAATGAGGGCGATTTTTCTCCATCGTAGCGCTTGGGGAAAACAAAGCTAGAACAATGGCTGGAAAAGTAAGTTCCAAAACAAAACTGTAAATAATCGGAACAAAAGATGACCGTGATATGGCTGAAAAGTGTTGAAAACGGAGTGAAACCAAAATCAAATATCTTCATCCATTTAGAACAGATCTCACAGTTCCTTATTGGAGAAAACTCCTTGTACAGACTGTTTCTATATGCGGTTCTAAAGCCATCGTATATCGTCTAATCAAGTGTCCAGGAAATGAAAGTCTTTTAAAACACTTCTTTTATAGCTATGTACTCGGCCTGAATCACAGTTTGACCGCGTAAAGTACATAACACTTCTCTCACCGATTAATCTGATAGAGTATCCGTGACAAAACATTCTGATAGAATCATTCGTCAAATCCTTTGTTGTGGGTACTCATTAGGAACGTCTCATCGAGAAGTATCTAACAAGTACCCACCACAAATGTTTTTATGATGCAGCACTTGATATATTTCTCTTATCCGGACCTATTGGGGTTATCTGGAAGAAACCGTGTTTACGAGAAACCCATCACTCGCTGTCTCTATCCTGGCAGGATTGCTTTGACACGAAACACGCCTCGCATTAAGTGACCCATGGGGACACTTCCATGGATCATTAGCTGATTCCATTTGGAGGAACAAATCAGCGAGCGTCTCTTGAGAAGGAGTTCGGATTCCCTCATCTACACCGGAAGTGACAGTCATGTGGAATCCTGGCGTTATGGATACAAACCAGTCCGATTTCCTTGCTCTATATAATGTAGGAAATTGCACATCTTTGCCGATCCCCTACCTCCAACAATAATATTATATTATAATGACTAGTCTATAAAATCTCTCTCGTATTACGGCCCGTTGAAATAACATACACCGAGTCAAGTTATACGGTTGTCTGCTAATTTTTAATTGATCTCACCGTTTTTAGTTAAAGAAAAGAGCACCCAAATTCCTGGTACACGATTCTATTTCTCTATTGGTACTGCCTAAGTGATACAAGACGACTATCATTGTCAGGTCGTCATTATCATGTAAATCCATATAGATAAAGACTTCACAGTACTGCCACGTCGATATATCAGTGAACTGTATTCGCTGTGGGCTTTCTTACCTAGTCAAACAGAATAGAATTTATTGTTTTGTTTTATTCTAAGTAGTATTCCAACAGGAGTATAGTGTTATACAGAATTAAAACAGAATGAAAGGGAAACATACAAAAACATTTAACGGATAATACAAACACACCTTGTATTATAGAAACACGTAGTTGCTTGTCATGACAATGAAACGTAATCACGAAAATGATAATTATTACATACTTTGCACTAAGCACAAGGTAATAGCATAACAACATGATAGTTCTAATGGTAATAATGGTCATGGTGATCGTAAGGAACGTTTAAACCAACACAACACAAGCACAAACGTATACGACATGTCATGAAAGATCCTATACAACTCATCAGCAATGAATATTTGTATATAAACAGAACCTAAAACATAAATCTGTATAAACTAGAACTGTCGTGTTTGTACCAGGATCTTGAGATACTGATCCTAAGATACTGTTTATAGAAATTATAGCGCATGGTCAAAGAATCATTTTAACCCTTTACCAAACGCCAAATTTTGGACAGTCCCAAATTGAAAGAGTTTGCAGACGATATTTCAAAATGTGATGAAATTGGAAAATAATCATCCGATAGGGCAGAAAGCATTGTGGGAAAAGGCAAAATTGCTCGTTACGAGCAATTTCTCCTTTTCCCACAATGTTTTCTAAAGTCATCTGAAACAAAGTGGTCAAATGTCGTTACTGTTTGGGAAAGGGTTAAACGATAGGTTATACCGACAGTGGGAGTTGATGTGTGATTTTGAAATAGGTCATACAGTGTGGCATCATACGTGGGATGAAAAGGCAAATCAATAGTGCAACAATTAACTGGTAAAATTTAAATGTTGTTATAACTGCATGAACGACAATAAATCTACCTACATTCGACGTGAACCTTTTGATTCAATCAAAGCGAACTGACTAAGGTTACATAAAAAATCATTAATTTGATGTAAAAGCTACCGCTGGGAGAAAGCCATAAAATAACGAGTTGGAAGACAAATCTGAGTTTCATGTGTTTGTAACACCAATTATTCTTTGGGGTCTTTGTTCGGTGTGATAAAATTCCATTTCCACACAAGGCCTGAAGGATTAAGTGCTGTTCAGGGAATAATTAACCCTGCCCATCAACCATGGATTGATATACCCTCAATAACGGCCACAACAGATGACATACTCTACACAACGTCAAACACTCAGAACAGACCCTCAATAACGGCCAGAACAGAGGACAGACTCTTCACAACGTCCAACACACAGAATAGACCCTCAGTAACGGCAAGAACTGAGGACAGACTCAACACAACGTCCAACACACAGAACAGATCCTCAATAACGGCCAGAACAGAGGACAGACACAACACAACGTCCAACACGCAGAACAGACCCTCAATAACGGCAAGAACTGAGGACAGAATCAACACAACATCCAATACACAGAACAGACCCTCAATAACGACTAGAACAGAGCACAGACCGAAACAACATCTTACACTGATTGACAGACGCTCAACAACGACTAGCATGGATTGACAGACTGAAACAACATCTAACACTGAGTGACAGACCCTCAATAACGACAAGCACGGATTGACAGACCGAAACAACATTTAACGCTGAATTACAGTACCTCAACAACGACCAGCACTGATTGACAGACCGAAACAACGACCAGCGTGGATTGACAGACTGAAACAACATGTAACACTGAGTGACAGACCCTCAATAACGACAAGCACGGATTGACAGACCGAAACAACATTTAACGCTGAATTACAGTACCTCAACAACGACCAGCACTGATTGACAGACCGAAACAACGACCAGCGTGGATTGACAGACCCAAACAGCATCTTACACTGAATGACAGTCCTTCAATAACGACCAGCGCGGATTGACATACCGAAAACATCTAACACTGAATGACAGCCCTTCAACAACGACCAGCACGGATTGACAGACCGAAACAACATCTAACACTTAATGAAATCCCTTCAAAAACGACCAACATGGATTGAGTAACCAAAACAACATCTAACACTGTATGACAGTCCCTCAATAACGACCAACATGAATTGAGAGACCGAAACAACATCTAACACTTAATGACATCCCTTCAATAACGACCAACATGGATTGAGTAACCAAAACAACATCTAACACTGTATAGCAGTCCCTCAATAACGACCAACATGAATTGAGGGACCGAAACAACATCTTACACTGAATGAAAGTACCTCAATAACGACCAACATGAATTGAGGGACCGAAACAACATCTTACACTGAATGACAGCCCTCTACAACGACCAGCATGGATTGACAGACTGAAACAACATTTAACACTGAGTGACAGACCCTCAATAACGACCAGCACTGATTGACAGACCGAAACAACGACCAGCGTGGATTGACAGACCCAAACAGCATCTTACACTGAATGACAGTTTTTCAATAACGACCAGCGCGGATTGACATACCGAAAACATCTAACACTGAATGACAGCCCTTCAACAACGACCAGCACGGATTGACAGACCGAAACAACATCTAACACTTAATGACATCCCTTCAAAAACGACCAACATGGATTGAGTAACCAAAACAACATCTAACACTGTATGACAGTCCCTCAATAACGACCAACATGAATTGAGAGACCGAAACAACATCTAACACTGAATGACAGCCCTCTACAACGACCAGCACGGATTGACAGACCGAATCAACATCTAACACTGAATGACAGCCCTACAACAACGACCAGCACGGATTGACAGACCGAATCAACATCTAACACTGAATGACAGCCCTACAACAACGACCAGCATGGATTGACAGACCGAAACAACATCTAACACTGATTGACAGCCCCTCAACAACGACCAGCACGGATTGACAGACCGAATCAACATCTAACACTGAATGACAGCCCTACAACAACGACCAGCGCGCATTGACATACCGAAACAACATCTTACACTGAATGGCAGTACCTCAACAACGACCAGCACTGATTGACATACCGAAACAACATCTTACACTGAATGGCAGTACCTCAACAACGACCAGCACTGATTGACATACCGAAACAACATCTTACACTGAATGGCAGTACCTCAACAACGACCAGCACTGATTGACATACCGAAACAACACCTAACACTGAATGACAGTCCCTCAATAATGACCAGCACGGATTGACAGACCAAAACAACATCTAACACTGATTGACAGTCCCTTACCAACAACCAGCGCGGATTGACAGACCGAAACAACATCAAAAAACCGGTTTGCAGTCCCTCAACAAATACCAGCGCGGATTGACAGACCGGAACAACATCTAACACTGATTGACAGCCCCCCAATAACGACAAGCGCGGATTGACATACCAGAACAACATCTAACACTGAATGACAGCCCCTGAACAACGACCAGCACGGATTGACAGACCGAAAACACATCTAACACTGATTGACATCCCCTCAACAACGACCAGCATGGATTGACAGACCCAAACGACATCTAACACTGATTGACAGTCCCTCACTAACAACCAGTGCGGATTGACAGACCGAAACAACATCTATCACTGAATGACAAACCCTTGATAACGACCAGCCAGGATTGACAGACCAAAACAGCATCTAACACCGATTGACAGTCCCTAAATAACGACTAGCATGGATTGACAGTCACTCAACAACGACCAGCGCGGAATGACAGACCCAAACCACATGTAACACTGAATGACAGTCCCTCAATAACGACCAGCACGGATTGACAGTCCCTACACAACGACCAGCACGGATTGACAGACCGAAACAACATCCAACACTGATTGACAGTCCCTCTACAACGACCAGCGCAGACTGACAGACCGAAATAACATCTAACATTGCTAGACAGTCCCTCACTAACAACCAGTGCGGATTGACAGACCGAAACAACATCTAACACTAAATGACAACCCCATAATAACGGCCACAACGGATTGACAGACCGAAACAACATCTAACACTGATTGACAGTCCCTCAACAACGACTAGAGCAGATTGACAGACAGAAACAACATCCAACACTGAATAACATACCCTCAACAACGACCACCGCGGATTGACAGACCGAAACAACATCCAACACTGATTGACAGACATTCAACAACGACCAGCATGGATTGACAGACCGAAACAACATCTAACACTGATTCACAATCCCTCAACAACGGCCAGCGCGGATTGACATACCGAAACAACATCTTACACTGATTGACAGTCCATCAATAACGACCAGCACGGATTTACAGTCCCTCAATAACGACCAGCACGGATTGACATACCGAAAAAGCATCTAACACTGATTGACAGTCCCTCAACAACGACCAGCACGAATTGACAGCCCCTCAACAACGACCAGCACGAATTGACAGCCCCTCTTTTTTTTTTTTTTTTTTTTTTTTTTTTTTTTTTTTTTTTTTTTAATTCAGTTTTGTGGTTTACAAAGTTCTTTTTAACATAATTTGGAGGAATTTATATCATGCATTCATATACAGGTTATATAAAATAAAATCGATTTAAGTAGTTACATAATGAAGGTTGAACGAGAATATACATTGGTTAAAGAACAATTTCCGGTATTAGAAATATATCATGCTTACACCTACGAATGTCTATTGCGTAAAAAAAAGAAAAAAAAAGAAAGGAAGTCATCATGATCAAAGGAGGAATTGTTCATTATGAGCAGTTTCTCTTCTGTCCACGGTAATTGTTCTTTCTTTTATCCTTTTTTTTTTCAATCTTTTTGTTACATAACAGTTTTATTGATGAAATATTAAAGAGCAGATTTCATTTTATAAACAAGACATAGAGATATCACAAATATGAGTCAATTATTATTATCGTTATATCATGAAATTGTCTTCATGAAAAAGAAAAGTAACATATTAGATAAAATTATTATAAATATCAAATTGTGCCATCCTTATTAGTTGTGGTTTTTCGTTTGTTTGTTTTGTTTTAGGCGAGTAGAGGAAATATTGCCTGAGTTGATTATAAATGAGTTGGTGCAGTGGGAGTGTGTATGTGTATTTTTGGATTTTTGTATGGGGCAGTGTGGTATGTGTATGTGTATTTGTTAATTATTGTATGGGGTAGTGAAGTGGGTGTATGTGTATTTGTTGATTATTGTATGGGGCAGTGAGATGAGTCTTTGTGCGGATGTCGATTTATGTGTGGCCCATTATTTCTCGATCTAAAGCGAAAGCGAAATTTAGAAGGAGAGATGGGATTTTGTTTATGTGCTAAAGAAGGGATTTCAAGGTACCTTGTTAGAGCAAGATGAGCGAAGTCAATCTGTATTATATAAAACGTGTGATAAATAGGAGAACAGCTGGCCGACCGAGAAGTCGGTAAAAAGTTGACGAACGCATATGAATTAGAACTGGTTAACAACTTTTTGAAGCATCTGCTTTGTGACTTGTTTTGTGCCATTTTCCTCTAATATAGATAAAGCAACATTGCATTCTCTTTTAAAGACAGTCATTACATCTATACTTTTAGTTCGTTTTTCTGACATATAATATGTTTTATACAGTGTAAATGACATTATATTTAACAAGAAATTGGTACTTTCATGTTGTTTAAAATTTGTATTGTAACCTAGTATGAATGACTGAAGGTTGATGATATTGTGTCCGTATCGCATTGATATAAATATGTTTTTAAAGATTTGAATAATATTTGCGATGCTTTTACATGTGATAAAGAAATGCTCATATGTTTCAGTGCAATTACAGACATTGCATTGGTCTGAATTGTCTATTTTCCATTTCTTAAGATTTTCTTTTGTTGCGATTATATTGTGTATAAGTTTATACCTAAATTGTATGATTTTGTTATGAGGACTATTGTTATGGATTGATTCATACACACATGACCAGGGGATGTTTGTATTAAACCTAGTTTTCCAAAAGGAGTGAATAAATGGTTTTTCGAAGGATTTCTTCATGTACGTGTTATATATCTGCTTGTTTGAAAGTTTATTTATGTTGAAAGTACTTGATCTCAGTAGTTTAAGTTCAGTTTTTACTTTTGATTTTAAAGGGGCATTATTCTTGATAATTTCTTTCCATGAGCGTGGAATTGATGATACTATGATATTGAATTCGCTCAACCAGTTTCTCTTGTCTTTTAAATTTTGTAGGACTTTTGTTTCGCAGAAAGTGCCATTTTCAGATAGGATGTTATCTAGAAATAGAATATCTGAATCTATCCATCTGTGAAATAACAGAGTTTTATTTGAAGAATTTTTTATGAATTTATTCCCCCCAGATGACTTGTTTTCGGAGATCAAACAAAGTGTTACATTTCTTATTGTTTAATATGGTTCTGTTAAATTCTAGCCATGTTTTTAATAGTTGATGATAAAAGGATGGCAGCTTGTATTTAGTTTTTGGAAGGTTATTGATAGATTCGCAATCACTATAAAATATCAAGAGATTTTTGCCGAATTGGTCATAATAAAACCTTGGAATTTCTTGCCAACTTGAGTTTGAATGGTTTGATAAGAGTCTTTTGATCCAGTTGAATTTAAGTGTTTTAACAAAAGCTCTAATGTCAATCATGTCTATTCCGCCTTCATATTTGTGGCCTATCAGTGTCGTGCGTTTAATTTTTTCTCTTGAGCCATTCCAAAGAAATTCAAAAAACATTTTATTTATAGAGTTTATAATTTGATCCGTTACATATAGAGAGTGGAAGAGATATGTAAATTGGGGAAGAAGTAACATTTTTATTATTTTAATTATGTCTAGGAAGGAGAGATTTCTTAGTTTCCATTTGTTTATAAGCTGTCTGCATTTTTCAAATTTTGATTCCCAATTCTTTTCTTGGCATGTTGTTTTATTTATTCCAAAGTAAACACCTAGCGCTTTAATTTCTGTAGTCCATGTTATTATATTTAAATCATGTTGTTTCGACTTTTTTGATCTTCCTATTAGCATAGCCTCGGTTTTGGATTTATTAAGTTTGAGGCCAGAGTAGGTTCCATATTCATCAATGATATCTAGTGCGATTCCAATTTCGTTTTCATTTTTGAGGAAGAGAGTTGTATCATCAGCTAACTGGGTGATTTTCATTTGTTTTATGTTTCCGTTATTGATTCCAATGCCTTTAATTTCATTACATGTTCTTATTTTTGTTGACATAATTTCTGCTACAAGAATGAATAGTAGAGATGACAAAGGACAGCCTTGTCTAATTGAGCGACTTAACATAAATTTTTGTGACATAAAACCATTGTTAAGAACATTAGCCGTAATATTATTATAAATGGTTTTAACCCATTGAATGAAAGAATTTCTGAAACCAAAATGGTGTAATACTTTAAAGATAAAGTTCCATTCCACTGTATCAAAAGCTTTTCTAAAATCTAAAAATAGTAGAGTACCTTCTATATTTAGTCCATCGGTGTAGTCAATTATATCCTGTATGTGTCTTATATTATAACCTATGAATCTGTTTTTTAAATAACCTTGCTGATCGGTGTTAATTAATTTGGGAAGAACTGTTTGTAAACGTTTTGCTAAGGCACGCGCTGCTATCTTATAATCGACGTTTAATAACGAGATCGGGCGCCAGTTTTCTATATTTTCTGGGTCGCCTTTCTTGAATATTAGTGATAAAATGCTGTGTTTTTGAGTATTAGATAAGTAACCGTGTCTATAACCATAATTCAATGATTCCGTAAAAGGTGTCTCAAGGTGTGACCAGAAGACTTTATAAAATTCAACAGAGAGGCCATCACTACCTGGACTCTTATTGTGTTTCATGTCAGAAACTGCTTCCCTAAGTTCATTTGATGTCAGAACACCTTCGCATAATTTTGAAGAATAGTCGTCTAATTTAGCTTCCAAATAAATGTTTGATAAGTATGTGTCAATATCTTCTTCTTTTATACCGTTTGATTTATAAAGAGTTTTGAAAAAATTGACTTCTTCCTTTAAAATTTCTGGTAGAGTGACCAACCGTTTGTTGTTTACAGTAAGGGAGTTAATTACTTTTCGAGATTGTCTTGACTTTTCTAGGTTTAAGAAATATTTTAGATTGGTTTCACCCTCATCAACGATTTGTATACGTGATCTGATCTGTGCACCTTTGGCTTTTATTTCGTATATATCTTGTATTTCATCTTCTAATCTTTTTATTTCATCTGTGTTATTGCTATTGTTTTCAAGTAGTGTTTTAAGGTTTTGCTCAAGATTTTTAAGTCTATTTTTTGTGTTTCTAGATTTCTTTACTGAGTAGTTTATGGTTGTTTGTTTGATGTGGCATTTCAAAAATTCCCACCATACTTGGGGGTCGTATTTATTGTTAAGATTTTGCTGTGACGAAAGACTGGCAATCAAGTTGTTTATCTCTTTAATGTAAGTTTTGTCCTTTAATAGAGAATTATTTATTTTCCAGTATCCATTACCCTTGTTATTGAACATTTTTAATTTGAGAGAGATTGCTAAATGATCTGTGCTTTTAATTTGTGCTGGTCTGATGTCGCAACTGTATACTGAAGGCATAAGATTTTCTTGGATAAGCCAGAAGTCTATTCTGCTTTTTTCTGTTGAATTTTGACGTTTCCATGTAAACTGATATTTGTTCGGGTTTCTTATTTTCCATATATCTTTTAGTTTTTGTGATTGCATGATTTTTGACAAGTTTGATACAGGCACTTTTTTTGCATTGGAGCTTATGGTTATTCTGTCGTTAAGATTAAGTATATCATTGAAATCTCCGCCTATTATGAGGAGACTTTGTGTTAATTCTTTCACATTGTTGTTAATGAGGTTAAAGAAGTCGTTTCTTCGATTTGCCATATTAGGGGCATATATGTTAACAAGTGTATACTCTTCATTGTTTAAATTGATATTTAAGATAATAAATCTCCCGCTTGAATCTAATGCTTGGAGTTTACATTTAAAATGCAATTTCTTTGATAATAAGATTGTACATCCACAGCTGTAGTTTGTACCAATAGAATGGTATGTGTTCCATTCACTGAATTGCTTGTTGACTTTCGTTATTATGTCGTTGGTAAAGTGTGTTTCTTGTATGAAGACTATGTCAATCTTCTGTTGTTTGATCCATACTTTAAGCCTTTCCCTTTTCAAATTTTCTCTTAATCCATTAACATTAAGAGAAGCTAGGTGGATGATGTCATACGTTGTCATGTTTGCTAGTGGGAAGACCTGCATTGTTTGAGTTTTTATACCTTAGTAAAGAAGACGAGTTCGTGCGATTTGTACAGTGTTTGTTTGTGTGTTTGCATGATGAAGAGACATGTGTGTCTTGATGTTTTTGCATGTTGTATGTATTCATCCTATAATATCTAATAGTGATAATATTAAGACATTGGTAATATAATATACAGAACATACATAAGTATTTTGTTAATTTTGCGACTTTTGGACAGCCACAGTAATTTATGAAGCAATAGTAGCGAACAAATTTTACATGATAAATACACAGCAGTAGAAGCAATGCTACATGGGACAATACAGTTTTTAGACCATTTGCAAAGCTGCTACAGCTGTATTCTTTATTTGTTGTAGTTTCATGTAATTCACGTGGCGTTTGATTCAATTGTCCGATACATTCAATAAATAAAAAACTTACAGTGGCTCTATCATTTATCCAATAAAAAAGCATCTTAAAATATATTGACCATAAACATTTGGTAAGCATTATGTAAAGCGGAAATAACTTAACGGCTTTAGGTTCAGAGCTGTAATAAACATTTGAATCTAAGATTAACTGCAAATAGCAGAATGTCAACTCCGAATATAATGTCATAAAGGGTTGATCGTCAAAGAGGCCTTTTAACAAGTAAATAGTATTGTGAGATATAATTGAGTTAAGGCTTGCACGAGCATGTCGTGCAAAATGGACACAGTTTATAAACAGGTAAGACATATCATACAGCAAGTTCAAACAATAATAGCATGTGACAAACATATCAATAATTACATCCTGTACACTAGACCATGTCGGTTTCAAATAAATGAACTTATTGAATGGATAATGGTTAACACTATAAAAAGAAGTTACGCTATAGAACAACAATAATTGGTTTTCCGATAGTACCAATCGAATGAATTTCGTACCTTTTTCTGAAAGAGTTTTACTTAGGAAACCCCAACTTACTATAAGTGACAGGGCTCTCACAAGTAAAATTATTTCAAACACATATGTGAAATATAGTCTTATAATGGAAGGTATTGTTTGTTTCCACTCGACACAAGCTTTGTATGAGACTGTAGAAAGGATTCCATTGGTAAGTCTCATTGCTGAAGCAAGACAGTTTGAATTGACTTTAAAAATATTTGCATGGTTGTTCGATTGGGTGAATAAAAGATACATGTATGTTGCCATAATGTATAAAAGCAAATAATAATAATGTGCAAACTTCCTGATATTTAAATAGCTATCGCAATTCATAAGTAAACAATAAAATGTATTTTTAACCAGACGGAAGTACATTGGTAGAAACAATGTTAATTGTGAGAGTACATTGTGTAAATCATATGCATAACTGGGGTAGCTGTGCTCTCTTGTTTTATTTTCGTGTGATTCACGGGGTTTTGTATCGCATTGGGCGATAAACTCATATAATAGATTTATAAGGCTTACAACGAAACTACAATTTATCCAATAAAGCAAATTGTTACAGTTTAACCATATACAACTAGTGAATAATAGGTAACATAAGTAAAATGCTAGACATTTTGCTAAGACACTACATTTGACTATAGAATATATTAACAACCGTAAATGACGGAATTTGAGTTGTAAACATAATGACCAAATGAGTTTTTTGGCAACTGTGTTGGTAGTATTGAGAGATAAAGTAGAGCCAATGTATGCACGACTATATCGTGCAGTTTGGCCACGGTCTATGGAAAGGGTCTGATATAACATTCCACCTGTTAAAACAATAAGGATATAATATGACAGATATATAGATAGTAACATCATGAACACTAAAGCATATCTGTTTTTGAAAAAAGAACGTAATGAATGGGTATTGATGAAAGTCATAGAAAATATCAACATACAGAGCATTATAAGTTGGTTCTCTGATAACTTTAATCGAATAGACTCTTTGCCCATCGTTGAAAGGGTTCTGTCAATAAAACATCTGTCTATGATAAGTGACTGGGCTGTCACAAAAAAGACTCTTTCAAGCTCAGACTCGGCATTAAACATTATACTATATGACATAGTCTGTTTTAAAACAGCAACTGTTTTATGTAAGAGTATAAATGATAAACGAGCAAGAATGGTTCCAATAATAAGGATCATTGCAGACGAATTTTGCCTTGATATGAATTCATTTACAATTGTACCAATAGCATAGTCAAAAATCATATATAAATGCATAATATATTGCCAGTTCAATGTATCTTTTCTTGAATCTTTAATCGAACAACTACAGCTGTATTATATATACAAGTTGACATGTGGAGCGTAAACTAATGACTGCTTTTTCACAGGCGAGTTTAATACACACATCGATATATTGTTTTGTAAAAGGAAGTCGTATGTATTTATATTAGTATATTTGTTATTTTCACTCATTTTCTTATTCATAATATTTTGTTCATTATAATTATAGTTTGTTGTTGTATATTTGATATAAAACATAAACAATGGGTGTTTAAGTGTTTCCTTTTTGTTTTTTTTGATGTTTCGTGGATTTTCTCTACTGGAGTTGGTGGGGATCTCACAACCGATTTACTTCTCGTTTTTCTGTTCTCTTTACTATTACTATGATCAGTCATGAACTTGTCAATGGGTGTCTGTTGTTTTTGTTTTTGTTTTTTGTTTTGATTTCTCGCACGGGGTTCTTTCGGGGTTGCTTGCGCGTTTTCTTTGTTTGATGTCTGCATTTTTGTTTTTTCTATCCTTTTTGGTACCTCTGGCTCGTTCTTTTGTTCGTCGTCCGTGCTTTCAGATTCGGATAAACATGTATCCGAGGCGTCCGATGGGTCGTTCTCGTGCCTAGGACAATCGTTTTGTTTATGTCCAGGCTCCATACAAAGTGAACATACCCAGTCGTTCCTGCAATCATATGAATTATGACCCGTTTGGAAACACTTTCTGCACTTTAAGACCTGGGGCGTTTGATCTTTGTGAATCACTTTTGCACGAAATTTCCCAAATGACATGAATCGCGGGAGGGGTTCTTTAACAGTGGACTTTTTGACATTGACAATTCGGTCACCGGTTTCACAATTGGTTAGCTTGCCATTTATTCGGAGCTTCTCTCTGTAAATGGAAATGACTTCGCATTCTTTCAGAATTAACTCTCTAGTTATCAAACCATCATCGGCCGACAATGGTATGTTTTGAACTCTCACCCTGAGAGTATTCTCTGTGTCTAAACGGTAAGGGTTGGTTGGTAGGAGAGCAACGTGCTTTCCCCTGATGTGTACCCCATCTTGTAAGAGGGTGACTTTATCACGAACGTTGTCTGTGTATATTCTCCAAAGCCCGTTTACCCGTTGTAGGCCGGAGATATGAGTGACGTTTATAGATTCACCGAGAGCACGATAAAGCTCCTCGTGTTTTATCCAGTCTTGATAGGGAACTTTCGCATCGCCGAACAGGGACCGTTCTCGTAAAAATACAATAGGTGGGCCATGACTGTCATCATCGCGATGGCCGCCATCTTGAATTTCATGATCACCACTCACCTCTACTGTATTGTTCCTTTTATCCTCCATTTCAACTTGAAACTTATAATCACTTATCTTTTAAACTATCCACTAAACCTTTATGAACACTCTCGACACAAAATTATATACTTTCTTTATGCGAATTCACAATACGTTCGAAATTTAATTTGATCTCCGATGAAGGCTATACCTTGGTGGGCCATTGCCGGAAGACGCTCAACAACGACTAGCATGGATTGACAGACTGAAACAACATCTAACACTGAATGACAGACCCTCAATAACGACAAGCACGGATTGACAGACCGAAAAAGCATTTAACACTGATTGACAGACCCTCAATAACGACCAGCACGGATTGACAGTCCCTCAATAACGACCAGCACGGATTGACAGCCCCTCAACAACGACCAGCACGGATTGACAGACCGAAACAACATTTAACGCTGAATTACAGTACCTCAACAACGACCAGCACTGATTGACAGCCCCTCAACAACGACCAGCACGGATTGACAGACCGAAAAAGCATCTAACACTGAATGACAGCCCTTCAACAACGACCAGCACGGATTGACAGACCGAAAAAGCATTTAACACTGATTTACAGTCCCTCAATAACGACCAGCACGGATTGACATACCGAAAAAGCATCTTACACTGATTGACAGTCCCTTAACAACGACCAGCACGAATTGACAGCCCCTCAACAACGACCAGCACGAATTGACAGCCCCTCAACAACGACCAGCACGGATTGACAGACCGAAAAAGCATCTAACACTGAATGACAGCCCTTCAACAACGACCAGCACGGATTGACAGACCGAAAAAGCATTTAACACTGATTGACAGTCCCTCAATAACGACCAGCACGGATTGACAGTCCCTCAATAACGACCAGCACGGATTGGCAGTCCCTCAACAACGACCAGCACGGATTGACATCCCCTCAACAACGACCAGCACTGATTAACAGACCAAAACAACATCTAACACTGAATGACAGTACCTCAACAACGACCAGCACTGATTAACAGACCAAAACAACATCTAACACTGAATGACAGCCCTACAACAACGACCAGCACGGATTAACAGACCAAAACAACATCTAGCACTGAATGACAGTCCCTCCATTACGACCAGCACTGATTGACAGACCGAAACAACATCTAACACTGAATTACAGTACCTCAACAACGACCAGCACTGATTGACAGACCGAAACAACATCTAACTCTGATTGACAGTCCCTCAACAACGACCCGCACTGATTGACAGACCGAAACAACATCTTACACTGAATGGCAGTACCTCAACAACGACCAGCACTGATTGACATACCGAAACAACATCTAACACTGAATTACAGTACCTCAACAACGACCAACATGGATTGAGAGACCTAAACAACATCTAACTCTGATTGACAGTCCCTCAACAACGGCCAGCGCGCATTAACAGACCAAAACAACATCTAGCACTGAATGACAGTCCCTCCATTACGACCAGCACGGATTGACAGACCGAAACAACATCTAACATTGAATGACAGTACCTCAACAACGACCAGCACTGATTGACAGACCGAAACAACATCTAACTCTGATTGACAGTCCCTCAACAACGACCCGCACGGATTGACAGACCGAAACAACATCTAGCACTGAATGACAGTCCCTCAATTACGACCAGCACGGATTGAGAGACCTAAACAACATCTAACAATGAATGACAGTCCTTTAACAACGACCAGCACGGATTGACAGACCGAAACAACATCTAACACTGATTAACAGCCCCTCAACAACGACCAGCACGGATTGACATACCGAAACAACATCTAACACTGATTGACAGTCCCTCAACAACGACCAGCACGGATTGACAAACAGAAACAACATCTAACACTGAATGACAGACCGAAACAACATCTAACACTGATTGACAGACCATAAATAACGTCCAGCATGGACTCAAAGACCCTTAACGACATCAAGCACTTAGGTGGCTTTGATTTGCTATCTGGATATAAGTGGTCAAACAAGAGCTTCCATGATGCTTCATGGTGTTCATTTTTGTTTCAGCATTAAGGGAATTCTTCATCGATTCCTTTCCCGCCTTAAAAGCGAGTAACGAAGTATCATAGGGATACAGTCAGTAAATGATAACATGTTAACTTATGGAGGGGGTTCTTAGGTTAGTAAAATTCTCAGAGTGGATTCCCCTAAAAGATGAACATATAACTTTCCAACTACATGTATATTTGCCGTTTGTTTATGCTTTCAATTAAGAGTAGTACTAGATCCATTTGAAAAAATAGGTCAAAACCAACCTGTGTACCGTCAACATATTTCATGGTTATTTCTACATACCGCGACACCGTCTTGTTTTATGCATGGGAATATCAGCTTTACCGAGTAAAGTAAAGTATTGGCGTCGTTACCCAGCAAAAACTTAGTATCTCCTGCAGAACAGTGAAAGAAATACGGCTTTTGTACTTGAATGCGACGTTTAACCAAACTCATTGAGTGAGAAGGTGAGTGGAATGGCCACATGATACAAAAACTCACATGGCGAGGGCGGCCATATAACACTTAAAATATGATGGAGTTTTGCAATTTCATTGAAAAACAAAGAGAAAATGGGTTTAAATCAAGATTTAGAATTCCGAGATTGTTTTTTCCATGCGCGTCAAGAGCTTTCCAAATTGTTAAAGGTTCCATGAGTCCCTCTTGCCAATTCTGTAAAACGAAATTTGTATAACACCCTTGTTGAATAAAAACCTTTTTCAATAATTGCATTTTTCTTATGCCATGCTTTAACCCTTTCCCAAACAATAACACCATTTGACGACTTTGTTGCAGACGACTTTAGAAAACATTGTGGGAAAAGCAGAAATTGCTCGTAACGAGCAATTTTGCCTTTTCCCACAAGGTTTTCTGCTCTTTCTGAAGAATATTGTTCAATTACATCAGATTTTGAAATGTCGTCTGCAAACCAATTTGGGACAGTCGACAAATTGTTGTTTGGGAAAGGGTTAAATAAAAAAAGAGGTGGTGTTCGAAGGACTCCCGGGCAAAACCACCCAGATACCAACGCATTGTCCACTGGTTCCAAAATACATCAAACATAAGTATCGAAATATACCACCACAACCTAGAACTGAACTATTCATGTTTATTCATGTCCATTTAAGAAAAGTTTCTTTTTTCCAACTGAAACAACTGGAACAGTTACCCAGAAAAGCACTAGATATCGGAGTATAATGGTAGTATACCTCATTTCCCATAATGTACCACTATGTTTGGACAAATTGTGAGGCATCTAGGGCATATGTTAAATTATGTCATCATTCCTTTGACTCTATGTGAAGGAAATATAAGAGAAGATGGTAAGCGATGAATCCATTATACGAGGCAAATTTGCTTCTCTGAAACATGTTTGTTATTAAGCGGTTCATTGCAAATGAATTTATAGGCTTAAACTGCAAAGTATTGGGCACTGCATGGAATGTTATTAGGTATCCCTTGACCACTGCAATATGACTGAAATACAGTTTTCGAACGTGTGAATGAGTAACTGTACAACTGGACACGAGCTTTAACTAGTCATATCGACAGTCATTATGAAACCACGCCTTGGGTCGGCAGTAGGCTTACTGTAAATGTTGTTGAAGAATGTAAAAGTTTGGTTACATACAGTTTAACAACACATGGACATTTCGCATTACCCAATGACTGGAAGCTGTCGCCAAGGAACTGTCTGAGATAACACAGGCTAATTCAGGACCTCACTTATGGCCTTAGACTGACTGTTCTGTTTTCGCCTGACATAATGATAGATGTGTATACGTAGCGAAGGGTCTATGTAACAATGCTGTTTTAGCCTGGGTTATGTACACGATCTGACGATTGGTTATTGACCGATCGTCGCTTCAGTTGGAAGATAGATTAACCCGTCCGCTAGTTATCATAATTACTTGTTTGTATTTCATCACTGTAGCTGACTGCCTACACGAGATTACGTCTGGACTTATTTGATTGGCGGTGTATTTATGGGAAGGAGCGAGGGAAATTATAGCTTCTTGATAAACGTTGACACGTCCATCGTTAACATAGGTGTAATCGTATAAACAACAGAAGTGTGTAAGCATGCCATGCAGCATCGGCTCTTATACCATGGACGTGGCAAATAAAGTTTAAAAAACACCTTGTGCGACACAAGTGGGCAACAAATCTAGGTATTACAAGGGATAAGTATATTGTCGACATGATAAAGCTGTTAAAATGCGTAAAACAGTAAAACTAAATCTCCACTTTCACTGTTTTATTCAGAGTATTGATTATTTTACTAGTGTTGACAGCGATATCAAATCACGCATTATACAGTAGATCTTGTTCGATATGATTAATAACCTTCATGCAAGCCGTGATGAAAAGGAACACCGTGAAACCAGAAATAATTGCTCAGGGCGAACAACTTCACCAGTGTTTATAGGCTATAGATAAAACGGAAGGTATTCTATCGTGGTTTGCATTTGACGTCTGCTGTTATTTTCATATTGGGTCAAAAACAAAATCTCGTATGTGGAAACAAAATAAATCGCACTTAAGGTGTTCTCAATTGCTTCATATATAACAGACAGAAGAGATTCCATACGGCTTCACTGACACATACCATCCCATCATTCCGTATATACAACGTTTAAGACTTTAATTTCAAAACTCTACTTGTTCTATTGGAACGTTTCCGATTTCCTTAATAAAAAAAAAATGTATAATGTAATTACTTTAAAGGCCCATTCCATGAAGTATTGATTTGGATTCTATAAGCATTGCGTCATGACTGAGTTATTGTTTAAAACGGCACTAAACCACAAACATACAAATGATTCTCATGAACAGATGCCTAAACACGGGAATCCCTCGAATATTGAAGTGATCAAACATTTCCTCGCGTTAATCGTTCGTATTTTGTGACAGACGACGGCCAGAGAGCCAGCCAACCAGTCGGCCAGATATCAGGGGAGGAAAGAAACGCATATTAACAAATTCAAAATTTAATTGTGCAATTCAATAGCTTCAACAAATGTGCTTAAATTAGCATAAATAATAAAACGTTAAAACATAAAATACATAGCAAAGACCGATGAAAAGAATAACAATCATTTTCTTTTTGTTGATTAACAACTATTTCTAACCGTCTTGTGTCAGGAAGGAAGCTTCGATGAAATTGTATTCTAATTTTCTCATTTAAAGATTACACTTGGCATAAAACCTATTTAACTTTGCTACAGTGACTTTTGTTGCATTTGTTGTAATACTATGCTAAAGGTTATCACCAGAGTGACAAACCGAATATCTTCCCGCATTTGGGGTTTTCATCACTGAGTCAAATTCAAAACAAATATAGACGGCAAAATCTAAGTATGAAACATGCCATTATTCTCTTTTGAATTGGGTTAAACGAAAAAAGCGCCTGAGAGGCAAGATAAGTTCTGCCAATTGATCTTTTCGCATAGAAAAATAGAATATCAATCTGTCACGTCGAAAGTTACCACTCGTTCTATCCCAGCATTGGACTTCTCGAATATTACTAAACGTGTTTGTGACAAAAGTCGCAATTGCCCGGAAAGAGAAATTGCTCCTTTCGCCACAAAAAGTGCATTACAGCTATATGTATAGTCTTAAATTTGTATTGTTGTCGCATGTTCTTTGGATATTACGTTATCAAAAAACGTGTGTTTCTTATACTGAATTAGGCCAGGTACACAATCCACCATTGTAAGTACAATGAATGAGACATCGCCTTGTCCCCAAGTTTCCCGTATTACCCGCATACCATTTTAGAAGGGCTAATTACGCTGAACTAATTAACATTAACCAAGAAAATTGCTGCAATGTAGGCCGATTCTTTTAGGTCATTGGTTCATTAAACTCTATGCAAACCTAAAAATGACACTTATTTATGGTTCGATAACATCCAAATGGTCGGAATTTGTTCTTACCATTTTATCGTAATTCTGATGAGAAATCCATTTCACAATTTTACCTCACTAATTATTCTTAGTTGTCAATTTCTAATTGAAATTGTATTCGTTTAAACCAGAGTCTCGCGTAGACCAACCATTGTTATCGTTTTGCCTTTCTTCATTGGCATGACCCTGGCTTGGGTATCATACCTATAACCAACAACCAGCAGGGGACTCTAGGCAGCTCTCTGTGCCCAGCAGTAATGCTAGCGACTTCTTCAACAGAAAGCTAAGAGAATAAATAACACCGTGCGAGTAAATATAACTTTGACGTGATTCACACGACCATGTCACATGAGTATCGTAAAGATCCGAGAGTTTGCGAGAGTTTATAACCGTAAAACATGCGAACAAAATGAATTTAACGTGAAGTTACGACGACATTTCCCGGCTTTAATTTGGTATCGCATAAACATAAATAACTGGTCTGACACGACGATAAGGATTGATCAAGTCTTCTCTACCGTGTTCCTACCGTCCCTCGCCATGAATATCTCTTGAGCGGTGTTCAAGAAAAAAAACACAGGAAGTTCGTCATACGCGTACTCATTCAATACATAAATCACAGATACCTGTGTTTACAGAACGTGACAGCTTGGTGCATTTAGATAAGGAATTCTCATGGATATCCATGTGTTTGTGATTTCAAAATTTCGATTTGTTTGGTTGCTCCTATCCCTACTGCAAAACAAAGTTAAAAAGTGTTTCTTCCATATCTGAACTGGATGGTATAAAGATAAAGAAACAACATTAGATCTAGTCGAATGTTTAACCCATTACCAAACAAAAACGATATTTGACCTATTTGTTGCAGACGACTTTAGAAAACATTGCGGAAAAGGAGAAATTGCTCTTAACGAGCAATCTATTCTTTTCCCACAATATTTTCTATCCCATCAAAAGATTATTGTCCAATTTCATCACATTTTGAAATGTCGTCTGCAAACTCTTTCAATTTGAGTCAGTCGATAACTTAGCGTTTGGTAAAGGGTTAAGAACCGTTTGCCTTTGAATAAGATAAAATCTCCCAAACCCTGTTTCGAAGACAAATAAGATGTTTTAACCAGAAACCATGGATCTGTTTTACTTGTTTCCAGGTAATACCCCCCATAGCTTAATTCAATTCGACAACTCTAGATCAGATGTTGAAATCCCAGAGTCTGATTTTATGATCTTGAGCGGCACTAGCGATTCTGAGTTCGTCGAAGTGTATACAGTTCACCGCCTCCCCTCGATGGCCTACAAACGTCTGGATGCTCTTATCCCTGCAGAGAGAAAAATACGGGGTCAAATATCCGCCACGGGAAACCAGGGCTCGACTGCAATCTTTTATTGAGCCTCTTTCGATGCGAGTACAGGTGGTATAAACGGGAGGCAGAACCGAGGGCGATTAATCCAATGTGTAAGAACTTGTTTTACAATGGATGGAAAATACAAAAGATTAAACCAAACTGAAGCAGTTTGATTGAGATCATCATCGTGTGACAAATTTGACCTACTTGAAGCAAACACCCCCATCCCATCTGTATGCGATTCTTGAGTGGATCAGTTGCAAGCCAAAAGCAGGTAGCAAAATAAAGTTTGAAATAACGACATTTTCTTCGTGACAAGGGTTAGCAAATATTGCAATTTTACCATCTGTTATCTTGCTGTGATAAATAGTAACATACACGTTCAATCGTGTGCATACGAGAAAAGAGTTGTGATTTATCTGCGTGATTTAAATAACAGGTAAGAATATCGCTGGAAATGAACATATGCTCGCCAGGAGCAATCTTTACTTTTGCAATAAAAACTAGCACTTAGTGTTGAGGATTAACGAATACTGATTAATAATTGACCAAACGCTTAAAGATACATTGTACCCGTTCTAGTGCCATGTCCGTGTTCATCATCATCATCATAACTATACATATAGAAGATGGAGCGAATCTCTTGAAATGCTCTGAACCTACCCCACGGCGCCTATCCGCTCGGAATCCATAGATTCGTATGTAAGGTGCATTAACCAATAACCCGAGTTCTGTGTTTTGTGTTTCCCATCCCTGTTTCTTGATTTCTTCCGTAAGCCATCAACACATCAATTCTATCTTAACCATAGACGTTTTTTAAGTTCAATTCGGGAACTCCTATAATCAAGCATATGTATTGTATGCAACATGTGCATGACCACATGGACTCAATAAGAATGTCCTTATGCGCTCAAATCAACATGTGCATGACCACATGGACTCAATAAGAAAATCAACATGTGCATGACCACATGGACTCAATAAGAATGTCCTTATGCGCTCAAATCAACATGTGCATGACCACATGGACTCAATAAGAATGTCCTTATGCGCTCGAATCAAACCCACAGAAAAACTTAGTTTTCGGATGTTGGAATGATACGGTATTTACCATATTGTTAACCCTTATTTAGAGTACTCATGTATCAATTACAAATCATTAAACACACTATTAGATTGAAAATTAAAACAAGACTACGCATATCAGATATAAAAGATATGAACAAACTGAACCAGCCGTTCTTATGTAACTGACATTGAGATGTTCACGTGAAGAAAGCCCTTCAAGCATTGTTGGATAGATCGACTTACTTGTTTATATTCCAGTATTTGACCCTGCCGTCCTTACCGGCACTAACAATCATCCCCTCGCCTGTCTCCTTGTTAAACATCATCAGTTTGAGGGATTCGATTCTGGAAAACACAGAGTCAACAATCACTTTATCGTAAATATTGCCAACACATACAGTCTGTTACTCACAATCACCCGGGTTTTCTTTTTTGGTGATGTTGTCTACATTGCTGCTGCTGCTGCTGCAGTTGCGTCTACTGATGATGATGATATTGGTAATGATGATGGTTATAATGATGATTACTATGATTACGATAATAAGGATTATACTGATGATGATGATATTAGTAATGATGATGGTTATAATGATGATAACTATGTTTACGATAATAAGGATTATACTGATGATGATGATGATGATGATGATGATGATGATGATATTGGTAATGATGATGGTTATAATGATGATAACTATGTTTACGATAATAAGGATTATACTGATGATGATGATATTGGTAATGATGATGGTTATAATGATGATAACTATGTTTACGATAATAAGGATTATACTGATGATGATGATATTGGTAATGATGTTGGTTATAATGATGTTAAATATGTTTACGATAATAAGGATTATACTGATGATGATGATGATGATGATGATATTGGTAATGATGATGATTATAATGATGATAACTATGTTTACGATAATAAGGATTATACTGATTATGATGATATTGGTAATGATGTTGGTTATAATGATGTTAACTATGTTTACGATAATAAGGATTATACTGATGATGATGATGATGATATTGGTAATGATGATGGTTATAATGACGATAACTATGTTTACGATAATAAGGATTATACTGATGATGATATTAGTAATGATGATGGTTATAATGATGGTTACTATGTTTACAATAATAAAGATTATACTGATGATGATGATATTGGTAATGATGATGGTTATAATGATGATAACTATGATTACGATAATAAGGATAATACTGATGATGATGATATTGGTAATGATGATGGTTATAATGATGATAACTATGTTTACGATAATAAGGATTATACTGATTATGATGATATTGGTAATGATGATGGTTATAATGATGATAACTATGTTTACGATAATAAGGATTATACTGATGATGATGATATTGGTAATGATGTTGGTTATAATGATGTTAAATATGTTTACGATAATAAGGATTATACTGATGATGATGATGATGATGATATTGGTAATGATGATGGTTATAATGATGATAACTATGTTTACGATAATAAGGATTATACTGATTATGATGATATTGGTATTGATGATGGTAATAATGATGTTAACTATGTTTACGATAATAAGGATTATACTGATGATGATGATATTGGTAATGATGATGGTTATAATGATGTTAAATATGTTTACGATAATAAGGATTAAAACTGATGATGATGATGATGATGATGATGATGATGATATTGGTAATGATGATGGTTATAATGATGATAACTATGTTTACAATAATAAGGATTATACTGATTATGATGATATTCGTAATGATGTTGGTTATAATGATGTTAACTATGTTTACGATAATAAGGATTATACTGATGATGATGATATTGGTAATGATGATGGTTATAATGATGTTAAATATGTTTACGATAATAAGGATTATACTGATGATGATGATGATATTGGTAATGATGATGGTTATAATGACGATAACTATGTTTACAATAATAAGGATTATACTGATGATGATGATATTAGTAATGATGATGGTTATAATGATGGTTACTATGTTTACAATAATAAAGATTATACTGATGATGATGATATTAGTAATGATGATGGTTATAATGATGGTTACTATGTTTACAATAATAAAGATTATACTGATGATGATGATATTGGTAATGATGATGGTTATAATGATGATAACTATGATTACGATAATAAGGATAATACTGATGATGATGATATTGGTAATAATGATGGTTATAATGATGATAACTATGTTTACGATAATAAGGATAATACTGATGATGATGATATTGGTAATGATGTTGGTTATAATGATGTTAAATATGTTTACGATAATAAGGATTATACTGATGATGATGATATTGGTAATGATGTTGGTTATAATGATGTTAACTATGTTTACGATAATAAGGATTATACTGATGATGATGATATTGGTAATGATGTTGGTTATAATGACGTTAACTATGTTTACGATTATAAGGATAATACTGATGATGATGATATTGGTAATGATGATGGTTATAATGATGATAACTATGTTTACGATAATAAGGATTATACTGATTATGATGATATTGGTAATGATGATTGTTATAATGATGATAACTATGTTTACGATAATAAGGATTATACTGATGATGATGATATTGGTAATGATGATGGTTATAATGATGGTTACTATGTTTACAATAATAAGGATTATACTGATTATGATGATATTGGTAATGATGATGGTTATAATGATGATTACTATGTTTACGATAATAAGGATTATACTGATGATGATGATATTGGTAATGATGATGGTTATAATGATGTTAACTATGTTTACGAAAATAAGGATTATACTGATGATGATAATGATATTGGTAATGATGATGGTTATAATGATGTTAACTATGTTTACAAAAATCAGGATTATACTGATTATGATGATATTGGTAATGATGATGGTTATAATGATGTTAACTATGTTTACGAAAATAAGGATTATACTGATTATGATGATATTAGTAATGATGATGGTTATAATGACGATAACTATGTTTACGATAATAAGGATTATACTGATGATGATGATATTGGTAATGATGTTGGTTATAATGATGATAACTATGTTTACGATAATAAGGATTATACTGATGATGATGATGATGATGATATTGGTAATGATAATGGTTATAATGACGATAACTATGTTTACGATAATAAGGATTATACTGATGATGATGATATTGGTAATGATGATGGTTATAATGATGTTAACTATGTTTACGATAATAAGGATTATACTGATGATGATGATATTGGTAATGATGATGGTTATAATGATGATAACTATGATTACGATAATAAGGATTATACTGATGATGATGATATTGGTAATGATGATGGTTATAATGATGTTAACTATGTTTACGATAATAAGGATTATACTGATGATGATGATATTGGTAATGATGATGGTTATAATGATGATAACTATGATTACGATAATAAGGATTATACTGATGATGATGATATTGGTAATGATGATGGTTATAATGATGGTTACTATGTTTACAATAATAAAGATTATACTGATGATGATGATATTGGTAATGATGATGGTTATAATGATGATACCTATGATTACGATAATAAGGACTATACTGATGATGACGTGGATGTTGATGATATTTACTATTTGTGTATTAACTTTTATCCTTGCTATTAAAGCTTGTGACTTTACTCTGTTGTTTGACTATACCATAGGGTCCCGCGTGGCCAAGTTGGTTAAGGTTTAGGATTTGTAAAACAGGGGTCCTTGGCGCAAGTCTCACGAGCTGCACTTGGCTCTCTCGAGGGTATTTTAATGGACAAGACACTGCAGGACCCTGTCTAGTACTGGAGAAATCGAGGAAAGTCGTGAAATAACGGAAGTACTGTAGACAGGCTTTAACATCGGTTAATAAAACTGTCACATCTTTGTATTGTTCAAAAGATAGCCGATGTTTTGAAGTACCATCACTATAGCGAGTTAAGAAGCCTTTAACAACATGGGGCTGTTAGTGTGTATTACAAATGGATTTTATTCCATTAATTTTTTGTTTCAATATTTGTTTTATTGAACTGAGGAGAATCCCCCCCGAAAAGCAGACTCCTTCAAAGAAAACCTTCCACCAATAGTTAAAGAATCCTGACAATGGATTTCTGAAATCATACGAACAATACAACACTTTGTGTGCGTGTAATCTGTGAGATACCATGACAGAGTGTACTACAAGGCAAACACGTACTCGTATTTATAACCACACGAAGCAAGGAAAAAGAAAACTTTGGTTGATTGATATGTCTTCCTTGATTAAATATCCACATCGATTAGCTGTAGTGTGATAAAAACGTACATGAAGTGGATCAAGTTGAGACGCATCTATAATGATACTGCTTTTCGTTATTTGAACCGAAGCCTTCATCGCCGAACAACTTTAAAGCATTAGAACTATAGTTATCTATTTATTACATATTTTGAAAGTATGTTTTTCAATTGTCTAGCGTCATGTGTTGTCATCGTCCAAAGTTAGAACTGTAAATAAATGATCACTGAAATCACCCCGAAAAATAAAGTTATTGCATGACATTTCTCGGAACAGATTAAACCTTTCAACAATTGAAATGCTCACATGAACTTAACTACAATATACATTATGATACATGTAACAGTGTTTTTGTAGGATCGGCTTACTTTAACACACTATACAAATATGCCCTATTTGTAACCAGATGCATCTAATAAAACACCTCTTTGTTCGGCGTAGAAGTGCGTAACAAGTGTTAATCGTGTGTACGTCACAGCACTGTATTTACTCAGAGATCACGTTTGTGCGTAATAAAGGAAGAACGAAAGAGAATGTAATTGAAACTAGATTAATGTACATGTATCATATACAGTGATGCCTCGTTTATCCGAACCCCGATTATCCGGATGTCTCGCAATCCTAATGAAATTATCAGGGAACGGAATTGATGTGCAGCAATTTGATTAACCAATTAACAAACAATAACGCCATTTGACCAGTTGGTTGCAGACGACTCTAAAAAACATTGACGAGCAATTTTCACTTTTCCCTAAGTGTTTTCTGCCATATCAGAAGATTATTTTTGAATTTCAGCACGTTTTGAAGTCTGCAGACAGTTGTCTGCAACCTCTTTCAATTTGGGACAGTTGGCAATTTGGCGTTTGCTAAAGGATTATAAGTATACACGTGCATATAGACCGGTAATGTCTTAATGTGTATAAGAACAGGCTCTGCTTCAATAGTCCGGATCATTCGGTAATCCGGAAATTCTGTTGGGAACGGACGTTTTCGGATTAGCGAGAAGCTACTGTATATCTCTAATTTGTGAAAGGGAAAAGATTACAGCCTTGTTCAAAAGATTAATACTGGTTAACTTGGTCTAGATTTCTCTATTCCAGTTACTATTTTTTAACGTTTGTATCTGTTATTATTTGAATGATTATAGAACTCGTCTCTCTGAATGAAGGTATGCATATGTATGCATACGTATCTGTTTATATGTCTATCTACCTGGTTATATGTCTATGCAAGTTTATGATTGTATGTATGTTTATATTTACATGTGTGTGTATGTGTGTACAAAGTATGGTTCACATGTATATGTATTTCCATCCCTATCCACAAAAGAAAGTTGCGACTTATATGTACAGTTTACAGTGTTAGTCATTGTTAGATATATTGACCTGGTATTTGACCAGAAGTGTGCTAAACAGTATAAAATTGTAGAAAATGCTTTGTAACAACCCGTTATGTAATAAAGTTGAATAATGTAATAATTATTACAAAACGGGTTGAATTGTAAAATGTTTTGCGTTTTTCGATGCGAACCCATTATGAAATAAAGTTGCATAATGTAATAATTATTACAAAACGGGTTGAGATTTATTACATTTTTACTTTTTTCGATGACGACCCGTTATGTAATAAAGTTGCAATATTTTTTCTATACAAACCCTATATGCAGTAAAATTCATAATGGTTACATGGTGTTATTTTCACACAAAAGGTAACCACTTCCAAGCGAAAACAGGCTCATAAGCAGAAGCCAAACGTTTTGAAAATCTTTGTTTGAGCAATTGTCAAATTATGAAACCTTTCCAATGACTAAGCGTACCGAAATGGGCTTAACAGCAAATTACAAAAACTATTCCGGATTTTGGTTTTAGCGTCTAAATGGTCAGAAACTCATCGCAAATGGCAAAAGGTGCCGAAAAATGCCAATTCAGATGCTTTAAAGCCAACATGGGCATATCAGCAATTTGTGAAAATGTCGGTATATTGATTGTTCACAACTTTCAATTGAGGCTTGTAAGCAAAGGTCAGAAGGTATCAGAAAACTTTGTTTGAGCAATTTTCAAACTAAAATATCGTTCCGAATGACTCAATATACCGAAATGGATTAAACAAAGTAACTAAAAAAGTCGAAGTGGGCTTATCAGCAACAAAGGCGATTTTATTTATCTATTCTAGCGCTTATATGGTAAGAAATCTTCACAAATAGCAGATCGTACTAAAATACAATTCTCTAAGTAAAACTGTTTTTGATTACATATTGGCTTTTCGATGCCAACCCGTTATGTAATAAAGTTGCACTATGTAATAATTATCACGAATCGTTTTTTTTTCAGTGAATTTGGTTATACAAACCCGGAATGTAATAAAATTCATGTTTATTACATGGTGATATTTTTCAAATAGGAAACCTCTAAGTCAAATCTTTTTACAAAGAATGTCAGAAAAGTTATGAAATTCGGACCTTAGATGATGATTCTAAGCACATGTGTAAAATATCAATCCATTCCATAAAATAGTTAATGAGATACAAACGTGCATGTAAAACCAATGTGTGACGCCGACGCCGACGCCCGGGTGAGTTATTTAGCTCTCCTTATTCTTCGAATAGTCGAGCTAAAAATGATAATTAAAGTCATTTTTCGTATTAATAAAACGCCCGTTTCGGTCACCAAACAACGGTTGGTGTCTATTTTATCAAGGCTTGTTCGAAACTGAACAATTTTTAAACTTGATATTGCCTCTATTGGCTTGGAAAATTTTATCTTTTGTGTGTGATATCGGTACTTGGCCGTTATAGACTCTTATTACAAAACAGACTGGCATCGGATAATGCAAAGTGTAATAAAACACAACCCATTTTGTAACAATTATTACATAGTTCAACGTTTTAAGAGAGCGGCTTTACTTATAGAATTGCACTTTGGTGCGCTGTCATTTGCGAAGTTTGTCTAACCATATTAGCGCTAAAACAGATATTTACAATGGCCTTTGTTGTTTGCAAATAATCACGCTTCAGCTTTCTTGGTTACTTGGTTTAACTCTTTCGGTAAATTGAGTCATTTGGAAGGTATACTCGCTTGAAAATAGCTCAGACAAAGATCTTTATAATTTCTGACTTCTGCTCATAGGGCTCTTTTGGCTTACAAGAGGTTACCTTTTGTGAGAAAAAGGCACCACGTAACCAATATGAATATTATTACATAACGGGTTGGTATCTAAACATTCACTTTGTAGAATATCAATCAATTTGGTATATTTTATTACATAACGGGTTCACATCGAAAAACGCAAAATGTAATAAACCTCAACCTGTTTTGTAATCATTATTACAAAGTGCAGCGTTACTAAAACAGCTTTACTTAAAGAAATGCACTGTTGTCTTTGCTGCCATTTTCGAAGTTTTTCTCACCATATTGGCTCAAAAAACATATCTATAAAGGCGTATTTGTAATATGCCCATAAACCCATTTTAGTTTTCTTAGTTACGTGTTTTAATTTTTTTCGGTACATTGAGTCATTTGGAACAGTATCCGCGCTTAAGAATCAAGTTTTCCTATATTTTCATTTATTGCTGATATGCCCATGTTGGCTATCAAGCATCTGTGTTGGCATTTTTTCGGCACTTGTTGCTATTTGCGATGAGTTTCTGACCATTGAGACGCTAAAACAGTCATTTTGAACTAGTTTTTGTAATTTGCTGATACGCACATTTCGGTCTCCAATTAAGATCAAGAACAGATATCGTTCTTGGTCTTATATCGGCGTCACCTATTGAGGCTGAAATAGATAGAAGAAAACTTACTTTTTTCGGTCAGCTGTGCCGGTTGGAGAGGGATTGTGCCTCAAAGCAATTATTTTAATTAAGACTTTGTTCATTTTATGCTGGCAGTGCCGGCACATCGCAGCTCGGATTTATACCCGATGTTGTTAAGTTATTATCTAAATACAATTTAAGTCAGGTAATACAAGACTATATGACCAATGGGGTTTTTCCAAGTAAAATCATGTGGAAACGATCTATTAATGAAAATGTTTCGATGTATTTTACTCATGCATGGGAAGTTAGAACAACTTCTAATATTTTTTTTTATATATATATAGACAAATCCAACAAGAATTTTCTTTCAGTCCCTTATGGAATTATGCTAAAAGAAATCAAAGTATGCTAAGTGTCTGTTTTTCTACAGCACGGCCTTATTTCAAATTTCTCATATACACATTTTAATTGTTCACGAAGTGGTGAAACCGAGATACAAATATCCAGTACAGAACACATTCTGGTAAAATGAAGTAAAGTTTTCGCCTGCACATATTCATTCAAACAAAAAGTTATCGTTCATTTCGGTCGAATTTTTCATGAAAGGTTAGAGTCTCTAAATGATATTGAATTTGTGAAGACATTATTTGGGTTGAACCAATATGTTAATTGTTTATTGGGTTATGATAAATTCTACATTGTAGTTGCAAGTTATTTGCATTTAATTTGGTGTCAATACAAGACTTGCATTTAAATTGAGCTTATTTGTAAGTCAATGAAACTTCTATCATTAGAAATATGATATTTATTGTATTGTGTTTAGTTATATGTATGCATTAATTATTCTTCTGAATAAATTACTTGTATCAGTTTATGCCTGATTTTGGCTTATGTAAGACATTAAACTTGATTCAAGTAACTAGGCATAATGCTTAATGACAATGCATGCTATATAATGTATGTTTGCAGTTAGGAATTTTTTTTTCCTCTTTTCCTTTCATCCTTGTTCATCTTCATCTTTCACCAATGTATATTTTATTTCTTTTTTGTCATTGTAATAATTTGTATAATCTTTTGTTATCTTTTGTAATCTTTTTGTAATCTTCATTTTTAGAGGAAATAAAGATTTAATAACTTTAGGACATTTGGTGATATCCATACCAATAGTAATTCCTTTCGAAGATAGTTAAAGTCGTTTTATGGATTGAAAAAGAAATAATGTTCTTTCTGAATTGAAGGTGGTGACTTTCTTCCATCAGGGAGCGGGTAATAAATGAACGAATCAATCATGTTCGTCCTATTCATTTTGTTTGTTCGAAGCCGTTGACATTCAAGTAAATGAAATGTCAACCGTAAACTCGCTCTTGGAATTGGAAAAATAATCATTAGGTGGTGACGTATATACATTGTGTACCTATCTTACCGTTATAGCCCAAGGTCATCACTAACCACGCCTTTCATTCAGATGCTAAGGAAGTACCATTATTGAGTCACAATGTATTCTAGATACAAGATACGTGTTTATCGTACGGGCTTTTTGTAAGGGATTAAATGTCGCATGAGCAGTTGTCAGTTGAACGACTTTCAAGGGAATCACCGGAACTAGGCCAGCGCTGTGAAGTAGCATACCAAAGGGAACAACCATGAAACCAGTGCAGCTAGCGGAGATAGAACGCAGGATTACCGATCCACAAGGACCACACAGGACCTCACCGCCTGAGGTTTACAAGCCGAGCTACTATTGTAACAGACTGTTGTGAAGGTTTGCATTGCAGACTGGTTTTATTTCTTTACAACAAAACTGTTATTATCTATATCTACGTAGACATTGCGAAATTTGATTGTGTTAGGCAAAACGAATAGTTATATATAGCACTGTGTAGAACAATAATCTTTTGGGATACATTACTATTCTTCCAATGCGATTAACACATGATTTATTTTCTAACAAGTTCTATGGCACGTGTGTCATTCATCACGTGATAAGTGGTGTGTTATTTGTTAGGAAAGTGTAAATGAAATTAAAAGTGTAACATTACTAATAGGCGCGTGTTCATAAACAAAAAATTTTCATACAGGCCTAAATGGTTCTGTCGATATAAAGATTGACACAAGGATTAGAACGGTATCACATTGAGTTCTACATAAATAATATTTGTAGGGGTTAAACAACAAAAGGATTCAATGAAGATAGTAACTCATTCAAGGACAGTCTTAAGTCATCCAGTGAATCCTCAAATATGAGCTATTTAAAAGCATACTAGCACTAAAAAAGCTGCAAAACGGGACAAATTGAGTTGTAAATTATGATAGAATATGCTTAATCATAGCGAAAAAAACACAGAATTATGACAATGTAACGCCTGCACTGTTTATTGTCTTTTTTTCAAAGTGCTATTTTCACAAATTATATACCCACCAAATTTACTTCATTGTTTACAATTATGTAACATCTACAATATCAAGGAGCGCTCGGATTAATGAGTGGCGATCACCTGGTTAGAAAAATCACGTGAACACATAAAGTATTGTCTTTTATCCAATATTATCAACGTGAACATTCGAAATGGAGAATTCTTGGGTTTTATTGGTCCCCAACGTTTCTCGACTGATTTTGTTTTATCGCTAATTGTAAACAATCCTTATGGTATTCACTCTTTTAGAAGCATCATGTGAACGTGTTACCGTCTCAATTCCTCTGTAAAAGGGGTTTTAAAGTTTTAAGCTAACTTTCAATTGTTCTAGAACTTTTACAATTTGAGTATAATTGAGCGCAAGTATGGCTTTAAAACTAAGTCCACTTAAATAACGTTTGTTTGTTGGGAGCTTGAACATACTTTTATCGGTTATCATTTTTGGCTTTTTGGCGACTGTTCAAATAGGATGTTTTACATAGTTCCTTCCAAGTTTCTGCAGCCAACGCTATTTTGAATAATATTATAAAACAAAGCATATTTGTGTGTGAAAGACAAATTTTCAATCGTTTAGTGGTTTCTACTCCTAATTGGGAATTTTATATATTTTTCATGCAAATCGAGCATAAAGATGAGGTTTGTCATCGAGCAATTACATTTTGTTTTCGAGAAATTCTTTCAAAAAATATAACAATCCCTTACATTCGCTCATAATCCGAATTTTCGAATTTTGTATGGTAAAAAAACGAAACAAAACTTTGTGTTGAAATTGGTTAAGTGAAAAAATCTTTTCGACCATTAGATCTGTTTAAACCAGCGAAGATAGCATATATTGCTGATATTAATTCTATTTGCAAATACAAACATACCAAAACTTCCGCCTGTGTACTCTAAGCATGATTCACATTTTCATCCGAGTTATTCAAAAACTTACAGAGTTTTTATGCAAGTATGTACGCATTCCAACCAACAACAGACGATGCAAAGTATAAAGGTAAAGCCGTGATAATATTTTCGAACTTTCGAAGCACTAAGGTTTAATAAGCCTTGTTAATGTCACTATGGCCTAAAGGTTAAGACGTCGGCCTCGGAACGGGGAGGTCGAAGGTTTGAGTCATACGGGAGGCGTTTGTCCGGAAAATGTTTCTCGTGGGACTTGTTTCGAAATGGCCGGTTCGTGAGCCGAGAGATAGGTATACTTATGGTTACCGATTTATTCTCCGCTTATCGCCTGGCATAGTGATAGAAGTTGGGAGGTACTTGGTATGATCAGTGAAAAGTGTCTCATAAGCCAAACTGGCCGGCCTTGTCAAGAGGGGTGACACTATAAAAGGAAATTTTTCTAATTGACGGCTCTGTAAAGATATTCACATGTATATAGCAGTGACTACTCAACTGATTATTGTAAATGAAAAAAAGTTTACCTTTACCCGTTACCCCATAACATCTTATCTGCTTGAGTATACGTTGGAAACCAAAGTTACAAATGCATAAATTGCTCTCAATGAGCATCATACGTTTGTCAGAATGATCCCTTCCTTTATTTCATGAAGACAATGCATATTTATGTTTGATTTTTCTGTCGAGTGTTCTAGTTAAAGTTCTCCCCGGAAACGTCTTAACAAACCAATTTGAGATTCTATATACTGTTAAGAGCGTTTTCTTTTAGTAGAGAAATCTTCGATCACGATGAGAAGTTGCTCCTTTTGTTACGATAGTTTCTCAAATCGTTTGAGGCAGGTGCGTTAAAGCGTGTTTACACGAATGTCTGAAGTAAAATGGATAGTAGTCCAACTTGAAGCACCTTTCAAGGTTACGTAGCCATGTATACTACGTCTGAAACTAACAATCTATGGAATAAAGCGACCACTCGGTACCTGCAGTTTGATTGGTCTCCAAGTGGTTACACGCGGGGTTATATTAGTGCCTAATTGTTATGCGAATCTTTATTGACATATATGTTCGTGGTTAAAATACTAATGATACGCATGACCTTTGGTAAACAGGAACATTCGTAAATAACCATCGAGTAATGGAGATTTGAGGGTCATTTACCAACTCTATTGGACAAAGGCAGGATGACCGCCTCGTTTTGCGGAAATCGTGAAGGTTCAAAAACGTACCGGATCGTACCAAACGCCCAAATCTATGACAACAATGGCTACCTTCTATACCACTCTTGGTAATTGTTCTTCTGTTAGGCCGTTTCAGGATCAAAATATTGTAAAGAAAACACGTATGAAGTGTTTACCTTTTCATGTGCTCGTTGACGATGTCGTTGAACTTGCGTACGAGCCTGGTTGGTCCCTCGACCTTGTAGACACAGATCGTCTCGCCGTACGAGCAGGCCAGATAGCCCTGGTTATAGCTCACGGACATGATGGATGTAGACTGGCTAACACTGATCCACCGTAAACATTTACCGGAATCTCGGTCCCACACCTTCACACTCTGAAACCAAGGGAAGTGTTCCATTAATGATGTGCAAGTGAATGGGTTTTCTCTTCGTCGGTAGGATGTATAATGGTATATATCTATGAAGTTTTAATGTCTTTTAAAATTCATATTTCAATGATCGTGGCTTTTTTTGTATTTCTATATACTTGTGGAAATGTTACATGAATGAGACAATATATATATATAAGCATATTGCTCTGAAACGGGGAAAAGTATCTCTTTAAAAAGAAAGAAAGTCGAACATTTATTCAAAAACTTCATGCTCATAAAGTTTCGAACTAAAAGAGAGTTGTATAATTATCCAAAGATTCCATGTTTCGCAATTTAGTAAAATAAGGTAGGGATGTAAACAAATACATTTATAATATGGCCGACACTCTAGTATAGTGGAATAACTTCATTGCATATATATATATAATGTAATGTTTATTACACGGTGTACATTACTAGCACTTGATATAGCTATACACACGATGTTATTGAGGCGACATTCATTAGATGCATTCATACGCAATGTATACAGCAACGATAAGCAGGCTGTTTGACAGAGTGTGTTTTATGAGAAACAAACGGTGAAATAGTGATTTAAATAAAACTCGTTAACAAAAGGTCTTGTTTTTATTTCTAAGATGCTGAGCAACCGTGTTTTCTTTAAAGAAAAAAGTGAAACAAACTTCAATGCCTTTTTAAGGCTTTGATGGCAAATTTGTATTCATTTTGACCATTTCGCATGACGGAAATAAGGTATGCGCACGCACAATCAAGTGTGAGTGTCACGTGATGAAGGTATCTGAAAAGTTCACCTTTGACATAAAGGTAATTCAAATTTAGTTTATTGTTTACCAAATAAACGTTTTGAACAGTTTACTAAATCAGCAACATAGATTTGATATACCGGTTTACCAAAGGCTGAAAGTCAATTTTCCCAGTTTTCTGTGTCGACACCAGCCTCACCGAGTCATTAACCTTTCTCAGAGTCGCATAATAATTGATATACTTTGATGATTCTCTGTTGTATTGTAACAATAGATATAACTCAGAGAGGGAGTGGAATTGTCAAATAGCATCATTGAGACAGTTTAATGAGACCTTGGTGCAGTGAAAGGGCACGTATAGCAAGGGTTCAGATAATAGACGCATTCTTCAGACTCACTTCTATTCCACTTCTCTAAGCCCTATATTGTGGGTACTCATTTGAAATGCATGCACTAGTACATCATTTGAACTTAGAAAACCCTACTTCGGTTCAATCACAGTCATGGTACACATGTGTATTTCAGTTTGTTCTAAAGGTAAGTATGGGACATTCCGCTACCCAGGTTGAGACGGGCAACGCAACATTACTGCAATACGGTCGATGCAATGCCAAAGTCAAATAAAGCAAGCAGTTTTTCCGACTAGAAAACCAATTCAAGGTCAATCAGAGGCTTATATTACATGTAGTTCAGGTCCAGGGATCGTGGATACGTTGATTTTAATTCAGATATTACTGGATGCTCAATGCATACTGTATACATTGAGCATCCAGTAATATCTGAATTAGAATCCACGTATCATCAGGGTCATTTACGGTTCTAAAGAGGTTCTCAAGTGTTCGTTTGTTCTATCTATTTCTTAGTGCTGTTTTAATTTGGTTCTATGGACTAAATCCTCTCTAACACTCAACATTTGAAACAGGACATAGCAGAAACATGACTTTCACCTTGGCGTCATATTATAACCAATTATTTCCTGTCCTCTAAGCCTCCTTGAAATTACGGTTGTCAGATGTCAATTTGATTTTTAGTGGGAGGCATATCTAACGACTGAGAAGATCGATTTAAAGTCATTCTTGTGTTGGATCAGAATTAAGTGTCACTTAAAATCGCGGATTTTATATACCAAAATTTTCGGTGCATAAAATAGTTTCAGTTATATGTCAATCAACACAACTGACTTCGCCGATGTTTGATGTCAACTTCTTTAAAAGTAGCGCGAGGGCAAACATTTTGATTGAAAAGCAGTTAAAGTAATCAAAGTCATAATTTCCATATAATTGAAGTTGTAAAGGCTGGCGACTGACTAAATGGTGAACACAAAAAAGTGTCAGCTTCAACAAACTTGACAATCAAAAGATAATGAACTGACCAAGTGTGAAATCAGGATTATCCCGTATCGGAAATCGTATTTGATAACATTCGGAACACCTCGGCCATTTCTTAAAATAACATCGGAGGCAATGGGGAGCCATTTTTGAAAGTAGGTTAGCAACGAAGGGCATGTCCGTTTGCAAAATATGAATCAAAGATGTGTTAATATGGTCATCTTTAATGAAAAGGGTAAAAACAAACATTCAATTGTGATATATAACCAATTTGTGTGTATTTAAATACATATTTAGTGCCTGTGTGCATTTTGCGTTAGCCGCCGGAAATAAGGCGAATTACCCCAGGATTTCTGGTGTATTCATGTACTGCCTACGAGGTATATCTACCGACTTGTTACGGGGATTGCCGAGTAGATACGATTGATTTGATAAACAAGCTGGTTCCCGAGTTCTAATTCAAAGTACTGCGAATACGGGAACCATCGATAAATGGTTTTCGGCTTTACAGTAAAAACGAATCGATATTGGATCGAGATCGGCAACCATGCGGTAGACAAACATATTATCAACAAATTATCGCGGAAAACAGTCGGCGCCAGCAACCTTCGCCAAACTTGTTTTTCTTGCGCCAATTTCTTAACTTTGTCGCAAATGGCGCCATTTGCGAAGGCCAGCGTGAACCCTGTATACACCTCTCAACAAACCAACAAACGTAGGCCCGATCCTACACCCACCTTATCCGCCGATCCCGTGATGACTAGCCGCCCGTCCTCGTTCATGTCTACAGCAAACACCGCCGCCGAGTGACCCTGGAAACACTTCTGTAGTAAACACCGATTGATGTCCCAAACTTTAGCCTGAAGTGGACACAAATAGTAAAACATCAATCGATGTCCCAAACTTTAGCCTGAAGTAGAAACAAATAGTAAACACCGATTGATGTCCCACACTTTAGCCTGAAGTGAAAACAAATAGTAAAACATCGATTGATGTCCCAAACTTTTGCCTGAAGTGGAAACAAATAGTAGACACCGATTGATGTCCCAGACTTTAGCCTGAAGTGGAAACAAATAGTAAACACCGATTGATGTCCCAAACTTTAGCCTGAAGTGGAAAACACTGATAATGTATGGTCCCTGATATAAGAAAGGAATGAAATTTTCAAATAATAAAATAAAGACGCCTGTGTTTGTATTTTTAAACAGAAGATGAGCCTCCAACATGAGCGAATAAGTGGTAAACATAATTCCATTTTTTCGTTTTTGACATGACATCATTCACGTTAATAACAGTTAAGTTCTGTGGTAAATCATATTCCGATTATTGTGATGGTTTGGGTGCCGACGGAGTTTGTTAGGGGTCAAGTCTGTGAGTGTTAGAGAGCGTCGGTGGTTCACGAAACGTCACTTAGTTGTTAATGAAACATCCACAAGGATATTCGTTTACAGTAATAACTTACACGTTTACAGTAATAACTTACACGTTTACAGTAATAACTTACACGTTTACAGTAATAACTTACACGTTTACAGTAATAACTTACACGTTTACAGTAATAACTTACACGTTTACAGTAATAACTTACACGTTTACAGTAATAACTTACACGTTTACAGTAATAACTTACACGTTTTTCAATCGGACAAATATAATCCATTCCCTCACATTATTGTTTTTCGTATTAAGAATATAAGATCAACAAAAGTTAATTCTTAATTTAGACATCTTTCTTTGACGAGTCTTTTTTCTAATTAATACCCATAGCTTTTTACAAAACATCTTCTTTTTCAATAATGTCTCAGCGTTTATTTTCTTATTTATATTTCCTGGCTACTATACGGGTAGTAGACTACGAAATGATGACCTGCCATTAGATACACCACCATTAAAAGATTGGTCGTTAGCTGGGGTTTGATTCCATTTGACAGGACTTATTTCAAATTCCCCTTACGTGACCAGCTTTATCAGTGCGGATGTTACGTGTCGTTTCGGTTAACGCTTACTATGTGTCTTTCTTCTTCAATTTCTCCGTGCATCTTTTTATGTATCAAAATGATAGATAGTCTACAAAACTTCGCCACCGATTCCTCATTTATCATATACATGTACGTGGTAGTTAATTGTTTCCCGCAGTTGGCGCATAATCTATGTTCGTATACATCTCGTACTGTCAGAATAGTTTATTGGAAACATTGTAATAGCTCGTCAAAGTTAATTGATATTTCTTAGAAAGCGCCTAGGGAAAATACTACTTTACAAAATAGGTGACAAACATACACTTCTCAATCTTTAACTTCCAGCAAACAATCCCTATATATGAAGATGCGTAGCTACTGTGAATTTACAAGAACGAAAAAGAAATTTCGATACAAAAATAGAATAAATTCGGTTTTTTAATAGATATGACTCTGGAAGGAAAACTAATTGCTAATTCAAAGCATTTAGTCCTTATGACAAAGGCATTTCTAAAGATGTCTGCAGCAAGATATGAAAAGTGAGCAAATAATGGAGCGTTGAACAAAGCGATGCTTGAGTTTAAATCCCCAAAACTGAAATAAAGGTACCAACGAAAGTTATATATGTCGTTATTAAAGAATAATAGTATGCCAAGGTGTGAATACCTCAGAAGAAATCATCAAGATCCCCAAACCTTGCTAGCTGACCCAGGTCCGTGCTATATATCAAATGGTATTTCATGCTGATCAGCGCTATGTATTGAGTATAATGTAGTATTGATCGATACTATATATTCAATTTATTTGATATTGATCGATGTATTTAGTGTTATCTAATATTGATCAGTATTATGTACTCAGTGTTATTTCATATCGATTGTGATTTGAATATTAAGTATTGTGTCATATGTATCGGCGTTATGAGTTCAGTGTTATTTCATATTGTATAATCCAATATATTCAGTGTTATTTCGAATGGTTCAATGCTATATATCCAATGTTATTTCATATTCATTGGTGCTACATGTTTCGTGTTGTTTTATGTCATTTGGTCAGTGTTGCGTTATAATCTTTTCTCATACCTAAAATTTGACACATGATATCTATAAAGTAAGAAATATGACCAAGAACAGATGCGGTGTATGCTATAAAATCCAATCCGATACGACGGTATGACGGTAGATAACGAATTTCGAATTCTAAAATTCAATAAGTTCCCTTACCTAAATTCATCAACAATATGAGCAAGAGTCAAATAATTGCAAATAGAAAGAACAACAAAACATTGAGCCAAAAGGAGCGAAGTATCCTTTCGACACGATCGTATTCAACAACATATTACACTTCACGCAATAGCTCGTTTCTAACCGTGCCAGCGTGATAATCGAGGAATAATACAAATAACTCTGTATAATTATTCCGATCGGGAAACGACAGCAAAGCCTGTTTAATGTTTATTGGAGCTCGTTTGTTATTGAAAAACGACGCCACGTCCCTGTGGGCCGTTTGAAGGGAACTTTACGGAATTATGTATGTATAATCTATCAACTATTTTTGTAGAATACTCAAAGGCACTTGTCACTTATTTCCCGGAATTGGGATTAAAGTATTGGATCTCTGACAGTATATAAACAACTTCTCATCAAAATATTGAATACATAACATACACGTGACTATTTGTGTTTTGACCTTATGTGGTTAAGACCCACTACAATGTATACGTCTGAATTAAAAGTGTGTTCTGTTCTGTACAACAAGGACGACATAATAATATAAAAAAAAGAAAGAATATGTAAACAATGCAATATTGGCCAAGTAGAAACCGAATATCATTTCTTACTTATTTGCCCAAGGTATACCTCTCTAAGAACAAAATATATTAAAAAGTATTATTATACATGGCCAAGTATATATGAATTTACAAATCTTATGTCGTCTGCATCTAGTAAAACTTTGAACAACTTATCTAAATTTATTTATTACTCATGTGTTCTTAGGAATTGAACTTTACTTTACTTAATTTATATGTTAATTAGAGTAATTTGCACAGCAAATTCTTTTCTAGAATATCCATTTATTGTGATGGTATGTTGATTTAGTATGTTTTCTTGATAATGAAAATTGTTGATACGTCGTTAAACACCAAAAAAAAAGTGTATGTTTTCTCTTCTTTTCTTATCATATGTGTGCAAATATACAATGTGGACTTTTTCAACCACGAAACCAATTCTTTCATACTTAGATCTTGTAAGATTTTATCTCATTTTAAACTACTGAAATGTGACTCGAGATCAATTTAGACTAGCGCCAAACCAGGAGGTAAATGTTGCTTGTCTAAATGTGATCTGGATCAATACATTCCACCAATCTGCAACTAACTTATTCACAAAGATGAGAGTATAATATTTTACAGTGATGTATTCTAATAAACAGTTGAAATCAACGTTAAATCCCAAACAAACAACAAAGAATAAAGTGTAGATAGCATTTTTTCTTATACTGGGGTTCTATACGGAGAAGTCTTCCTTGTTAATATGTTGTTCACATGTTTATGTGTATATACATGGTTGTTTTTGTTGATACCTCTTTTGTTCTTTGATAACTGTACACTGTCTTTATCTTATATGAGATGAAATAATGTATCTCACAACAGGAAAGCTTCAAATATTTTCTACTTTCTTAGCAATGAACAACTAAGAATATGTTATATTTGGCCTACCTTGCTATTGACTTGTTTTTGTAATTCAAATGATATATGCCTGTACTTGTGGGCATGAAGCCTTTTTACCATAATAGGTTATCAATCTATAACTTTTTATCTATGTATTTGAATAAGCTCTTTAACATCATGAGCTCCTCTGCTGATCCATGTATTTTTGTCATGTACAAGTTTGTATTGCTATATAACATGTTATGTTTATCATGCAATAAAATATAGTTATAGTTATAGTTATAGTAATAGTTTATCTGAAAATTAGAATTCTTTTAGTACTCCAAACAGTAGTTCGTTTATTGGCCGTTGCACAACACATGATCTTATTCCCCTGGTGTATTGTAGGATTCAGTTCGTCAGTAAACATTTACTCAACTTAGTCTTACGTTACAACATCACCTGAAGGAGACAAAAGAAACTGTTATGACAAACCAGATAAGATGCTCCTTACGAGCAGATTATCCATCAGCTACAAAGCTTACTACCAATTATCACAAAGGGAACATCTCATCTTTTCTTGCCATCTTTTGTTCTATACCGTCGCTTTAAATTCGGACAAGACATAATTTCCCATAATGGTAGACGCATTTAAAGTTATTGAACGTACCGACTTATCCTGTGATCCCGTGACTAGAACATCTTTGTATCTCACCATCGCCCATATAGGGCCCTCATGGGCGAATATTGTCTTCGAACATTTACCGAGTCGGAGGTTCCACACCTGCAATACACACCACATACCACGGTTTGTTAGGTCTTTATACACACGGATTTCCGTACAGTGGGTTTACCTGGTCGCCTTTGTAATATTTACCATTTGAATGCTTGGTAATTACTATGAATACATTTCTGTGTCGTCGTCGTTCCAAAAGATTTAAATATTTGCTCAGTTTTGTTGAGGAAAGACACCCAGAGTATCAAACAGGTTAGACCACAGGCCAGCCGCCAATTAACTCTGTTGATGGCATTGATCTAACCTGTTTGCATAAGCATGAAGTTTGTTCAAGCACTATAAGGGTTAATGTCATTTTCTCTTTGTTTTTAATAATACTATGACAACCTTTTAGATTAAGACTTTGAACATCGTAATTTTTCACGAGAAGAAATATCGTCTAAGGGAAAAATGAGAACACATACCTACTAAGATATATAAAACTAGATTATTGATACTCCTTTAAAAGCTGAACAAGGGCGTCTAGTAAAGAACATTTATTTGTTCCGTATATAATGTAAACATGTTTAAAGGCTGTAAACAACGATCTGTTATTTCTGTCATGCAGTATCACCGGTAAAGGCAAAAGCATCTGGGACCGAAATTTCGAATGTCTTGACACACGAATAGCAAGGCGCGTCTAAGAACAACCCAACGACTATTCATAGTCCGGGGTCTCCAAACAAAGCACTGAAACACGCGAATGTTTTCATCTTTCAAATAAAGAACTGGAATGTAACCATATATTTGGTGAAAATACCTGTTAAAATCACTATTGTAATGTTTTACAGGACACAATCAGTGAGATAATGTGTAATGCAAACCAGTATTCCATATACAAGTAACATAGTTAAAACATGTACCTGTCTAAGATTAAGTAGTTTGGTGTGAGTTAGGTGAGATTAGGCCTTTTGTATTAACGTGTGTTTCATATAGTAAGCGTTACCGAACGTTTTACAACAGAACCAATATGTGTTTATGTAGCAGAGCGCTACTCAAGTCCTTTAAAAGGAAAATCTGCTGCTAACTACCGGATCTCTAACGGAATGCCACATATCAACAACTGTCAACACATTTCTGCATATTTGTCTAAATATTTCTTTGTTAGATAAGTATCCATTTCATGCTAATCTTCAAACGGACCGAACAAAACAATTTTGGTTTTACTACAAACAACATGTCCGATGCTTTATTACATATATATGCATTTGATTGTTCCTCCAACAGATGGTTAAAATATTAAACCACCTTGGCAAATGGATTAATTGACGACCAATTTATGTTGTTGTGATAATGGTTTCGTACCCGAACCACAAAAGAAATGTTTGTTTTCAAATGTTGTCTGTTGCAAAATTGCAAACCCAACGCCGAGCCTAACAGTGAAAAATCCGAGTGGTCACGGACATAGCCGAGTCATCACAGAAATAGCCGAGGAGGACGTACCCGTATAGTTCCGTCGTACGAGCCACTGATGAGAAGGTTTTCCGTGAAGAAGTTGAGACACCAGACACCTTTCGTGTGGCCCTTCAGTACGTGTTGACACGCTCCTGTCTTCATATCCCAGACCCTCACTGTCTTATCGAGACTTCCACTTGCTAACTTATCCTCCTCAAACTTCACACATATAACACTGAAATATACGGGGACATCGAGGTCACATGGGCAACAGTTTATTTTCTGGTTTCATATCTTTTATCATTTCGAAAATATATGCAAAGTGCGTTTTCCTGGTATGTACACTCGGGAAAGCGAACATCGATTCGTTGTTTGAAGAGACTCTCTCGGAGAGTTAACTTTTAACTTTTTTTAAAATAGATTGCTATGACATGAATGAATTTGGCAAATACATATTCCATTCCAGGAAAGAGTCTTTAAATATAAAACTAGATTTCAAGTTGCATTTGTTTTGTTTTATCTTTCATTTTATTATTCTGAATTTTCTAACTTTTCTCCATCAGGAGAGTAAGATCATGAGAGGAATGTATTTAAAATGCCCTAGACAGAATCAGGAGAGTTACATCATGAGAGGAATGCATTTAAAATGCCCTAGACAGAATCAGGAGAGTTAGATCATGAGAGAAATGTATTTAAAATACCCTAGACCGAATTAGGAGAGTTAGATCATGAGAGGAATGCATTTAAGATGCCCTAGACAGAATCAGGAGAGTTACATCATGAGAGGAATGCATTTCAAATGCCCTAGACAGAATCAGGAGAGTTAGATCATGAGAGGAATGCATTTAACATGCCCTAGACAGAATCAGGAGAGTTAGATCATGAGAGGAATGCATTTTAAATGCCCTAGACAGAATCAGGAGAGTTACATCATGAAAGGAATGCATTTAAAATGCCCTAGACAGAATCAGGAGAGTTAGATCATGAGAGAAATGTATTTAAAATGCCCTAGACCGAATCAGGAGAGTTAGATCATGAGAGGAATGCATTTAAGATGCCCTAGACAGAATCAGGAGAGTTAGATCATGAGAGGAATGCATTTAACATGCCCTAGACAGAATCAGGAGAGTTAGATCATGAGAGAAATGTATTTAAAATGCCCTAGACAGAATCAGGAGAGTTAGATCATGAGAGGAATGCATTTAAAATGCCCTAGACAGAATCAGGAGAGTTAGATCATGAGAGAAATGTATTTAAAATGCCCTAGACAGAATCAGGAGAGTTAGATCATGAGAGGAATGCATTTCAAATGCCCTAGACAGAATCAGGAGAGTTAGATCATGAGAGGAATGCATTTAACATGCCCTAGACAGAATCAGGAGAGTTAGATCATGAGAGAAATGTATTTAAAATGCCCTAGACAGAATCAGGAGAGTTAGATCATGAGAGGAATGCATTTAAAATGCCCTAGACAGAATCAGGAGAGTTAGATCATGAGAGAAATGTATTTAAAATGCCCTAGACAGAATCAGGAGAGTTAGATCATGAGAGGAATGCATTTAACATGCCCTAGACAGAATCAGGAGAGTTACATCATGAGAGGAATGCATTTAAAATGCCCTAGACAGAATCCCCACGTTTATTTATATACCGGCTTTTCTCCATCAGGAGAGTTACATCATGAGAGGAATGCATTTAAAATGCCCTAGACAGAATCCCCACGTCTATTTATATACCGGCTTTTCCAAAAGACGAACACACAGATGCGAATGCTCACTTCACATTAATTAACGAAATCACGGGGTTTTATCAACTTATACGTAAAGAAATTGAAAGTCTTCTTTTGTTTAGTGACAAGGACGGTGAGTATCATTTTTAATGTTTATTACTCCCAATGAAATTGAAAAATAATCTTCTCTTAGGTTAGAAAGCATTGTTGGAAAAAGGAGAAATTGATGGAGAAAAGTCAGAAAATTCAGAATAATTAAAATATTTCATTTATATTAAATCCTATGGGTAACAGAATGGTGATCCACAGCAACATGTAAAATTGCTTGGGACAACCACAGATATAGACATGGTCAAAGGTAGCAATTTCAAATGTGCAGTGTTTTTAGAAGTTTGATATTGTTGTAGGAAGGTAGAACGATTTTGCGATGTGGGCTTTAAAGGGAAATTATAAGGATATTCAAACATACCAAATTTGATAAAATATATCATATCAGATATAAAATGTGAAATGATGTGCTCTTTAAAACGGAATTTGGCATGTAAAAGTTAGTTCAAGCTCATATTTACTACGATTTAAAACAGTGTTAAATGTAGGTACACTAATAACGTGCGTGGTCCAACTCAATACTGCCAGATGGATTGTGAGCGACCGAACCTATACATCTTATTTATAGATCTGCTCCTTTGATAAACATGTACTCGTATATCGAAGCGAGTTCTTTATTCTTCATTTATATTCCTTAGCAATAATGTTTGTTCCAAAACTGATAACGAATCCATACTTTCTCTGATAAGTGATAAAAATAATAATCAGTTTTCTTTCTCAATAGAAAAATGCATTTGAATAATAAATATAAATAGCATTGATAAAGCAACAAAGCATCGCTTTCTAGACACAATCCACCTAATAACCGTTTATATGAAAGCAAGCCTTATGACAGACATTCCACACGTCGCTACTTTTGAGACTGAACCAGAAAATTTGCCGACTGATTAACGGCATGTCAATGGTCCTACCATCCATGACCACCCTTGTTGACAACATGTAAAACAAAGAGACTATAGTGATGTACGCCTTACTTATCCGTGTGTCCCCGGAAGTCTGTGATTTTACACTTCCCGTCGTCCCAATTCACCCTGAGGAATGTGTTATCCTTGTAGATCCGCTTCCAGTCCGGATTCTCAGTCCGCACGGGAATCTCCAGTTTCACCAAGTCGCATTTCGCCTTCCAGAGATCGTTTGTGTTGGCAAGCTTGTTCCAGAACTGACTGACCTGATGGGAGATATGGAAAATAGAGAGATAGCCAGTCACACACAATCGAAGCTTAGCGGATGTAACTTGAATATATCGTACACTACTCTGGATTATTATAATATGATCTTTAGATCATGATAAATAACCTTAGCTTATTTTGGGATAAATCTTAGTTTTCTGATAGGCTTAGGTTGCTTTTCAGAAAACATAGGCTTAACACAAGTAACATCAGTTAACCTGGTGTAACAATGAAGAACACATTCTGATAAAGAACAGGCCAAACTATTTGTAAATTTAAGTGCGTCGTAGGAAACTAAAGCTGAATACATGAGGTGCATGCTTGAAGATAGATTGAAATTGCATCCTGTTCACAAATTCTAATAAACTACTATGGTCAATAGCATGTTTGTGCTGATTTTGCTGAATAAATAATTTAGACTGAATTGCTTTTGTTTTGATTTTGGGCGTTTCTTTTTTCTTATCAAAGATATAATCTGTAATTTTCACCCCAACAGAGGTGTTTAAGAAATGTTCAATGTATCAGAAAGACGATATGTTGCTATGAAACAAATAAATAAACATAAGTCACAGATTTTACAATACAAGAGAGAGTTTACGCATGGCGTAACGACTCAACAACCATTACCTAGACATAGTCAAACTTTACTTTGGAATATAAAATGTTACACAATATTGTAACATACATGTGTTGGTCTGTGATCAGACGAACTGTATTTGATATGACTATCGAGCTGGTGATTTTTTTGTTCATTTTTATTTTAATTAATAGTACAGGACGATGTTTATGTGCTATCATTGGAGCATCAGGGTGAAACAGCATGTTAAAAACATTTCTTCTTGTAAGACTATACAACATTAGACTGGTTATGACAAGATCTATCAACTATAAAATATTTAGAATGAAATAAAGTTTGGAATACAAGCTAGATAAGTGGTATTAGAAATGAAATATTGCTCATTAAGGGCATTTTCTTCCTTATTCAAAATGGTTTCTTAACACAGTCAGTGCGACCCAAAGGAAACACAATTATAAAAGGATTTCCTGATGCAGTGTGAGCTTATAGGACTAAAGTATGATATACACTGAATTATAACAAAGACCTTCATTTGCTGTTCTCCATTCATCATAAATAACAAGTATTGCCAACAAAATGGGGAACGTTGAACTGTTTGTGAAGCGCAAGTTATAGGGAAATAGCTCTCTTAATCAAGTTTCTCCTCTATGATCTTCTCTAAATAGACGATTGTTGTAGTAATCGATGCTCCAGTGAGACAAACTCCAGGATAAAATCAAAATATATTTCAATTGTTTCCATGTCAGTGCACTTCTGCATAATTTGAGGTGCATGTCATGACTTTAAGCTCCTCATCATGACTAGATCCGTGACTACAATTAATCATAACTAACTGAGATATCAGAGAAGCCTTATTTCTTTAGACATTTAGCTGTTTATTTAACTAACGTGCCTCAGAAATTGTAGTGTAGCAACGGTGATCCCCCGCAAGGAGTAATTTTGACCTTCGAGTAATCATGTCCTTCGTTATTCTACCCTCTTACCTAATTTACATCTAAAATTGGAAACATCAAATACAGTTACACAGTAATAGTTATTCCACCTCATTCACGCGTTGTCAGAGAGTCATAGAGTCGTAGGTCATCATTCTAAGGTCGTTATCCCTACAAGCTTATAAACGCAGATAAAAACAACTCGTTCCTTTTAGCTACGGGATGGGGCAAACATTCATTGAATACACGTTATAGCCGGAAACGTTAGTCTTGTGTTGTTGTTGTTTTTGTTTTTATTTTTTTCTGTTCGCAATCTATTCTTGTATCGGTGTTCATTTTGTTATTTTCCTACATAATGCGCCTTTAAAGTTCGATATACATTCGCACGACTGACATGTACGACGTTCCACAATGTATTATAAACAAACAAAGCCACTAAAAAGAAAAGCATCATTTATTTATTTATACCTTGCATGTATCTTTTAGCATACACATGTGTACTGTATAATATTGTTTGCTATCAAGTATGTCCTTGTATGACATTCAAGTATTTTTGTATAAAGTGAATACCGTCAAATAGTGCAAAGCTCCCGCATGGCTCAGTGGTCAAGATGGTAGATTTGAAACTCCGGAGGAACTTTTTCGATTACTTATTTCGCCGTTGATTGCGGAAGTGTGCTATGGCAAACACTCCAGGGTATCGTTTTACAAAACAGTTTACGCTTAAGATTTGCCTAACCCCAAAACAACATTTTCTCTTATTTCAATATATGGCGAAGCAATACTGCACTGTCTCTCCGAGACAATTCCAATGATGTGTCACGTGACAATATTGTCTTTACATAGTTTTGACTTACGCAAATATTTTCCTTAAGTTGCTTAGTAAAACGGTACCCAGAGCCCTAGTCTGGCACTGAATACCGAAAATCTAACAATTTAAAACGCATGGCATAAACGGCAGTAAAAGACATAACGCAACACATGCATATATCTCTCACTTGAGCTGTATACATGCCACGCAAATTGAATCAAACATTTATTTGTCTTATACCACTCGGGTTTGTCTTTTCTAACTTTGTCGTATAGAGATGTACACAGGTTCGATTATTTCCATGAAGCAAACCATTTTATCGAAGGCCAGGATGTCGTAATACCCTTAATTTTGAAAAAATGTAAATATCGGTCTGAAACAGGGAGTATGAATCAAACCTATTATGTACAAGATGTACCCTTCTAACACACATATGCTGTATTCAGACCGATATTACGACGATGCTTACCTTACTACACTGTAAAAGGTCCTGGACCGACAGCAAATTAAGAATTCTCAGGGCAATGTGGCGCGGGAGTAGACTGATAAAATCTTTGTATCGCCTCGCCTGAAAAGGAAATTGATTAATTGATTGATAACTGGTTCATTTTGATAAATCAATTCAATTGTAGACCGTTCAAGAGTAAGAATGGACAGGAGTCGGATACGCAACTGAGCTCTACCCCAGACCAACTGTCGTCTATAAAGAAACGGTCAGGATTTCATTAGTCCGAATGATCCGGGCGTAAATATTCCATTCTACTGTAATGCGATTATAGCTTGGATCATACGAGTATAGGATGTCATACAGACTTTACCATGATTCACGAGGGTTACTCGTTACGCGATATGTAGGAGTGACTCTGTTTCACAAGGGCATAGCTACTTTACCTTTACCCAATACATCAATGTATGTGACTTGCCCGAAATCGGGAGTATCCTAAAAGAAGGTGACTGTTTTATGTGATAGCAACATCGTTACCAAATAAGGTAAAACAATGTGATAATTGGGGAGATGACACCACGCTCCCTGTATTCGTTTTCTTCTGTCACAATCATAATTCAAGAAACACATTTTCTTGGGGACTTCCATTAAAAAGGATTTCCTACAATGAGTGTTGCATTTTATCGACCAAAACTATGTGGAAAGATTTCAGTGCTGCTCTCAACAAAGCAACGAACCTGGCTAAGAGGTACTTTCATTATGGCTCACTTCTAATTGACTAATATGTGCCTCAACTGAATATTGGGATTGGGACATCTTGAAACCTAACCGACAGAAAATATTTATAATACCGTGTTAAATTTGTGTTTCATATTAAATCACCGTTCGTTTTCTGTAACAGGAACTGAGTGAAATAAAGTAAATTAAATTTAACTTAATTGAATATTGACCATTTATAAGCAAGTGTTCGACACACATATTGCAGCAGAGCATACTGGTTTGGCCTTCATTTGCCTTTTTTTTTCATTATCTGTCCTTTTAATATCTTGGTGCAGGATCCTTGACGTCGGATTGTATAACGTTAGTAAGAAGGAACGTTCTAAAGGAGTATCAGATCCCTCGCTAAACTTACCGTTAGAAAACTCGATACGAAATAATGCTGCCTTGGATCCATCTTGAGCAAAAACTTATGTAGGAATTCGTTCCGTTTGACATCTGGAAAGTAAATGGTCGGGGATATTAGGTTACTGATAGATGATAAACAAGATGGACGAGTAGTCTAGATGATAACAATCACGAAAAGAACATTTTGGCCACAGGGAACATCGTATGATCACGTTGCTGGAATACTTTTACTTCTGCTATTGGGAAATCGGCAAGATATGGTGAAAAAAATATCACATAATCTCTAATACAATGTTTGTAGTTTACACAAGAGAGAACATTCGCATATACAGGAGCAGGGAAAACGAACAAACAAAAGGGAAATACAAGTTGTGCGACGTCTATAAAACGGAAAGATGAATGTAATAAATGAAAGTATAAATGAGAAAAGAAAGGTTTGGAGGGGGGGAGAAAAATAGTAGTAGTGGAAAACTGGAATTGGTCTGTTCACATGGCCTTTCGCCAAGTCTGGATAACTCGAAGAGAAAAAACTACGGAGTAATATACGAGTTAGTGTCCCTTAGAACAATAACATGTGAAATGTTAATTTCGTATCCCATTCAATTACGTTTCATTAAGAGCAGGAACTTTCTTGAAATAGTGTCATGTACAATATCGACACTGACTAAAAGCTACTGCTCCTTTTTACAAATTATGTATTTCTGTACAGGTGACCATTCTTCCCTTTTTCCATAATTTTGTTGCTGCTTGTAAACGCTTTCAAAGCGAAACCGTCGGTTAGTGGAAAAGAGCCACTGGGGAAAACGACGGTATCTGAATACAAGATATTCATCTCGGACGTAACAGACATGCAGAGAAATAACTAATCAATAGTACAGGCGTCACTTACAGAGATACTGGAGTGAATTATTCTTACCCAGCCAAAACCAATCATGTCGATGTGGAAGAGCAGCTAGTTGATTTGATTTGAGTTGATTTGGAGAAATATTTACACATCGGTGGTGAAGAGGAATTAGAGACATGGATAGTTGCAGTGTAAGCTTCATAAGTAATTTAGTTGTATTGAAAGTTCTGTCAAATTAATAGTAAATAAACCTCGATAGACTTTCAAAATGAAAAATATGCCCAAATCTTCAGTAGCCAGTTATATCGCTGTCTTTGATAAAGCCGACCACCCTAAAACACATATACAATGTACATATAGCAATAAAGTGCCTACATAGGTAAATGATTGATCTGCACTAAGGAATCAAGTCGAAGGCCGCACGTATTCGATGGTAAAGTCACCTTGGACTTCGGCTCTCACTACCGCTGGCAAATACTACTGCGATAGCGTTTTGTGCTCAGATAAGGCGGCAGTTGAATATTTGATAAAAGGTCTAGGAGCCGTTCCTTCTTACATGTTTGTTTTTGTACTGACGTGAAAATATCGAAGGAATAGAAATCTACGTTGAGACAAAATCAGAACGTGACCGCCACGTATGTTCCGTCTATTGCTATGTTTCTCCGCTTTATCAGAATATAGCTTAAGATTTATATTGCCTGTTGTAGGTATTGTGGTCCTTGATTATCCATGGTATAACCTGTGTATATAGCACTCAGCATTTCGGACGCATTTCGGACGCATGCTATATATATATGTGTGTGTGTGTAGCGATGCCCGACTCTTAATGATCCCATACTCAACTGCCCATAAGGGCTGGTCAAGGTGGGTAGAACCATCGGCATTCCGTAAGTCAGTCGGGAGACTGCCTCTCATGAAAATCCAAATCCCTCTCAGGATTTGAACCCACGCGGAGAGGGGCCATGTGATTTCAAGTTCTGTACTCCAACCACTAGGCCACGGAGGCCCCCCGGACGCATGCTAGCTCACGACTTTTACTTAGTTGTCTGAATGATATTCGGGCATCACTACAAACGTGGTTAGCAGGTATGATTCCAAAAGTGTGCGGAACCATTACGCTGATACTACAATAATGCCTAATTATAGTGTATATTGGGTCGGAAAAGAGACTCTCATCACTAAATGCTCAATAAGCATTCGTCGGTACAAATTTTGATAGGAATTGGTATAATATTTTCAGGCTCTGTCCGATCAAAAAGCTCAATAGCTAAATATCATGCGTAAGGATAACAAAGAGACCTATCGCAACACTTAAGATATGTTATTTTTTTTTTAAATGTATGTAGTATGAAGGGCCGGAGGCCTTTATTTACAAAAAAGAGATTTGTAACTTGTAACGTATACGCACATACTGTACTACCGGTGCAAATGAAGACATTTCAATAACGCTACAGCAGGGCGTGTTAATTGCAAAACAAAGCATGATTGGCGTCTGTTGAGGCACCTAATTTGATTTCCAACGGCCACATATTTCTCATTTACAGTTTATTTGCGGGTGTTCGTTAAAAATGATATGCATGTGAATAGATAATCTCAGTTTAGCTAATCTCATGAGCAAAACCATAGTTTTGCCACAAGCACATTGTTTAAGAAATACTTTAGTTTTAACAATTTGTTTGAAATTTAAGAACGTAGTTTCTCTTTGTCATTCTTATTTCGGACGCATGTTAGCCAATCGAGTATCAAACGTCAAACTAAATACTGGCTAAAATGGGGGATTTAAATCAGTTCTGATTTAAATATCGCTATTTCGTTAAAAGGAAATGAGTATTATATTCATATAGATCAAATGCTTTAGTTCCGGATACTCGTGAACTGTATAATGCTGGTGTTGAAAACAAGCTTGCTGTATTCAAGTTGCACGTCCTTCCACACGGTGTGTTTCTGTGAGCTCCTGTACACAAGTTAAACATTCCAAAGCGATAAAGCCGTTTTGGGGGATTAAATTATAATCTGGCGATTTGTTCGTAATCGCATTTTAAACATTTATACTCGTATGATCAATATATTACTAGAGATTAGCAGGTTAAATAGGGTTTAATCTCTTATAGTGCTATAGTATAGAGAACGTGGTAAACGTTTTTGAATCTTAAAAGCATTTCAGTGTTGTGCCCTATTTGATAAGTCTAAGAGACCACACATCAAAACATGATGATAATGATAAAAAAAGAATCATCCTTAGCTTACTGCCTGAACATAACTTACATGCACTGTCCGTCTATCGGGTGCACAACACTACGAGTGGTCAGTCGCTAACGAAGGTCACGTGCGTCTGAAATGCATTCGGACACCTTTTCAATCTTCGTGCGCGGACGTTTGTCCAAAACGATACTTAATTTATCTATTACCCCAGAGAAAAGTTAGAAAACTGTCTAAACGTATTCGATAAATGATTACACTTGACACCCAAGTAAAACCTTCCAGTGTAGTTTATATTAGAAGTATAAGTCTTACTATGCCTACCTGACCATGTCTGTGTAAACCATTTATATATGGAATGTCCTTCTTCCGGGAACTGGGACATAGTCGGGATCGTGCTTTGAACGGCTGTTTTTCTCGACTTCTAGAGAGAAACAATAAAATAAAAACATTAGGTAGAGCTTTGAACGAGGAGGATCTTGGACTCGATTCCCGTGGGTAGTGGGGTGACTAAACTCGACGTCTTTCGATCAATCAATATAAAGAGCAAGTACTGGTTATGTATCCAGGACGGAAATGATGGATCGATGATTACAAGCCTTACCATTTAAACAGTTTACTTTGCTGCAAGACAATGTGAGATGCGTATTAAGTATCTAGTAACATGTAACTATGTTGGCATTTCATCAACAGGGGGCATTTAACTCTGAAAAATAAAATATCCACCTCTGAGAAAGACGGTTTAGATTTAAAAGCTTCAAATAACCAGATAAGAAGAAAATAACTGATACCAGTTTTCTTGGGCCCTCAATTTTAAGAATGAACCGTTATCAAGACCGTATTTCTAAAGTAAAAAAAAAGAAGATTCTATTGGTAGGGTGTATTTTAAACCATTTAGAGTGACCTTTATAAATTGTATGCACTTTTTCTAGCTTTTAATTGTAGGCTATATTCAAAAGGTAGAAAGGCAGTTACTTAACCCCCCTTCCACCAGACATTTCCAATCGATGGCCGGGCTCACCTTGTATCTCGGACTGGACTTATGGTTCACTCTACATTCCCCGTCACTCCGGGCCAGGTCCGATTGACTAGAGGTGTGGCTGTGTGTCCGGGGGTGGGGAAGGCGTGCCGAGCTATTTCCCGGGGGACTCAGACGGGGGGTGCTGGTCTCGTCCTGCATGTGTCGTCTTACAGGCATGTCGATATACCTAACAGGGAGAGAGGATCCGTAATTACAACAACGTATAGGAATCTATGGGGAAATGAGGTGACGACTGAATGGAGTCAGTATAGTTTTTAAGCGATAATTTTAAAATACAGAATTGTGGTGTATAAGGCAGCAAACAGTTTAATACGGACGTCAGTTATTCAAAAAGCTCCAGTATGAGATATCATAATGACTTGCACACTATCAGAATAAATTACCTTTCCTACACTTCTATACGGTTGAAGCGTCGTCGATGTGTTGATATAGTGTACCTTTGGTATCGGTACTAATAAACGTTTATATTAAACGACAATATTCAGGTAATGTATAAGATATCCTTAGAGTGTAGAAAATGTCTAAATACACTATAATTTATTATTGAATGATCAAAGTTATGAAAAGGAATTTACTTAATAAAGTAATTAATACCGATGGGTTGATATTTTGGTAGTAGATTCAATCCATGTCGTCTTGGGCCACCACACGTAGGCAATGTATACAATGCTTAAACAATGAAAGCAATGATTGAATGTACCATTGATGCTATTGATTGATCACAGAGATAGAAACATATTAACTTTTCGAGAAGAACTTCGATCGATGATTTAATGTGTTGCGCCTATTTAGTAGAACCAATCTGATAGTATATTATAGATAACCATCAAATGTTGAGTCCTCTAAAAAACAAAATGGACTTGTAATTCTACTGCAGCTATATAAATGACTTGTATTCGTACCAATCCGTTAGTATTCTGAATTACCAAGCTCACATGTATGCTACATTCGAGCGTTCGTTTATGAGAGGTAGTCTTCCAACCGACCTGAGGTACTGCAGTGGTTCAACAGGCCTTAAACTGGTCTTGTAAGGGACCTTATTTCATCGACTTCGAGTCGGATATTGCAATAGAACTGAGATACTTTTGACACTATGTAGAACCCGTACACACAAATCAGCTAAAATGTGTCTTAATGAAGCACTCTGTTTATAACGAACAATCATTTCAATTGTAAAACATTCATCTCATTTTATACATTAGAAGTTGTGTTAAGATCTTTAATTACAATACTTATGATTACACATAACTTATGAAAACTACGATAGATTGTATTGTTTTCCGTAAAGTACATGCAGTTAGATTACGAACAAAGGATGTCAAATAACAAAGTTACATCTAGTCAACAAGAAAGAAGAAATACCATAAGTTAAGCAAAGGATATGTTAGTAATCAGGCAAGTAATAGAATACTACAAATCATCTTGGTTAGTAAATAATCTATAATCTATAATCTATAATCTATGATCTATAATCTATAAAACATGATAAAACCAGCATGCAGTTAGTATACACAATAACACTCGAATATAAACGAAACCGAATAAAAAATAATGACATGTTAATCAGGGGAGAGTTCATTGTCAAGAATTTATATCTGTTTAATGTAAACCAATTATCCTTTAGACATGTAACATGCATCAGTCGGATAGAATGTTAGGGACATATCTGTTAAATGGTTCCTCAATAGTTCAGGTGTACAGTCGCTAACATAGTACGTCCGAAATTCTATGTAATCAAAACACGAGGACACTGTTTCCATTACCATAAGTAATCGGCGTAAATTTAGTAGTAGACGTATCTAGAAAGATCGGTAAACACTCTAAAATAGCCCAGAAGTCGGGCTGTACATTCTTCAACAGTATTTCTTGTAGAAAGGTTAGAATGGTGTTCAATTAACCTGTGAATGAATTCAACGTTGGATGGTTGAAGATTCAAAGACTCGTATGAAAATGTAATTTAGGGAGAAATTATCTTACAATGACAGTCACAAACGAGCAATATTTGTAATGTTCGCGCTCTTATTGAGGCTTGAATTAGTTATTTAAAAAAAAAACACATTTGTTTTATATTTTTTTATAAAGATTATCAATACATGCAAATGTCAAAAGTTTATATATTTTGTGTTTGTATTCCAAGATATCAATGAAATATCAAGTGGAAGTTTAGAAATTCGGTTTAGTGTACTTCCAAGTTTGAATAGAGCCGCTTCACAAACATAAAACATACAACATTGATTGTACACAATGTTACCTTGGGAATTTTGAACCGCTGCATAATCTGCTATAAGTTCTGCAAAACGATATCAAGTAAATATGAAAAACAAACTAAAACATACAAACAAAGAAAGCTACAAGATTGCCTTCGACGACGTTTTACGACGACCAATGGAACTCTGATAGACAAGGCTTTGTTCTGAAGCTTGGTGCGATGAAAGGGTGTTCAAATGCCCAGTGGAAATTACAATTGTAACATATAAGTCATTCTTGCTGTAAGTGACCATTCTTAAAGAGTGCATACAAAGTTGTATAGGCTGGGACTACCTTTACACAGGCGCAAGCTATTCAAAGAGCGCCATCAGTATCAAGCCAGTGGTGTATCTAATACGTTGTCAACAGTTATACAAATATATTGATAAACAGCACATTCTATTCATGATGCGAACCCGAAAATCTTTACTAATACTGTTTTTATTGTTTATATCTTTGATGTTGCTTCCTCGATTATAATTTGTGGAATATTTGACTATGTCCTCTTTATTCAAATGAGTAGAAGGATCGTCACGAAAATGCGAGTGCGAACATGCGAGTTGCTACAGTGGTAACGGTAATTCCATTGGTAATATGTTATTGAAAAGATCGAAGTAACGAGATTCTATAAGGGCAATAGATAAATTGGTTTACATTACAAATGCTGTTGTTAATTTTACAAGAAATGTATTAAAGTAGGAGTAGCAATCGCTGTTTTTGTGCTTTTTTTAATTGTTTTAAAAGCCATTTATAGTAAAAATGCATGCATGTTTTAGATAATAAGGTTACATCCGTTTATAATAAATTAACAATAATGAATAATTGTTTCTTCACTAAAGGGACTGATTCATTAACAAGAATGACTGAATAGTCAAAAGAGGATGCAAACAAGTAAAGATAATGATTACTGAGCCAAATTACCGACAAATGATTAACAGGTAGAGAAATAACATAACACTGTATTTGAAAGAATGAATTGAATATTACATAAGAATTTCTGATCTTTTATTGGCAATATCATTATTTTTTGTCAATGGATAATACTTAATTCAGTCGGGCACTTGAGCCGTCATTATAAACAGTCCCTTTAATCATAACAGGTGTTAGTTTCTTTCGATATGATATGATATAATAAGTTTACGACCAGCCCAAACTTGGCAACTGCCAAAGGTATTTTCTTAACATGCTCGAGAGAGTGCTATGGAAAATGGAGTCATAACTGTTTGTTTCGGTCCTTGTACGCCCCATAAGCTTGTAATCTAGTACAACCCAAGAAATATGGGAAATTATAAGTATTACATTTGTTAAAATTTGCCAAAATGGTTTTTCCAGTGTTGAAACAGAAAACTGAATAGAATTGGCCATGTGTTCTTTCGATATGAACAATGACAAACTAGAGGCTGAGGGTCTAACATTTATATTTGTAATTGTCAAGTTTGATCTGTTCGCAAGGACTTTATCAAATGGTATATGAATTGTGTACAAACCTTTCGTCTCTATAATAAACGGTAGGAAATTAAGATAATGGTGTATTGGTAAATGATTCATACAATTACAAGAAAGGTCAATTCATTGAATTGACTAAACATTCTATTTCACAAAAGTTTTTTTAAATACAATTTCATACAGACCTATCTAGCGTTCCTTTAAACGCGTGATATGTCTCTAAAAGCCTTATAATGTACTTGTTGCAGATCACATTTTAATATCTTTAAAAGGCGACCTACTGTTGCAAATATGCTTACACTAAGGGAGACGTGTGGTAGACTATTTTCAATCATTTTTATGAGCGAACCATTTGTGATATTGCATACATCGAAATGCAAAAGTATGTTGTTGGCTTAACTATCACTTTGTTCATGTTTTACGTTATCAAATTAATAATAACATAATGATAATAATAACAAAAGGAGATATTGCTCGTGCAGAACAGTGTTTTCTTTTATTCAAAATATTTTAAAGACAGTTTGTTCATAAAAATATAATGCGTCATGTTTTATGTTTTAGTCCACTGTTACTTTCAATATGAACCACATCGTTGTTTCAAGGTAGGTCCGAAAGGTATTGGCAATTAAATGATACAGGTCTGGTGTTAAAAAATGACGCTTATTGTTGTAAAGTAGTCGCTTTTTCGATGAGCAAAGATATTTCTAGTCAGGATTTAACATACAGGGGGTGGCTTCTTCCTCGTCAAAATGCTTAATGCTCTATACTCTATACATGGTATTATCTTGAAATGAAATACAGACACCTATGTTAATGCTGACTTTGATCATTATGATATTACAACTATAATTCAAAGTACCATTTTACTATTATTTCCAAAAAAGGCAGCCTCGCTATCTAGGAACAAATACAGTTTATTGTAAAAGAGTGCGTACGTACCTAATGTGTGGTAGACTGGCATATAAAGGATTATTATCCGTATCCCCGACCCATTTTTGGATGGAAGACATGTGAGCAGTCTGGGTCTTGTTCTTTTTCGCCTTCTTTGAAGTAGAGGTAATTTCATTTTTATTCGTGTGCGAATGGTTACTGAAATAAAAAATTAAAGAAATGCACGAAGGTACAATGCATTCGTCTTTGCCCTCATGATTTTATAACATGAACATATTTCTCAACTACAACATAATTTGTTTTTCAGCAGTTGTCACTTATATAATCAGAATAAGTCGCAAAGACATGTAGCTAAGTCATACTCAATGCAACCCGATTTCGACAATCTCAATGTATGTTCTATGGCGTTAAAGTGTTATTGTATTTTTCTCTGTTGTTTGTATTTGTTTCAGATTCGCGCTTGTCAGTCTAGATCTCGGAGATAGACTCTATGGGTATTGGTTTCGTTCAAATCCTTTCTCATGAATGTTGTGAAATCGTAAATCTATCATACAGAAAATGAAACAAATATGTTTAAACTAAGCTATATCCTATTAGTTCCCCTTCTATAGTTTACAACATAACTTCGACACGTATGTACCAATGCATTACAGATAAAACGTTTACCTTGTGTTTCCATTCTGTAGTGTAGGAAGTCGTACATGGTCTCTCTCCTGTGCTAACTCCCTCGCCTCTTGATCCACGCGTAAATGCGCGCTGGGTATACGGTGAAAGTCGTCCTGACGGGTGTACACCAGTTTCTCCTGGAAAACGAGGATGGCGACGCATAAACCTTAGATTGCTGGGTAATTTTCTAAGAATAGATTAGTGTGTCTTTACTATTCAAAAACCTTAAATATTTGCTTAATCCTGATGAGGAAAGACACTCAGAGTCGAAAACAAGTAAGATCACAGATCAGCCGCTAATTAATTGGCGGCTGGCCTTGATATAATCTGTTTGCATAAGCATGTAGTCGGTTACAGCACTATAAGGGTTAGGAAATTGTCTAACGCCGTCTCGCAACATCTTTTTTATATCGGTTCAATCGCGACAACAATTCATGCTGCTCTGTTTTTTATATAAGCACTATATTGAGAAATAGTCTTATGAGAAATAGACTTAACCCGTCATTGTGAGTCCAAAAGCACATGGTTCTTTCATTCAATCCTATCTAGATAGAGAATCAGTTTATTTTGATAATGAGATCACTTTTCATCATATTTGTAACAGTGGCGAGAAGCATGGTATTAAAAACCAATAGGAAGCATGTTCTTATCAATATAACATAAGACACATATTCTATATTAATTTGGTATGTTAAAATGTCTACAAGTTTCAATTCTTAAACCATCGATTACTAAGTAACGTTCAACGTCTAAAAATGTTTTATAGTGTTTCTAGTGGTGGCATCTTCTTGAGTTGTTTACTGTTGAAAGATATGCCTTAAGCGGTACAAATCCTTTCTTTATAAAGAACAAGTAAGACGACCATACCTTTAGTTTTCTGCTAGCGTGTGTACTGACTGGTAGGAACTCTATGGCTGGGAAGTGTGAGCGTGCCGTATAGAGGAAGTCCCTGTGTAGGATGGGCTGTAGGGACGTGTTGAGGAACAGGAACTGGTTATAGTTACTTCTCCGTAATATACCCTCAATCACATCACACCGCTGGAAATACACACCAAACAATGAACCTCACAAATACCATCTTCATGAGAAAGTTAATTGGAATTTACATCAACGTAACAATTATTCAGTTAAATTATGTTATGAAAGACTGAAAATCGTTCGAAGACCACCAGATTTGTCTGCACATATTTGTTGATCAAACTGTTTAGAGATGTCGACAGTCTGTAATGCAACAGGGGGTCTGGCCATCAATACATGCATTGAATCTACAGGTACTGGGGTTTGAAACCCACACAAAGAGGAACCTTGGGCCGTTTTAAATTTATAATTCAAAATGTCTTTCACTTGACCTCGGAATACAGGGAATCTTATTTATTTAGAGGTTCATGTGCTAAACGGTAAATTCCACTACGCTAGGGTTCGAATCATGACAGCAGTATATTTGTATTTTTACGAGGAATCATCTTCCAGCTAACTAACGGTGTACCGATGGTTCAATCCGTCTTGATCGGTCCTGTTAGCGCTTAATGTAAAGAGGTATTTCTCCATCCATTGTAATAAAACTGAAAAATTGTTAACGTGTTGTGAACATCGAATAACAGAAATCAAAAGCCTTTTGTGGACTAAGTCTGTAACTGTTATAAGTCGAATGAAATGTCTACGTCTGGGCCATTCGACTTATTTGCGGACAGGATTCTTTTTAGGATCAGTTCGTCTGAAAAGACCGATCCCAAACGTCAATCATGTTCCATTTTAGGTGGCTTAACCCATCTCTGAACTTTTGGGAATATCAAAAAGGCAAAATCGGTATTGATATTCGAGTCTGTTCGCATTTTTGTTTCGCAGTTGATTTGATCAGAGTCCCCTGTATAGATCCCTAGTACCAATTAGCGCTGGTTGAGTGGTGGAGAAGAAAAGGCTGCACCAGGAAATCAATCTGAACCCATACGGATCAATTGTTGGTCGTTGTATAAGTACTTTAGATATTAATTTCAGGAAAGAATATAGATGTGAAGATTGGGATCAGAGTAAGGAAACCGTCTCTACGAAACGCTTATTACGGGGTTTGCAGACTTTTTGTTTAGTTTAGATTCAGAGTGAAGGTTATTTATTCATAAATTTATTAAAGTCTATCAGATTATTGGCAAACGTGTTTGAGATGCGATCTTAAGTTTTACTTAAACATAAAAACAAAAACATCTATTCGGGTGAAATTCCATTTATGCATTCCATAGAAACGGCCCATCCATTGATGCGTAGACTGTCATAGCAAGGATTGCCTACAATTTATTGACGTGTTTTGTTAATATTTAATATCTAAACACATTGACAGGGCAATTATCAATGGCATGCGATTTGCATTTTGCCCTCGTCATTAACAACCAACTCTATTCAGAGCATTGCGTGTCATAAAAGAAACCCCTGATTTACAAACAGAGCAAGTTTAATTATGATAAACAGACTCTTAAAAAGTCACAATGGCCAGGATTCTAGGAATAAACTCCAAATTCTGAGTAAACTCTAGTTTATTTAAATGTCAATTTCAACATTTATCACTTTTACCTTCAGAATAATTCTCTTATTCACACTTTATTGGTAAAACTCGTTTTAAGTTTCTTATAAAAATCTGTCAAACAGAATGTTAGCCAATGTTTGAGTTTTCCAAGTCAACAGAAATAAAGGAATGTTGGTGCATATTCTCTATTATAAGATGGCTCAGAAATATTCGAACTCAACAACGCATGCTATGTTGTGTGCATGAAATAACACATGTTCATCAAGTTATTAGAAGATGACGTTGGTTACGTTGGTTATCTATTCGCCCTTTGTTATATCACCTTTAACGAAAAGCCGTGTGCAGTATTTGAGCATGCCTGAATGCTATGAAATGTTTGGTTTAGTATTATTTGGCAATGAATAAAGTCCCAATGTCTTGGTTAGTTTTTTTATTCTAACCCTTTTGTACTGCACGGCATTGTGTTGTATTCAATAATATTGTAAAATGTACATGAAGGACTAAACAGTTCGTAATTGTATTCTGAATACCATAGCTTGTCGAAAACTTCTAATATGTTTTGAATTGACATTATCGTTTTGAAATGAACTTATCATGCCAATACTAACACTTTTATAGATAAGAAGCGTCTCGCCCTTTACTCCCTCCACGTAATTTACCATAAAGTGTAATTAAGAAAATACAGAGAAATAGCTATCAGGAAGTACAAAGTGAATGGTTAGTAAACGTTTTAAACATAACTTGCAGGTTTTTGTGGCGAACTATTCGTCTATTTCCGTCCGTATACCTAAAAGAAGTCAACTACAATGTAAATAAAACATGATAGTATTTGGTTAAGGATTAAAACAAAACAACGAGGGACAATCAATGTAAGATAGGATCGATTACATGTAAACATAGCGCATGAATAGCTGCGTTGTCGCATAGTCTTTTTCCAAAACTATCGTGTGTTTAAAACTGTTTTATCTTAATTCAATAAAGAGTATGGTTTCATTTTTGGTCTTTTAGAAGATTTTAAGTGTTTCGTAGAGGACTGGTCAATCACATAAAAAGACACGGAACAAGTTGTCCATTGATGTTTAACTATATTAATTTGATAATCTAGTACTTCTGTTCTTAAACCTTTTGCAAAACTGTCTTAAGCGTTCAATATATATTTTAATGGCAGTTTATACTACTACATTTGCCAAATACTGATCTTTAGATCATAAGTTAAGCATTAGAAAACACTGGCCATACTCTATCTCAATAACACATCTTTTGTTTTTTCATATTTCAAATTTCCCTTTTTCGTCTTTTTTTAAAAAGCATTCACTATGAAGTAGCTGGCCCATCCCCACCTTCCTTTATCATCATTTATTTCGTCTAACTATAAAGAATACACACTTGTATTTTCTTTTGGCAATTATAAACAACCTGTGTTGTTTTCAAAACAAAAAGTTTCGCGATCTTTTCAACTTGTCGTAAATGTTCCCCCGTATCTGGTGGCAGTATCAACTGTATGAGTTCTCATGATGTTAGGGATATGATGAAAAATGAACATTAGAGGGCATGGGTCCTTTGGGGGAGAGTGTTGACTTCAGGACACGAGGACTGGGGGTTCGATTCCCTTGATCAAGGTGGTCCAGTTTGTGAGTAATTATTTATCCACATTCGACGCAAGAACTGATTTTTTATCAATGATAAGGAATAGAACGTGATTAATATATATTGTAAGTAACTAGTTACATTATCGATCTGAAATTGAAAAGTTATTCGAAAAAGGATAGACTAACACGTAGTATGCCACACTGAACGTCAGAAAATAGGTTCGGTTTGGAGGTTTGTGTTGAGACTTATTTCAAAGGTTTATAGACGTTGTTGAGATTAACTAGGCTCGGCCAGAAGTTAAACACGGGGAGTGCATGTTAATTTCACTAAAGCTTGTTCAAATATACAGTGCTTTAAGCTGTATGTAGAACATGTCCTTCAGAAAATATGACGAGTTAAAAAATGATTTATTCAGAATATTGATTCATAAATTAGTTTTGGCCTTTCATTGTCGAATTCCACGCTTCACATAAGACGGTGTAGCCTCATTTCAACCTGCAAATCTAGTTATCATTAAGATAATGAATTGATTTTACATAAAACATCACTCCTGATGGTGAAAGCATGTACATAGAGGCATTTTCTGGTTAACTTATACGGTTTGAATTAAGGCGAGATATTTCTTGGATGTGAACCAACACGATTATAACCATAACCTGATGTTGTTATATGTAACTGAGTTAGTCGTATAGACATATTACCTCAAAGAAAATATGAGTAAGTGTTAGTTGTTACACTTTGCACATCAGCACATTCGTGTAGTCTTATCTAAATAATGCAAATTATTCCAATTATAGTTAGACTGTGTGTTTAAGTTAAATCAATCGACTGTTGACTCAGTGAGAAATGAAACTTATCGTGGAGCTCTGTGCCGACATTTTCTGCTTGAAAACGATTTCATAGTACAAAATCCTGTGACATTTCTCACAAAGGTTCATACAATAATATTACTTGTAAATGTAAATTTATACGAAGAGGATAAGCGCTAACTTGGACGTGATATGAACATGAGTCCTACCTGTAAAAGCTGCATCGTACTTTTGCATGTCTATTTTTCATTCACAAAACCAAAGAGATTCGTGAGATTCAAAAGATTATAATAATTTTGAAATCGTAGACGTTAAGTAACGAATCCAGGGGCCGACCTCACGATGGTTCGTACGATAGATTTCCTCGTGAACGTAAATATTAGAGAACAGAGCGCATCGGAAATCCTAAGGCTGTATTATCGAGATGTGGCGTTAACTTTTCTTTACGCGATGGGGATTTCTACCACCCATACTATCGAAATGTGGTCGGTATGTCTTCTAAGACAAGCGTATACATATGTCGCACAATAATTTCATAGTTTCAATCTTTTACCATTGATCGAGATTGCTCATTCTTGAAAGCAATCAGTAGGCAATGAAGAATGATGCTTAGACTACGTATGAAATTCCTCGAGCTTTACGTGTTTATTCGATAAGTATTTGATATGTGTCCATTGTTTTGTTATTATTATCAATATTGACCAAAACTCATACGACCAAATCGGCCATCTTGTACCAAATGGGGGTATCTTTGTCATTTCCACTTACATAGTATAGTATAAGCAATTTCCCCTACCCATACGACCATATCTGGCTTCATGCAGTGAAGAGTTTCGACTTTACCGCAGTGCTGACGGAGTTGTAGTTTATTACGACTCGGTCCGTATGCTATCAGTGTTAACTTGTTTTTTGGACTAGAAAGTCGTAAAGCCCGTACTTCAACCGTTTTGTTTAAACATACTTGAATGCAATTACCGGCTTACTTCGAAAACACTCAAAGATCTATTTTTAACACTATATCAAACACAGTGGTTTATTACTCTTAAGTTAGAAAGGCTGATAGCGATTGAAATCTAATTAGCGTTGGAAGATATACCCCCTGGTAGTGTAGAACATCGTTTAGAGAAATGTAATACTTGCTTTGGGTTTATACGTTGAATTTAACGTTCAAATATCAAATAGAGGTATAAAACTCGCATCTTGTACAACATGTATGATTTCTTAGCGATTTGGCAAAAGTGTAACTATCAACATATGGCACTGACTCATTTTGACGCTCCTGCAGCATAAAGCCAAAGAAACCAACGAATAGAGAAATTGCCGATGATAAGACATTTCTCTTTTCGTAACATTGGTTCACCCCAAAATCGAAAAGAAAATTCAGTTTTAATGCTGTTCAAATTGTCGTTTCGAGTTGTTTTCTATCTAAACCAGTCTAAAAAACATAATTGGGTATGTCTACTAAAAGTAAAAGGTTGTATATTCTGCGAATGTTCAGCAAGGATCAATGAACTATATCGATGTTGTTTCCCAACAAGAGCTTGCGTTACGGTAAATCTAACACACATATCGAAATTGATTTAAACATTTACCTTTGTGAAATAGTTTTATTTGTTGAAATCACGAAAAACGTTTAATAATCAATTGCCTTAGGCTGGTTTGCACAGACAACCATAGCAAATAATTCCAAATAAAGAAAAGAAGGGGAAAAAACGTCGTGAAGGAATTTCATTTCGTGGAAATGTTTTCTACATGATATAATCAGGAATATGACCATGAAGGAGTAGCTTTTTCACTTTAATTTGCGATCTGCTGTTGCTTTGAGAGTTGAACAGTCACAAATTTCAATATGCAGGAAATGAGTTAACAGTTAGGTTGAATTAGTCAAAGCGTATTTTGGGATTAAACAGATTCCTTCTAATTTGAAAGAAACTTCCAATCCTGAATATTTTTTACATTCTTCTTTTCATTTTGATGAATTTAAGCAGAACCCTGCGAGTCTCTTGTTCATGAAGGAATTGGTAAACACATCGATGCAAAGTAGTCATGATATACCATCATTTTATGTCTCATCATACTTTGCAGAATTGTTATAACAATACTTTGAACGTCGATATTCACATTTTCTCATGGATAATAACATTAAATCTTGACGAATACGCCTTAAAGATAAATACGAAATGCACGCATACAGAATTAAGTATAACGTACTGCTTCACAAATACGTACCACTCTTAAGAGGCATTATACGATGTCTTCCTTCGGCCCTCTCATTAATGTTTCGTTCAGGAAGGGCCAAATTGAGCTCTTAGGGAATAGCTTTTTTCCTATTTAACATCACTGTTAACAGGGCTTTGGTTACTTCACGGGGATGGAGCACATATTTTACTTTATATATGATTTACTTGTATGACAGTTGTGTTCAAACTGTGGGCCAATGCGGAACTTAGTCATGGGTACTTGCTTCACTCTAGCATAGCAAACGACTTATGATTTACCTTCAATCTTGTTTTGAAGGATTACTCCGTAACCCATAGAAAGTTGGGTAATTTTCTAAAAATAGATTTTTGTTTGCTTTCCAAAACCTTAGATATCTGCTCAATTTTGATGAGGAAAGGTACTCAGAGTAGAGAACAGGTTGGATCACAGGCCAGTCGCCATTTTACTCGGCGGCTGGCCTGGATCTAACCTGTGTGCATAAGCATGAAGTCGGTTCCAGCACTTTAAGGGTTAACTGTGCATAAAACGGTATTTAGTCTGAGACTATCTATAAAAAGAAAAAAGGACGCCGGTCGTTCAGAGAGCTCCTACTGGAAGCTGTTAGTTGTCCATTGCAGCACTATAATGTCTCATTGAATGTACTATATTATATAATTATACATTTTGTATAATAACGCATAGAAATGTAGTTATCCCGTTGTTTAGTAAGAGTTGTCCGTTTCTGTTGTCTCGTCTTGTGTAAAGGGTCACATGTGTCGCCATAAATAGTCATACAGACATAAAAAATACAACGTTTTTACCAATTCACCATTTTGGTTAAGTCGTGACCGCTCCAAATGAAAACAACTGCAGATGACAAATACTAACTTTAAACAAAAGATCTATATGGTACCTGGTACAATTATACAGACAAAGGGATAAATTGCTTATTAAGAGTAGTTTTGCCTTTCGTCACGGTGGCTCAAATGTCTTTTTAGCAAACGTGTTATGAAAGAGTGGGGGTGGTTATGAAGTAAATGATTAAACTATCCATTGACACCCCCGATTAAGACTGTGTAATACTATCCATTACTATATTGTCTCGCAATAACCCTACGTGACACCCTAAATATTGTGAATGAACAAACAGAAAGAATAATTTATACCAATAACAACGCTGCATGCAAAAAGCTCTTCACGTAAATAAAAAAAAATTCACTCGGTGACTCAGATTTAGATTTCCTTTCCATAAGAGGCAATCCGGTACATGTTCATAACTACCGGAGATATTTACATGTCATTTCCCTTAATTTATTTTGTATCCGTAATATCTTGTCTTGGTCACCATTTTGACCTGAAGCTCATAGATATTCTAAAAGGTGCACAAACAGGTTGTGCTTTTACCCATCTTTCTTAATTTTTCATTTCAATTTTCTATGTAAACATTAAATCGGGTTATAAATCTAAAGAAGATGACCCTCTCGGAAAATGACAATCTGCTCGTGATGTTCTAATCCCATTTTTTCTAAAAAATTTTAGAAAAGAATGAGCAACATATGATTTCTAAAACTGTGTGTGATGCCTAAAATGCTTTATCTATTGAAATACGGCGGTAAAGTCAGTCGAAGATAGTGCATTATTGACAAAGTGTTCAAACACATTTGAAATGGTTTCGATTTTATTCCTTTGTTGGGATTTAAATGACTCCATTTTAAAAGGTAAGTATTCTAAACGGCTCTATGGAAGAAAGGACACATTTGTTCCTGCGCGTCAAAATTATATGTTCGGTTTATGCTCGATCGGTATTTTCATTTTAATCTTTCAAGGAATTCATAGAAATTCATTGCTTTATTGTAAAAATAATTTATTGCTATTGATATAAATGCATACCGCGTGCATAAATGAAGACATAAGGTATAGTATGCCTTACGGCGCAAGTAAATGACTATGGAAGCCACCGAGGACGTCCCCCACCAAATGAAGATAAGGTGTTCGTACTGGACTGTCTCAACAATGGACCAATTACGTGATAGCAATTAATGTAACTACACAAATCTGTACACTATCCCTACTTAGCCACTGATGAATTTCCCTTCTATGTATTAGTTAGAGGCTAGAATTGTTCATACAAAAATAATTAAGATCATAATTTACTGTACAAATAAAACAATAGCTTGACCGTATAATGCCGTTTATATGTATACATTGTCTGATCAGAGGCTAAAGTTTGGAGATTTCAAAAAAAAAATTCCAACGCATGATTAAGTTTATTGTATAGTAAGCGAGCACATTGTGCTTGTATTTAAACAAATTTTGTCACATCTATATGCTAAAAGGGGCATTTAATATCTGGTAAGTTGAGTCTTTTGAATTAAGGAATGTTGGTATAATTATACGCTTAATAACAAATGTTGACTTGGGCGTTTTTACAAAGCCTCATTGTCAAACCTTTATATGAAAAGGCTATTATATACGAGAACGAAAAGAGTGATATGTTGCTCGAAAAGAAAAATGGAGATTAAGAGAGGGAATGAATTGAAGGATGAGTGCTAGACAGACAGACAGACAGACAGACAGACAGACAGACAGACAGACAGACAGACAGACAGACAGACAGACAGACCGACAGACCGACAGACCGACAGACCGACAGACCGACAGACCGACAGAGACAGACGACAGACAGACAGACAGACAGACAGACAGACAGACAGACAGACAGACAGACAGACAGACAGACAGACAGACAGACAGACAGACAGACAGATAGAGACAGACAGAGACAGACAGAGATAGACAGAGATAGAGACAGACAGACAGACAGACAGACAGACAGACAGACAGACAGACAGACAGACAGACAGACATGCAGACAGACAGACAGACAGACAGACAGACAGACAGACAGACAGACAGACAGACAGATAGACAGATAGACAGACAGACACAGACAGACACAGACAGACAGACAGACAGACAGACAGACAGACAGACAGACAGACAGACAGACAGAGACAGAGACAGACAGACAGACAGACAGACAGACAGACAGACAGACAGACAGTTAGACAGACAGACAGACAGACAGACAGACAGACAGACAGACAGACAGACAGACAGACAGACAGACAGACAGACAGACAGACAGACAGACAGACAGTAGACAGACAGACAGACAGACAGACAGACAGACAGACAGACAGACAGACAGACAGACAGACAGACAGACAGACAGACAGACAGACAGACAGACAGACAGACAGACAGACAGACAGACAGACAGACAGACAGACAGACAGACAGACAGACAGACAGACAGACAGACAGACAGACAGACAGACAGACAGACAGACAGACAGACAGACAGACAGACAGACTATGATGTATGAAGTCCTACAAAGGGGATAAAACGGAAGGTTCGGTCCCAAACCTGCCGGTGGTACCCGCATATAAATGTCTATGGCCACACCTTACCCATATGAAAGACTTGTTTTATCCCAATATTGATCAAAGTGTTTTAAGACCAAAAACCAACACTGTTATGAAAGAATAAAGAGGATAAAAGATAACTTGAAATAACAACAATACAAGTCATCGAAAACGGTATGAAAATCCGAGGATTAAAGATTTTGTCCGGGTGTTGCTCTGTAAACAATTAAAGTGTGTCCCATTCATACGATTTGTAGAAATAACGCAATGTTGCATTTGGTGTGACTGGAAGTATAAACGGATGTATAGAATAATCATCAAATACAATATCTCGACCGAATGTTTTTGTCTCTGTTGCAAAAGAATTATGACTACACTATAAACCTGTGCTTAACTGACATTAAATTGGCAACGGGAGTAGGCTGGTCGTTTATATGATCATGTTTTATTGGGCATTTAACCCTTTCCCAAACAAGAAATTTTCGACTGTCCCAAAATGAAAGGGTTTGCAGACGACATTTCAAAATGTGATGAAATGCAGGGCTCACGCTGTCGGTCGCCAAATGCGCCAAATGCGAATATTATTTCATTCTGGCGAAAGATTTCCCGATTTGGCGAATTTGCTTGGCGCATGTTTTTTTCATTCAACTTTACCATATTTCCACCTGTCCGGACATTACAGACAGTTATATCTTTTGACACACTTAACAGTATCTCCGAAAACCTCAAATTAATCCGCTAATTGTTATCCCCGTGTCAAACAATGCCTGAGGCATTAATCGGGTCTTCATTATGTGTAAACAACTCGGCACACTTGATTGGTAGACTCGATGCAGTTGTTCCACGAAAACCGATTACTATTTACCGCATTCCGTCCAGTGTTTTATGATGCATGGTAGAATGCGAGAATATAAAGAGGGTTAATTTGTAAAGTATTTTGATATTGACAGTTCGCCTCCTTCGTTGATGCAACAGTACTATTCAAATTGCGATCCTTTCAAATTGCGATCCTCTATTATTAATCATTCAAATCATCATACCGGAGTCTTGACGAGAGAAAAAACAAATAGACCTAAGATCATGTTTACTTTCCATTTATCTATCGGACGTATCTAAAATAAAGAACAAAACTGAGAATTCAGAAATGTATAGTCTTCAATATGATTTGATGTTATCTGATATAAAAGATTCATTTTGATTTTGTCACTCAAAGAGTAGCCTTTAGTTATACCATATTTGGTTGAAATTTGTTCGGAAGGGGAAGGGGAATGAATGTCTTGGCTTTTTTTGTTTTTTTTTTTAACATAATATTTTTATTGGCATTACACATTACATATTTATGACATTACAATTTTATTAAAAATGGTGAAACATAACAAACAGAACTAATTTACCAAGAGGATTTAACACATATGTACATATAACATGAAAAGTGTTTAAAATAAAGAAATTTTAATAGGTGCCATTTGCTCAGAATTTGGCTCCTACTTCTTTAATTTGGCTCCTATTTTTGTCATTTGGCGAATGTGCTGGCGCAGACTTTTTTCCGGCCAGGGTGAGCCCTGGAAATGTGATCTTCTGATAGGGCAGAAAACATTGTGGAAAAGGAGAAATTGCTCGTTATGAGCAATTTCTTCTTTTCCCACAATGTTTTCTAAAGTCGTCTGCAACACAGTGGTCAAATGTCGTTATTGTTTGGGAAAGGGTTTAAGCACGTGTACAATTTATCAGATTTATTACGACTGGATCATCATAGATGAAGGAATGGTCTTTATTTATCTGCTTATAATGACCGAGTCAAGACGGGTGGAACCATCGGTATTTCGTTAGTCAGTCGGTAACCTATCTCTCATAAAATATCAAATCTACCAGGCAGTGAGTTTAACCCACGTCTAGAAGGACTTTGTAATTTGCAGGTCAATTTTACTTTGGTTCCGCGGCTTTCGTACTCATCAATTAAACATGGCTATATGTTGGAGATATTCATAACGTGTGTAACGATTTGTCATTACGAAGAGTGACTGCAGTAGCATTAATTTTTGTATTGAAATGGCAATGTTTTACCCATGAAAACTTATAAACTTAGTCCAATAAAATTACGACAAGCTGAAATAAAACCTTTGTGACCGTAAATTATCTGTATTGAAGAAGATTTTGTTAAACAACATAAGTATCGTTTGCGTTTCTTTAGATTGAATTCGGTCAACTTACGAAATAAATGTTGGACTACCAGGGTGCGATCGACACATAATGGCATCTGTATCGTATCGACACGTAACATTACCTTTACCAATTCATTTAGCGCCAATATCTTAACATTATCCATTAAATGGGTAAATAGATTCGAACTCACCTCCGTTCAAATATCATCGACTGTTTTAGATTTCAAAGGCATTGTTAACGGAACAATATTTTCTTCATTTATTTCATGGCTGAGATTGCATAGTTCATATGTGGCTAGAGTACACACACTGATAGTAGAAGGTTTCCGGTTCGATACCTCGGTCGAGCCTCACAAGCATTGTTGAACGCCTGTCCGGCTTGGAATACAGGAGTGCTAGGTTCTAGATCACATCACTATTTTTCCCTCCTTTAATGAAGTAAGTGAAACATGATTTATACGTCTCGAAACCCTGATCAATTATGATCATATGAAAGAGCAGTTTGACGCAACAATTGAATATTGAGCAGTACTGCTGAGGATGTACCAAGTACAAATAAAGCATTCGATAATCCCTGTGATCTAACTGAAATACTGTTGAAAACATCGGAAAGCTATAATACAACAATCCGACCAATTAATATCTGAAACTTATAAGATTTTAGAGGGGCTTGCGGGCCAGAACGTTCTAAAAGACAAATATAAAATTCGCTGCTTGCTCTGATTAGAGTGTTCGCGTATAACCATTTAGATAAAAAGTCTGTAAAGGAGCAATTAACTATTAAATCCATAACCGGGTCGTTAAAAGGCCGTTGTGATTATAGAGTTATATCAATCAATGAAACTAATTGTCTTGTCATAAGGTAGCTATAGCCTTCTATCACTGTTTAAACACGACATTGTAGATTTGATCGGTCTTTTCTTCCGCATGGATTGTTCAACCGAGATAGGGTTGTACCATAGAACAAAGTAAGTCCAAACAAATAAGTTAAACAGAGAGTATATTTTGCGTTTCTATCTCTGTGTCGTTCTGTTTGATTCTGCTCCGTTCAGAGCAATAAGTGTGGGTGTAAATATCCCCATTTCTCCATAAGCTCTGGCTATATCTCATCATCTGTAGAAACCACATTGACGAAAGGGTAAATTGATCTTTACATGACGAGCAATCGACCATTTTTTAACAGTGGTTTCAACCATGCATACATTATCATACACAAAAGGTATTAATTCTATAGAAATATCGTCTGGCCTTGCTTATAATATCGATATAAGGAATGTGTTATGGAAAGTTCGATTCGTCATCAACGACCGAAGGGTCAACATATCGACGATCAGACCATGCTTACCGATGATTTATCGTTACAACAGCTTTAAATCCCATCCAACTCTGCAACCTGACAAATAAACTCGCTTATTTTCAATTATGTTTTAATTACTTTGTATATTTCATTTTTCTTTGTCAACCTTCTGACATCCCATCAAAATTCCCTTTGTCTTAATATCAAGTTCGTATGCAGGACAGACCAAAGCCAATGTAAAAAAAAAGATGTTTTATAGCCAATAAGGCGGTACAACAAGGTAAGTCTAACATAAATAGACCCATGAGAACAGTATGAAAACAAAAATATTGAGGTCAAAATGAAACCATGAAAGGTGTTTCTTTTCCGATCATTTCAAAAGAGAATGATTTCTCTATATGTTAAATGTTGTATTACATGAACACAATTAAAATAATAGATACATTTTTTACAAAACAAATGCGAGCTTGAAAAGTTTAAATAGATGGCATCACTCATGCATAAAGCTCTATTAGGAGAGTTATGCAAGAGCGGTGTCGTCTCTTAAGGTAATCTCTTAAGGTAATCTAAGATGCTTTGTAATAATAAGCAGTGGTCACTTTGTATAAATGCGACTGTACGTTTAGCGACTGTACGTTTACTCACTTTGTATAAATGCGACTGTACGTTTACTCACTATGTATAAATGCGACTGTACGTTTACTCACTTTGTATAAATGCGACTGTATGTTTACTCACTTTGTATAAATGTAAATGCGACTGTACGTTTACTCACTTTGTATAAATGCGACTGTACGTTAACTCACTTTGTATAAATGCGACTGTACGTTTACTCACTTTGTATAAATGCGACTGTACGTTTACTCACTGTGTATAAATGCGACTGTACGTTTACTCATTTTGTATAAATGCGACTGTACGTTTACTCACTGTGTATAAATGCGACTGTACGTTTACTCAACCTTTATAACCGGTGTCAATGAGACCAATGCATAACATGATTGTCCACAATCATGGATGCCCAATAGATGGCATGTTTTGATTATTTATACAATCGGATTGACACCTGTCTTTGTTAGTAATTAATCTAGTTTACGCGATAGATAAGGTTACCAGTCCAACTTACAAGAACCAGAAACAGCTAAGATAACTCTTCGTTCTATTTCTAATAATAATTTTACGTTTTTTGTATCACATAAAAACTAATAGCAGAATTTTGATTTCTGCTTTTCTGACGAAGAATGGGTGATGATTATGTTTGTTACAGGTGCATAAGAGCAGACATTTATGAGTCAATATAAAAATAAACAAGCGTTTGGTGTCTCTTTATATGGCATTAATGTATCTACTAAAACACCCTATCTCCACCCAAGAAGACAAAGACAACCACGAATTAATAAAGCAAGCTATGTTTCCCCTACCTGTTCATGTGTCCAATCCTCTAGCCAGGCGGAAATCTTGTCCAGCTGTCGATCGAACTCCACACTACTCATAGTTGGTGCCCTGCCCCCATGCCCCCTCCACGGTATATCCTCGATCTTCATGGGCGGGGGCGGGGCAACAGTCTGGGCGGCGTTCTTGTTCCGTTTGGGGTATCGGGCTAGACTAGGCAGGCCGGCATCTTGTACAGGTAGCTGGACCTCCATTGTTACCATGGCCTTATCGGAGACGTGATGGTTGTTAATGATCCTATTTAATCATTTACATTTAATTAAGGTTTTGTGTTAAAACATCTCAATCAATGCGATGATAATAATTCCTACATGACACGTCAAAACTTTAAATACCGTATGATGAAGGTATAATTTCCTGAAAACGCCTTTTACCAGTGTTTTTAGTGTTTTTCCTTATTTGTTTTCAATTAGTTTCCCAATTTTTCGTCAGGTCACTACACTGTTTATTTTGTGGTTGATATCTATGTCCGTCACTAAAACTAATCGGGTGATCAAACAGTGCGATCAGGAATACAACAGCCCGTATACTGTAAACAATGGAATAAACAAAGTTTGAGTTCAGTAGCCAATACAATGTGTATATTTATATTGGGCACGTCTTGTGGGTCAATTCACAACAATACATGTATGCGATCGTGGCATTTAAAACCTAGGCCTCAAGGGATGAAAATCTGGCTAGCTATCGGACTTGATTAGATGTGTCAATATCATTCAAACGCATAGTTAATCTTGTTTAAGCGACCATAACGAGGAAGATAGATTCGGGGTGTATGAAACAAGTAACAGCTTTATACGGACGTCAGTCACGCAGTATGAGCTTTCTGCACTACCCACGTCCTGTAGTTCGATATCCTGAGACTAAATAACTTTACACAGTCTTTTAAGGGGGGGGGGAGGGGGGGGGGGCATTTAAAACTGGATTGACCACGTGTTTGGGCGACAGATTTACCCCTCGTGTAATGAAAGGTGCATATTCCAATTTTGTTGTTGCTCCGTTGGATCTTCCTCGACATCAACACATTTCAGTTATATTGTGATGCCGGTCTCATCATAGATTGGGGAATGTCCCATATGGGCTGGTCAAGACAGGGACAACAATGGGCAATACGGTAGTCGGCAAGGAGACTACCTGTCATGATAATAAAACTATACCGTTACTGTGAACTGAACCCACGCTGAGAGAGACGTTGTGCTGTCAAGTTCAGTACCTATAGAAATAACTTCCAGAAACTCGTTTGCCGCTTTCAACCGAGTCAGTTATTATACCAAAGAATAAAGAAGTAATGATGATTAAGTGTCCCCAGCATGGCAATATGCATGGGAATCGAATAACGAATCGGGGGCCCATCTCGACGAAACACAGACAGAGATATCTGACCACTAAACGTGAACGGGTTGAAATCGGTGATAAATCCGTGACTATCTAATTCGTGTAGCGTACGGTACAGGAGGGGGATGTTGTAATTAAAGCATCAGCCGGCATTGCAAGTAGTCAGAGTGTAGGAGAGTAACAGGTTTAAATGGATTCAACATCGCTTTTAACAGGTTTTCAGTTATCTTGTAGCGGCATTCACATGTCTGTTCCGTTGAATAAAAACAGATTTTTATAATTTTAAACCTAACAGGCTTTAAGTCGCGTTACTATTTCATTCATCCAGTATGCCATTATGAGAAGACATGACTACATGCGTGATTTGGTCAGTGACATGACCCAGCAAGGACTCATACTTATTAACCTTCCAAGCCTGGGATACACACCGAAGATTGAAACCACTATGCTAAGGTGTGTTTCCTCATAGCCATCATTAAATGTCATTTAAGTTAAATCTATTAAAAAATCAAAAAATTATATCTATTTTGCAAAGGTATAGATAAATGGAACATTCCAGTAAATAACTACTTTTTAATTTCTCTAAGCATATTATTTTTTGGTTATGATTAAAACCGTTTCGGCGAAGCTTTTACAATAAATACCAACAATACAGGACACATGATACTAATACGTATCCATCATAAAGAACCTGAGTATCTTCAAATATAGTATGCTAAAGACACGCACTGATCTGGACCCCTGTTTTTACATGTTTCTTTACATAGCATTCATTCAATTCATTTATTTCAAATTCTTTAAAACGCAAATTAAAAACCAAACGAACAAAGGTTTAATGAATATACCACACAATCGCATGTTTACACCAGAATTAATATTCCGCACATAGCCACACTATAATCACTCACAGTGCATTAATCAAATCCACAAATCCGTCCCCCGATCGAAGTGACGAACGTCGATATGGTTCTACCCACCTTTCAATAATCGCCGATAAAAAACCAACTGATCGTTTAACCGTACGATAAAGTGTGTGTGTGTGTGGGGGTCTACAAGTGGAAATCCATGGCTTCTTCGGCCAATACTCGATATAATCCACTTCTCAGCCCCTGTTAGGGATTAACCCTTTCCTCCTCCTGCTCCTCCTCCTCCTTCTTCTTCTTCTCCTCCTCCTCCTCCTCCTCCTCCTCCTCCTCCTCCTCCTCCTCCTCCTCCTCCTCCTCCTCCTCCTCCTCCTCCTCCTCCTCCCCTCCCCCCTCCTCCTCCTCCTCCTCCTCCTCCTCCTCCCCCCTCCTCCTCCTCCTCCTCCTCCTCCTCCTCCTCCTCCTCCTCCTCCTCCTCCTCCTCCTCCTCCTCCTCCTCCTCCTCCTCCTCCTCCTCCTCCTCCTCCTCCTCCTCTCCTCCTCCTCCTCCTCCTCCTCCTCCTCCTCCCTCCTCCTCCTCCTCCTCCTCCTCCTCCTCCTCCTCCTCCTCCTCCCTCCTTCCTCCTCCTCCTCCTTCTTCTTCTTCTTCTTCTTCTTCTTCTTCTTCTTCTTCTTCTTCTTCTTCTTCTTCTTCTTCTTCTTCTTCTTCTTCTTCTTCTTCTTCTTCTTCTTCTTCTTCTTCTTCTTCTTCTTCTTCTTCTTCTTCTTCCTTCTTCTTCTTCTTTTCTTCTTCTTCTTCTTTTCTTCTTCTTCTTGGTCTATCGAATATCCAGACTATGAATGTATTGTATATATCCTGGAGTACCTTCTACGCTAGACTCTGATACGCTGATTATCTTGATCGACATTCACTCTCTACTTAATGACTTTTCATACCTATATAATGGACCTTCGAAGCATCTGACTTAGAATATATAGAATGATAAGTAATCATTGAAATTCTAAAATGATATATTCTATACTAAGCATTGGGCTCTTAAGATAAATGAGGATGTCTTATTAACCTAGTTTGATATCTTGGGATATCAGCCTAACTTGGATGATTCAGGTTGTAATTTCTTCGTCTGGATCATCAAGACTTTTTAAATTACCTTTTTCGTTTAACATCAATTGTGATTGAAGCTTATTTGTTCAAAAGCCACTCTCGATGACAGCTTCCTTGATACAAAACCAGTACTCACGCCGATTTGTGGGTAAGTCCCGGAAATGCTGACCTCGCCTAACGGGGATTTGAACCCGGGACCCTCGGTACAAGAGGCCGTTGCTCGCCCACTAGTGTTAGAATAAATCTTAAACTTTGCTTTTTTGATCGTTTCATAGCTTCTAGAAGACGAATCAAAGATTTGGTTAATTAAGAATAGATCGTGGTAAAACCAAATGGTGGGGATAAGATGTCAAGAGGATGGTGTTTGGGTTTCTATAGTATCTTTAAAAAAGGAATGAGCATGGATAGAACATTTATTGAGAAATTCTGACTAAGGCTGAATCCTTCTGAAAGGCGCTAATATGAGTCATGTTTAACAGGAAAAAGAGAAAACTAGGATTCCAGGTAAGATATTACGGTGATGGTTCTGTTTTTTGAGAGCATGGGTGTGTGAACTCTCGATGGTATGTGTGTGAAATGGTGTTGAATGTGTCGTTAGACGAAATAATGAGGCTCACATTTTCTCATATTTTGTTTTCAAGGTTTCAACTGATAATGTTTTCTTCCATAATTATTTTGCCAATCGGGTAATTGGTCTGAATCCATTCCGTCTATTGGTATCGTTGGGTTAACGTATAAATCTGTAAACCACAAAGTCCTTTTGGTGAGTTCCGTATGGTTGAGTGGTTACAGTGGGAGATTTGAAACCGGACGGACGAGATTCGATCCCTGATCAAGCGGCTTATTCTTTTACTACGGAGTGACCTTGGACTTGGCCCCCCAAGAAACGTAATAAGCCGAACTCTGTATGATGATGGGGTATGAAATATTAGGATGAAAAAATGTTAAAACCTTTGCACAGTGTCATGTTCATGTTGAAATGACGAATTATCTCGCGAGGAGCAATCTGGAGCCTTCAAGGGTGATGCTGGTTTGTAAAAGATTCCACTCTCGCGCTATCTTTGGAAAGAAGGAGTTTGCTAGTGCCTTGTCTGTGATGCGCTCCTGGACAAACTTGTGCTGTCCTCCTTAGTGTGCAATTCCACCTCATAGACAATTGGTAGCTTTGATCAATGTCTACGTACCAAGTTGATGTTGATCTTGTACTCCATTGGGAATCTGTTGATAAAAGTTTGCCACCAAAGGACTGAAAGACATAAACGTTCGTTTTACTTTTAAAATAAAAATACATAAAGCAAGCGATTTTATTATACCTTGATACCTTGATACCGCTATATATATACAGGAAAAAAGGCTAGGCCTGTTACTCCCGCTCAAATCTTCGTAATGAACATACTGTTGTATGCGTTGGTCTTGTCAAATATAGTCTATAATGCCAGCACTTGTCTAACTTAGTTTTGAAGTCATTAAGATTTACTGCGTTAACCACCCAGTCCGGTAATTCGTTCCAATCATCCACTACTCGCAAGCTAAATGAACACTTCCTGATCTCTAGTCGACTTCTTCTTTTTATGAGCTTTAGATTATGACCTCTTGTCCTTTCATCTTTGGATAGGGGCAGTAGCTTGTCCTGATCTAGTCTATCTTTGCCTGTGACTATTTTATACACTTGGGGCCCGTTTTACTAAACAGTTTACGCTTAAGATTTGCGTAAGTCTAAAACAACAAGTCCTTTTATTTCAATATTTGGCAAAGCAATATTGCAAAGTAACACATCATTAGAATCGTCTCTCCGAGACGCTTCCAATGACGTGTCACATTGCAATATTGTACTTTCATTGAAGATATTATCCATGTTAATCAATTATGACTTACGCAAACATTTTCCGTAAGTTGTTTAGTAAAACGGGCCCCTAGATCATATCCCCTCTCTTCCTACGGTTGTGCAGTGATGGGAGCTCAAGCCTTTTCAGTCTTTCTTCGTATGAGAGATCTTTGATTTCAGTGCAGAGTTTAGTTGCTCTGCTCTGTACTCTCTCCATCCGGTCGGTATCACCTGCATACTGGTGTATACCCGGTGCATTACCGTACGCAAGAATATGGCGAACCCATGGTGGTGTATACTTTATTGACAACTTCATTGGCTCTCGTGGAAAGGTTCGTTTTATGCTGCCTAATATTCTATTAGCTTTCCCCACTGTGGTGCTGGTGTGCTAGTGAAATGTTAGTTTGCTGTCAATATGCAACCCGAGGTCTTTTTCTAACTTGGTGACTTCCAGACTTTCATCCTGACCCACATTGTTTTTGCATGCTGTACGTGTGCTTGGGGTTATTGTGTCCGAGGTGCATATCACCGCATTGAATTTTAACGAAACAAATATAAAGAAATTGAAATCGGTTTTTTGTTAAATGACGGGCAGTTATTAATTCATCTATGTAACACATGTTACATATAGCGCACAGTCTGTGAGAAAGTCCCTGTAAAGCAAAATAGTCTCAAATCGATTAAATCCAAGAGAGGCAACCAACCCATGGATTGTATTGTAAGCGTTATGTCCCTTCGTATGATATCCTGAATCGATACCAAATTACTGTTAATCAATATTGGTGTAAACCAGGAGGTTTATTTTCTCTCTCTCTCTTTCTCTCTCTTAAGTTTTACATAGGAACAATCATCATCCTCAACAGCATCAGGCATTATTTTGCAATAATTATTGGAAGCATTCATTTCTGATGAGTTATACGAACGACAACTCTGGCAAGATTACCAATCCCACCAATTTGGTTCCCGGCCTGTAGTTTGGTGCCCACCATATGTTTATTTCCCTCGTTCACAAGGACGGTAAGGTATTTAATTACGCCTTTTCTCAATGAAAATCTCTTTGTTGAAATATATTCAGTGGTCAATGTGACATAAATGACCACCTCTCGTTTACAGACGGTATATCCATTTTAAATATGAACCAATACAGTTTCATTGTTAAAATGTCATTAGTTTTTGCGAATCCCTCCTTTTTCTAATCAATGACAGGGTTATTGTTAAAGAACCACACAGAGATCTGTGTTACATAACATACGTGTACGTATTCTCAACTGAAACGATCCTTTAAACCATGAAGTTTCCCAATTATCCAAAGTGAGTCCAGTTTATTGATTTCAGTAATAGTCATCAAAAAAGACAAAATTAGGGTGAACCAATGATTTTTTTCTAATTGACATAGGACATTGAAATTTGGCACACTGTTAGACAAAAATATGAGAACTCCAAAACTTTTTACTTTTTTGAAATCGGGTCAAAGCTGAATTTTATATGAATCTTTTAAATCTTTTTTTTTCAAAGACCCTAAAAACCACCTCAAATTTTTCGCACAAAACTCGTAAATTCTATTCAACCCTTATTATATCCCATAAATACCAGATAACTTCACTTTTTAAAGTGTCATCTTTTTCTTCTATCATTGCTGTACCAAAAAGCATCAAAAACAAAAGCATTCTGTACACTTGTGCATTTTTAATAATTTTTTTAAAACTGTATATTACAACAAATTTCCAACATTTACAAGGTTTTTTTCTGTCTTCTTCTGTAGATGCCAGTGGTTTATTCCACAGGGAGAAATATCATAATAGACCTTTATTAACACTATATATACACAAGGGAAACAACTTCAAAGAGAAACCAGTTCTGACGTTCCGCGCTTATCAGTCCGTAATTTTTTATACAATCGCTAGCCTGTCAATTATCTATATGTCCCGCATAGCCAAATGATTTTTGCGTCCAACGATACCTCTCTCAATAAGATCAGTCCAGTCAACCCGGAGAAATCTGCGACGACACGCGATATTTTTTTCGAATTTTGTTAATTGGGAATAGATCGTTGAGAACAGAACCAACCAATGTTTCGGCACTAAACCACCTCAATGAACGTTATTTCAGCAATGACGCTTTACCAGCATACGAAAAAACAACTATTGATAGGGATCCTAACTAATAATTCTAACCTGCACACCATGTTCAACATATATCCAACAATTATCCTTTACTACACTCCCATTTTGCTTGTCTACTCCATTTTGTCAATTTATACAACAATCTTTGAATATTCATCATTCATTTGAACAAAGCGATATGATTGGTTTAAATTTAACATGTCCACATACAGCATGGTTCCACGCTTTTTGAATGGTACTATGCGCAGTTTATACTTGTTTAAAATTACATAAAGATGGAAACCAGCCTAACTAACCTTCAACCTTACACATTAAGCCAATCAGAGAGCTTGAAAGATATTGTACCATAACAAGATGGAGTAGAGACTAGAGAGATGTGAGGATGGTGGAAGATAATTCTAAGAACATGTTGTGTATTGTGTACAGGTTAGAATTTTTAGTTTGGATCCTTACCAATACACTGCAGACTCATTATACCGCGACCCGTTATATCGCGATATTCATTATAACGCGGGTCTCCTATGGCTCCCAAAATTTCAAGCACATTAGGGCTTAAACAATAGCCTAAATCTCCCCCTTTCTGCAAAATGACGCGGTCGGCATCCTAAATAGAAAGTCTACCTACAAATTGCACTCCGAAGGCGTGAAAATCAATAACTCCCTGGGTAATCCCCATTGTTTGTCACATCTTTTAAACAAAGCGCGTGGCCTTTATACGTACACAATCCGTGACCCGAGGGAAGATTTAAATCTATGTGTACATAGTGTTGATAAATTACATAGTATCATTAGTTTATACACGCTTATTCAGGGGAGTGTTTTATGCCTGATTGACTCAAAACTTAGAGCAACCACAGGTTTTTATCGGACACAGATGCATAAATCCCCTCGTGCCCCCATGCTTTTCCCCAAACCTAGGGCGTCCAACCGTATGCACACTTTTTAAACAAATATCACTAACACATGAAGTTTTAACTTCTTTGTTTCCATCATATGTATACACACACCTAGTTTAAATGGTAAAGCAGTAGGTACACATGCTGGGAGAACTATCGATAAAATTTACTCACTCCTTACTTGGAGTTTAAATCTATAAATAGAACATGGGTTAACTGAATCCAACCTCTTTTTTCTGTAGTGTGTATTTAAACTGCTCGTGCCTCTATCAATGATCCTTAACTTGGATCGTAATGAAACAAATAAAAAGGAATATATAGTTAAACATGTAAGTTTTGATTATGTTTTTTATTTGCTTTTCTTTTATTCACAATAAATTCAATGATAAGTCCGTAACTCAACACAATCTTGAAATATGAATAGACTACTTCTTGAATCTGATTGTTTCTTAAGTGGTTATGGTCTGGCATATAGCGCGTAAGGAACCCCGCGTTATATTTGTCAACCCCACTATTAACGCGGATCTAGCATCATGGCTCCCGACAACCGTGTTATAATGAGGCTGCAGTGTAGTTGTTTTTTAAGTGCTGGTAAAGTGTTATCATTGAAATAATGTTCATTGAGGTGATTTAGTGACGAGACATCCGCTTGTTCTATTCTCAACGATCTATTCCCAATTAACAAAATTCGAAAAAAATATCGCGTGTCGTCGCAGATTTCTCCGGATTGACTGGACCGATCTTGTTGAGAGACGTTGGACGCAGAAATCATTTGGCTATGCGGGACACATAGAGAACTGACAGACTAGCGATCGTATAAAGAATTACGGACTGATATGCGCGGAACGTCAGAACTGGTTTCTCTTTGAAGTTGTTTCCCTTGTGTATATATAGTGTTAATAAAGGTCTATTATGATATTTCTCCCTGTGGTTTATCCCACACACTCCCCTCAATTTTGGTGTTTTTGTTCATCTAAAGTGTCTGAAAATAGAGAAGATTTACATATTTATCATTTTAAATCATTGCTTCAGGGTATAACATCTAACAAATCAGATAGGATGGTGTCATGCACTTGTATCTGCTGCAAGTTCCATCCCGTCTATCAAATAAGTATAAAAATGATGGATTTACCAAACATAGTATTTTGTCCTGAAATGAACTTTGTATTAATCAAACATGTGTCATGTTTATAAATATATATTTTTGAATATATAGAGGGGTTTGTGGTAAATGAAAAAATAATCTGTGCATTGAAAAAGTTAACCCTTACCACAAAGAGATCAGACTTTGTACGCCATTGCCATTACTTTTTTTTTTAATAATTTGTTATTATGAAAAATATTGCTTCTCCAAATTCTTCTTTCTATGCAATTTTGAATTAAATCTGTGGTAATCATGATTATATGCCTTCTAAAACATATCTAAAAAAAGAAGATTGTTAGGAGTTGAATGGGTTAAGTGGGAAATTGAATTTACTGAACTGTAGTGTAGAACACCTTTCAATAAAACTACCTTTAATAAATGCCATTTTTGTCAGATGTTTTGAGATATTGATGATTGAAATTTGAACAATCTTAAAGTTATAGGAAGTTCCAACAATAGGAAGTTCCAACAAATGATAAATTTCAGATGCAGAGATAGGTGAGATCGTTCAACTTAAAAAAAAACGAATCATAAAAAAAAAATTCAATGTCCAGCATTCAATGATTCCAGATTCAGTCATTATTGTTCAATAAATTAACCATTCAACATAAGAACATGTCAAAGTTATCAATTTGTCACTTATGTGAACCTTAATTAGCGTGTTCATAGGATTTTATGTGAAATATAGGGTCAAACATACAGAATTTGTTTATATACACAAAGAAATCCATGGGTGCCGCCATCTTGGATTTCTACTTCCGGTTTTAACATGGATTTACGGGGCCTTGGTAAAAAATGAATTAAACACTTTTTACGTCCATTATTTTTCGAACTGATATGCTTACATAGTTGCAAATGCCCATTTAAGCTTAAAAATAATAGTATAAAAGTGGAACGCTCCTTCTTACCTTCTTAATTCTCCTTTTAAACTTTTCAAATCCCGTTTTTTTCTCCAATTTCAATCCACACTTCTCTCAGACGTCGGGGTTTCTTTTCTTTAATGTATAATCTATCATAATATAGCTTTTTATCCGAAGAAAATCGTTGGAAAATATCTGAAAAAAGCCATAACGCAACCCTCGTTTTTGACGCTAAAAATTTACCGATTTTTTTGTCTCAAGAAAGACAACCCAATTAGAGTTACCTCGCTTGCTGGTTCACGCTTACAAAATACATGCTTGGACAACTCACAGACCTGTTGTCAAAAAAATTTGACGTGAAGATTACTTTTTATTTTCTGATGGGGCAATCTAACGTTGAAATTTCGAAGGATCCAAATAGTGTCAGACTTATCAAATTCTGATTTTCAGATGCCGTTCAATGCCAATTGATCAGACAAGATATGTGAAATAAACTTATTTACACCAAATGATGGCACCAATTGCTGTTTATCAATTAATAAAAATGCTAAATAGGTTTTTCCCATTCCAGTACGCATGCGCAAAGAGAGCAGAAAAATCTGCACCTCATGTCAATTAACAGGGTTCGCACAGGTCTTGAAAAACCCTTGAAAATGATGTCTGTCTTGAAAAACCCTTGAAAATGGACAGAAGCCTTATAAAACCCTTTAAAAGTGAATACGGCCCTTGAAAAACCCTTAAATCCTTGTCGCATCTCGGCCCGTTTTATTTTCGACCAAACACTTAGAAATGACTGTTAAACTATCGATCGTCGCAAAGATAAACCAAGCAAAACAGCTCTATTACGCTATAGTCGGTAGTTTACACTCTGTGAAAATCGATAGTTCACAAATCTTGATTACGTCATGTGAAATGTCGCTTGTACGTAGTACACAGTAGTAACACGTCATATTTTGCGTCAGCCTCCAAACGGGGTTTACACTCGAATTTCAAAAGCCATTATACATCATGTGTGGACAGGGTTATAGGATAGTTCAGCCATTGTATTTTGTGAATTTTAAAAGGAATAATTCAGGAAAATAATTATTGGGAAGTGCATTTTCAATAGAAAATGGTTGGGGGATTCAAAATATAAACAATGGGTACGAGAATTTAAAGGTGACAAACACTCAGCATTGTGTTGCCTTTGTAATAAGGTGATAGATTTTGGCAAAATGGGTGAATATGCGCTCAACTCCCACGCGAAAAGCAAGAAGCATGCTTCAATTGCATCATCGCGGTCGACCGTCCCTGTGCTCACAATCGGCAAGGCCTTTAAACTGACAGCTTCCGGTGTTATAAATAAGGATGAATTGACGATTCCCGCGCCACCTACACCGCATGAAACTGTTGCAGAAGGACTTTCTGCTCACTCGCGCACGGCAACAGTGAGTAATTTTGTATCGAGAAATGACACTTTGCAGCCAGAAATTTTATGGACATTGCATACTGTAACCCAGCACTGCTCGTTCAAGTCAAATGATGACATATCAAAACTTTTTCCAATAATGTTTCCGGACGGCGAAATTGCAAAGAAATTTTCATGTGGCGAAAGAAAAACGTCATATATTGCACTTTTCGGGATAGCTGATTATATCAAATCGAATTTATTTGACACGATTAGAGGGGACTATTCCGTGTTGTTTGACGAGTCATTAAATAAATGTAATCAGCGCAAGCGAATGGATATTCATGTCAGGTACTGGGATGACACAACACATATGGTCAGCATGCGTTATTTCGGATCAGAATTTATGGGACATGCGACCGCTACCGACATGGTGGAGCATTTTGATGCTGCTGTATTACAGAGTGAATTGGACATACGCAAACTTGTACAAATTGGTATGGATGGTCCAAATGTAAACTGGAAATTTTTTAGAAAATTTCTTTGATAACACAATCAAATTGCTTGAGAAAAAGGTCCAAGGAGATAGAAGAGATGCTTCAGAAAGTAGATGGGAACATTGTGAAGAATGTTGATGCACTGAAACAATAACAGGTTAGAGAGTAATCTAAACTCAGGTTATTTCAGTTTGTTTTATTTTTGAAATGATGACATGTTATAAGTCACATAAAAAATCAACATGCAGTGGACGAAGTTGGAGTTTATGGGCCTTAAATTTGTTTTGAAAGACCCTTGAAAAACCCTTAAATTTGACCTTGGAAGTTTTGTATGAACAATGATTAAACTGTTCTTACAAAGTAAATATAGAAATAATGACTTGTTACTGGTAAAGATCGATTAAAAAAGGATTAATTGATAACTTTGAGTAATGCCATTTGATATATTACTGTAATAATGGAAATATGCATCTTCAAAGGTTGCCACAAAAATTTTGTTGCACTGTCCTCCATTGAATGAATCGTTCGATGTGACAGGAGATATTGCCTGATGCAAAATTTTCTCAATATTTCCTGATTGCGTCAAATTAGTTTGACTAATAGACCTGTACCAGAAATAATAATAATAAAAAGAAAACTATGTCTAGTACTATATGTTTACAAGGTATCTTTCCTTCGACGAATACCAGGACATTACTGAGGTGATACAGATTGTATCTCGATTTCGTTGATTTTTGGCTATGACATGTATATGAATTAACCCAAATATCCCACATTAAACAACGCATTAATGTAAACTAGATAACCTTTTTGTCATTTGATTGGAATAGGGTTTTTTGTATCAGTCCTGTAAAAAATATTAATTAAAAGATCAGACTTCAAAGACACTTTGCAAATTTGTACATTTGAAGGTACTTTTGGTGACTGTATTAATTTGATTATGGTATACAAAGATAAACACTACTGTATGAAGGTATGAGAAAGTGGCTGTAAATTTGGAAAAGATAGCTTGTATAAATATATAGTACCACTTTACAAACATGCGAAAGAAAAGCGCCGAGGTGAACTCATCTTGGACTTACCTTGAGTCCACTTAGCTTGTCTTAGTTTTCACCAGTTAACAACACATTCATTCATTTAGAAAAATATATTAAGACACTAAACAAAGCAGACAACTCTTAATTTTTCTTAACCCTTTCCCAAACAATAACGACCTTTGACCACTTTGTTGCAGACAACTTTAGAAAACATTGTGGGAAAAGGAGAAATTGCTTGTGACAAGTAATTTTTCCTTTTCCCACAATGTTTTCTGCCCTATCAGAAGATTATTTTCCAATTTCATAATATTTTGAAATGTCGTCTGCAAACTCTTTTGGAATTAGGACAGTCGAAAAGTTGTTGTTTGGGAAAGGGTTAAATGGTGTAGTTGATATTGAAAATAAACAGAAATATGGGCCAAATGATGCATGAAATATCAGGGCTGCATTTGATAGTAGTGGTTCTACGCAGTTTGACGAGCCCTTATTGGTGGGCATGTTTGGGTTCTACATGCTTTATTATGAACTGGGCACAGCATCATAACTGAAATTATGTTGACAGGTTGTTAAACCCATTTAGAATTGATGAATAGATAAATTGACTGGTTAATTCTTCACTCCAAGAAAATTGCTTTTATATTTTAATAACAATATCAGGGTTTTCCCTTGACCCCTTGATTTATGTTAGTTTTGGGGCTTTTGACTTCTATGGAATTATGAATGGAAAATAATGATCTTTAGGGGTCATATCAAGGAACTGGGGGTCATATCAAGGAACTGGGGGTCATATCAAGGAACTGGGGGTCATATCAAGGAACTGGGGGTCATATCAAGGAATTGGGGGTCATATCAAGGAACTGGGGTCATATCAAGGAACTGGGGATCATATCAAGGAACTGGGGATCATATCAAGGAACTGGGGGTCATATCAAGGAACTGGGGATCATATCAAGGAACTGGGGGTCATATCAAGGAACTGGGGATCATTTTACTATATAAGTTAGGAGTTAAGGAAAACTCTGTAATTGTTTGGTTTTTTAGATGATGTTTGAAATGATTTGACATTGTGAAAACTAGTGAAATTGGTAGACTTGTAGTCCTGAATAGATGGCATTGTGCTATCAAGTGTTTCTTTCTATAATGGGGAATTCTTTTTAAGTAATCCCCCATAACTTGTAACACAGTGTGATACAATTATTTGCTAAAATGAATCGCCAACTCTATATGTGTCAGTGACTGCAGAAATCAGTCTTATGGGCCAAAATTAAGTTTTTGAGATTTTCACATATTATGACTAGGTCACATGTCAAGATTGATATTTGAAAATTTCAATTAAAAATTCTCAATGTTAAAAAAGTTACAGCTATTTTAGAAATGGCAGTCCTCCTATCTAATTGTGACGTTAGGTTGATTTATTGACGTCGTTGTTTTTGACGTAACGTTAGGTTTTTTGGTGAACTGCCTTGTCTAAAAGTTAAATAACTTTTTTCTTTTTGATTATTTTTAATCCAAATTTTCAAGTCTTCTTTTTGAAAGAATGCCATTTCACATTTGGAAAAACTAACAAATATTATGCTGTCATTCTGAATTGTTTCTTTGCCTTCTGATGTATTCTTCACATTTATGTCTGACATAGGGCTATTATTTACAACATTAAAAAACAAACAAAAAATGCATTCTTAGCCTCACATAATTCGAAGGGATAAGAAGATCATTGACTGCTTTTGAAATAAATCAATACAAAAGGAGTTTTTAAGTTATGGACCTTTATATCTATATAAATATGACTGTAGACTCAACACCTAACTCGATGACTCAAAACTTGACTTGACATCACGCCTCTCAAACAGCGTAAGCTTAATTGTTTTAACCTTTGATACTTTCGTTTAACCCTTTACCAAATTATAACGACATTTGACCAGTTTGTTGCAGACGACTCTTGAAAACATTGTGGAAAAAGGAGAAATTGCTCTTAACAAGTAATTTCTCCTTTTCCCACAATGTTTACTGACCTAGCAGATGATTATTTTTCAATTTCATCACATTTCGAAATGGCGTCTGCAAACTCTTTCAATTTGGGACAGTCGAAAATTTGGTGTTTGGTATAGGGTTAAATAGATTCCTTGGAAGCTATTATTTCTTTATATCAGGACAACAAATTTTAATAGCTTTATGCCAACTTATAGTATTATGTACTCAATGATGCCAAGAAGAAAAACCCAATTCTCTGCTTCCATGTGGTCAAAAAGATGATGCAAATCCACCAAATGGGAAATAGAAAAAGAAAACTAATGTCATGGATATAAATACATTTATTTTTTTAAGAATAACAAATTAATTAAAAAAAATCTATATTAATATCCATTTATTTAGAGTGTTATCTAATATGTTGACTGCTTTTATTTGTCATTACAAACACTGTAATTATACAACAGTATGTGTTACAATCTTCATGCTTTAGAAATATCATTGCAATGATCTCTATGAAGAAATCCACACAGATCTTTCTGTAGAATGTTAGGAACACTTTTTGATGACAGTCCTATAGTCCCTTCATTTAAACCTTCTACATTTTCTTCATCCTCCCTGAATTTCACTCAACTGCAAAGGTCAGAGACAGTTCCTCCAAACATCATACTGTGGCTTTTGGTTTCTTGTTTACCTATAAAGAGAATAAGTGAAACAATCTTTGAATATGAATAATATCTTTTCCTTTATAGATAGTATCAAATACAATGTTAACCTTTTTCAGTTACATTATTGCTATCCATGACCAGTACTATGCTAGGACTAAGGAGTCTGAAGTGTCTTGCTAATAGATACTACTAAGAAAACAGTGGTGCTGGTGGGGCTTGAGGCTTGGAACCCCCGGGTAACAGCTCAATCATCTTAACCACTAGGCCACAGAAATACTTAATCACAACTTCATACCCGGTACCTTGTATATGTAGAGAACATAAAGTTTTAGTTTATTTGAAAGTCATTTTGAAAATATAAAGGTGAGGTGCAATAGACTTTGATTATCAAATACCATCAACAATTAAATCCAACTAAATGCCAAAACAGTTCTTAATTGCAGTTCCTCTGAAACTGGTTTATATTGCCTCTTTCAGTTCTGCTTAATGTCAAGATTTGAATCTGATTTCACTTAAATTGTTTGTAAATCAGGACAAATGAAGTCTACCAATAAAAATATTAATACAATGAGCCTTCTTCAGTAAGGTTTTACAGGTTATATGAATCAGAAAATATGTTCATGCAAATAGTTTTGGCAAAAAATTAAATGGAATTCAATATACCTCTGCATACAATGATGTGTTTTTCAAATTCTGATGTAAATAGTAGTGGACCAGTGGTGCATCATACAGTATTCAGTGTTTGCTCTCTGTAAGTAATGGTTTATGCTAGTTTCACTGTAGAATCTTGTATCTAATGATCCCTTCATCCTCCAGATGAAAAGGCTTTTATCCTGTAATGTAAAAAGAATGTTATGCTGTAATAACTGAACATATGCAACATTGGTAAAATGTTCTAAATACTAAATATAGTATCCTGTAAAACAGAAAAATAATTGAGCAGTATGGCCAAGTATGAGCAATTTTAGAATACTGAATTTTTTTTTCCACAATGAATTTCATCAGAAAGCTGAAAATACTTTTAAAACACTTATGTTTGATTGATAACATTGAAGCCATTTAGACTTGTCATCACAACACACCTCATCTTATTTTTAGGCAGAATCTTAAAGTATGCCTCTTAGAAAGGTATTCAATGTTACCAAAATAACAAAAACCATAATGCTAAACATTACAGTTTAATCAATTCATTTTGGTTTCACAAAAAATCTTTTGTCATAAAAACTAATGTGTATATGCCTTGTTAATCATAAAAGGGCCAAAAGCAGTCTGCACATAATGGAGCAATCATCTCACAGATTGTGTTTTATGAGTAACTTAAGTTAAAATAGGGAATCAAGACACTCCTTGTCACTGCATGAACAACAATCAACCATCTTAAAGTTCTTATTTCTTCTTTGTTTTCAATAAGGAATGAACAAGGATGAATAAGAAATAAGGATTGTGCATGCCTTTCAATGAATTAATGTCAAACTCCCAATTTTGATCATTCAACATGAGGGAAATAAAAAAACATGACATGCACATGCTTGTTTAGATAATGAACCGCTTAAATGATTTACTAAATCTAAAACATAAATATGCTAAAATTACACAGATTGGTAATGAAAGACTGTGTGAGGTGTATCAATCATCTAGTCTTGTATAATTTTAAAGATCTGTGATGTCATTTCAGCAGTAGAAGACATTTCATTTTAAAACTATTAAAGTTTCAATGTGTGATTAGTATCATTTGAAAACCACCCCTTATAATAGTACTACATTTGTACCCTTATAAATACTTAAGGTAATGGTAACATAAAGCTGCATGAAGCATAATATTTATTTATATTTTTTAAAACACTTTGAAGATAACATCAATCTGATTTGCTTATTGTTTCTAACTGTTTTCTTTTGTGTAAGGGGTTGTGGTTGGGGTGGTCCAATGTTTTCTTCCTTTTGTCTTTTGAATAAGAGCTATACTGGAAATTGTCATGGTAATGAAAGCTTAATTTTACAAGTAGTATAGTATAAGTGAAATTTATTCTCACATGTAGTAAGGAAAAGTTAAGCGTATGTGCAATGAATCTTTCCTGAATACAGACGAAAGTGTTCAAGACAAGCATAATGTCCTTTTCATATTCAGTCAACGAGTTCAATCTTCCGTGCAAGTTTCATATTTTCCCTTCAAAATCACATAATGAATTATTATTTTTAGTAGAAGACTGGATGTAGTTTGGGGTTATTGTTTTGAATGTCGAATACTAAGCTTCATATAATCTTAAATCACATCTAACCAAAGATAGCAACCGAAAGTGACAGATTTCCGACAACTTCCGGGTTATTTTCGTGAAGTATCAACACCGTTTTAACAATAGTTACGAGAGTAAATACAATGTTAACATTACAAATCCATTCTTAATCATTCCACTTACCTTCACTGTCGATGAAAGGATGCTACCTCGAAACTTATATGCGAAGAAAGCGCGATTTACATCGAGAAACAAATATGTAGGTCATCGCTATTTATAAACAGGAAACACTCGAAAGGTCGGGGCTAAGTCTTTCTAAAGTGAAATATATTGTGTTTTTTCGTTCGGACTGCACTTTTATTTCAGTTGAATATGGTTCAAACTTCAGGGACCAAGTTTGGCAAGTTTTAATGAAAACAAAACATGATTGATTATGTTTTAACACGAAAATATAAAGCGCAAACTTTAAACGACGTTTTCTCAAAATCGACGTTTTCGCCGTAAGACCGATTTCTGCTGCCGACGTCACATATGATGCTTTTTATTAACAATTTGTTAACAAACTTTTGTTCCACAGTTTTCAGTACTTCAGTGCTTTGATTAGGGGTCCATTTTCCAACTAGTGTCAAGTTTTGGAAGAAACACTGGCCATCAAAGTCTTTTACCACATCAGGGTTTGCTGTATTGGTCCCTTTTCATGGGTCACCATAGAAGTCAAACAATACTTTCTTTTTTTTTTACTTTCATCATTTTTAGATTTTGTCATCTTGCCATCGCATTGGTATTAAATGAAAAATGCCAAAATTCATCTAATATAATAGAGGTTTCTCTGCCGAGATATTTAATAAACTTCTGTCAATTTATTTTTGTAAGTTCCAAAAAATAACCCTATGACGTCCAGAAATTTTAATATCCTTCTCTTTAATTTCTGTGTGTGAACATTACATCAGGAATGCTGACTTTCATGACAGTGTGCAGTGGTTTCCATGTAGATGTAAAGGCATAACAGTTTAAGATAAAGGACAGGATTAAGATTTTCCAGAAATTTCTTAAAGATACTGTACTTTTACTTTCAATTGTTCTTCCCAGAAATTAGTTTTAACTTTTAAAGTTAAGATACAAAACTGATTCAAGGAATAGTACTAACAGAAAGTGAAAAAATCTTCAGTTACAAATGTTGAATTATTTTTAAAGAAACAAAACAACTTAGCAAAGGTAGACTTCCATTTAATGTCACTGCAGTGCTTTAAAGTGAATCATCTTGAAGCATCTAAAGTGGAAGATTTATAAACCTTTGTGGCAAAGCAAATAATTGTTATCCATAAATGTTGACCCAAACACTTATTATTGATATTCATTTTACTCTGTCACAAAATAACAGTGACAATTGATCTGAAACCATCCTTTCAACTCAATTATACTAATTAAAAGATATGTTTTTTCTTGTTCCATTACACATAATTATATCTTTCTGCTGTTTCTTTCAAATTTGAAGCCAGTCACAAGAACGTGTATAGAGAAATAGGTTTGGCCTGGTTCTCATTTATTTGGTCATACATTTTGTAAATTGACAGGTCAAAATAATCCCACCTCAATGTTTGTCGGGAGGCTCTTTCACAATTTGAGGCTTCTTTTGAATACTAGTCATTCTCTTTTTTGAAAGGCTTGCTCTAGCCTTGCACTGAATCCTGGGAATATGGGCATGCAAAACCAATGTCCAGATGGTAGATGTAGTTGTTTTTCAAAGGTTTTCATCCAGTGGTTAATTTGTTATGAATATTCTTGTTTTGGAGACTTATCTGTTGTAAAGGATTCGTATCATAATAGGATAACCCAAACCACAAGTGAAAGTACAGTCTTATATTATTTACAGAAAATGGACAAACTTCAGTGATACTGTTCTTTATACCACAACATCTCACCCATTTTGTGAAGGTTTTTGTTCTACCTATGCTGGTTATATTTATCAACTCTTAAAGTCTGCAACAGATCCATTGATGGAGTTTTGCTGTCTTGTTCCCTTCCTACTTAGAACCTCTCTTTGCGGCGGATTCTTCTAAGGTCAATAAAAACCCCTGTGAGAAAGGAAAACCGATAAAGTGCTCCCTATGAGCAGTGTATCATTTTGTCACCCAACATCATAAGAAATTTTATCTTAATTTTTGTCTAACAATTATTTCCTGTCTGCTGTCATTGTTTTATTTTCAATTTGGACAAGCCCAAAATTCCCATGTATGGGAGTGGGTTTTAAGATTTTTCGAAAAATGAAGTTGGTAAGTTTCCTTTTATCAAAATTGAAAGGGTGTTATGTTTGGACTTGTCTGTGATTGGAATATTCAACACATATTTACAAATACAGTTTCTTTTAGCATTAAAGTGTGAAAACTTAATTACGGTTTCTATTATATACTGTGCATTAATTATTTGTGGGTAAAAAGTGTTTTATTTATTTTATTATATTTGAATAGCATTAATGTTTGGATTTGGTTTGATCCTATATGAATTAAAGATTTCTTTTATAATTCCTGTATGAAAACATAAAATGATGAAAAAAAGACTCATAATAATGAAAAGAGATGGATTTATGACAATATCGGATTTTGAATTGATAATATTAGATAACTTTAGGATTTTTTCTAATGAGGGACTCCCTCTTGTTATGACAATAAGATCTATCCAATCAGAGTTGTGATTTCCCAATAACTACAGACATCATATTTTCATACTTTTAATCCATGTACCTAACAATCATGGAATTTTCCAGTCTTCTACAGTAGACAAGTTTACTTTCAGATCTTTACACATTATAACATAGCAGGGTCCTGCGTGGCTCAGTGGTTAAGGTGGTGGACTCAGAACAGGGGGGTCCCGGGTTCGAGCCCCACCGAGAAAGCGGTTCTGAAAGCGGTTTCAGAACTGAAAAATGTAGGAACGGCCCTGACGAAGAGGACCCATAAGGGACCTGTGTCGGGTAATGACTCTAAACTAAACTAATAACACACCAGTAGTGGACAACTCAATATCTAATTGTAACAAATGTTAAAGGTGTTTGAAACAATATTCTGATAACCTCCCTTGTAAAGAGCCTTTTCAATAAAGGCGGGTCAGATTAGTCCATCATGGAAAAGTGGTGGGTCATCTTGAATGGTGGGCCAAAACCTTTACCTTAACCCATTTCCAAACAATAACACATTTGACCAGTTTGTTGCAGACAAGTCTGGAAAACATTGTGGGTAAAGGAGAAATTGCTCTAAACGAGCAATTTCTCCTTTTCCCACAATGTATTCTGCCCTACCTGAAGATTATTTTTTAATTCCATCATATTCTGAAATGTTGTCTGCAAATAATTTCAATTTGGGACAGTTGAAAATTTGGCTTTTGGTAAAGGGTTAAGCGATATCCTTATCAATAATCATTCGTCTGCAGTCCAAGTTATGTAGAAAGCTGTGTACTATACTGTTTTCTGTAGTTGTGGATAAATGATGCAGGCCTGTTATAAATCTGAAGCACCATCGTGAGGTATGTTGTGACAGTTTGTTTATGTAAAACACTTTACGAAACTTCTTAGGCCCTAGGCCCTTGACTGACTGAAATCCCTAAGGTTTGACAGAAACCCTCTTTGGTCTGACAGATTTTTACATAGACAAAGAAGAAAGTATTCAGTTTGTTCCTACTGGGGCTCTCAGAGTACTGGAAGTCTGGTAAAAAATTGCGGTTATGTGCTTGTATGGTGAGGTGTGGCACATGTTTGCAAAATTGATGTGATTTTCCATGTATGCTGAATGCATGCATTCCTCTTTATGCGGAATGATTGTATTCCTTTTATGGTGTACCGCATTATGATAATACTTGAGTACAAGATGAGGCCAATGTTGCTGAACGCATTGTTCCATTTCTGCATGTATTACATTGTACATATGGGATGTTATCTAATACAGGATTTGTGATTAGGCAATTTTTTTTTCTTTTCTTTTTTTTTCTTTTCTTTTTTTTTCTTAAAATGTTCTATTTGTGGTAGACCTTTTTTCGATAGTAGGTATACATGAAGCTAAAGAAAAAGTTTAAAAATTTGTTTTCCAGACACCAATATTCCAAAGTGGCCGGACTTGTAAACCGTTTAGCCATGAAGTACATCCTGGTAACTGGCGGGGTTATCAGTGGGATTGGTAAAGGTGTGATCGCTAGTAGTGTCGGTGCTATTCTCAAGTCATCAGGCATCAAGGTCACGTCTATCAAGATAGATCCATACATCAACATTGATGCTGGGACCTTCTCTCCTTATGAGCATGGTAAATTATGATCTTCATAAACTTATCAACCTACCATCATGTATAAATAAAATGAATTTTAAATTCATGGCATTGTTTTCAAATTATAACATTAACAAAATGTCTTAACCCTTAGAATTCATGGTACTTTTCTGAGAATAGATTTTTGTGTTGTCTGCTTTCTAAAACCTTTAATATCTGCTTAATTTTGATAATGCTCAATTTAGCAAACAGGTTAGATCACAGGTCAGTTGCCAAGTTACTTGGTGGCTGGCCTAGATCTAACCTGTTTGCATAAGCATTAAGTCGGTTCCACTTATTATGTTAGCTTGGACTAATTCGGTTGTATGTTTTGCTTGCTTTTAAGTTTGTCCTTTTGTCTTTTATTTGGGAAATGCCTTAGCCTGTTGAAATAAAGGAGACTTATTGCTGAAACTTGTGTACAGCTTTTTGGACTACACAACAAACTGTGATTTCTTACAAATTGAAAATTCACATTTAATATATATCATTTACTCATTACAAATTATTTGTTTGCTATCATAAGCTTGTGACAAACTCTTTATTTATTATAATTTGATCATTACAAATATCTGTTTTTTCATATACCCAACACAATATATTATATTAGTGATGAAATTCACTTTTTTCTACATCAAAATGGGTGCTAAATAATCTTAACTCTTGATGTGCCTAAAAACCTTCTGTATACAAATACAACACTGTTTAGTCTTAAAAGCATTTATTCTTCAAATTATTATCTTGGTAAGCAACAATAGCCTGGCTATTCACAAACACAGAAGAATTCGGTCATTTTTATCAAATTGCTGTTAATGTGTTCATTTTATATAAAGATTTTAATGTGTTTCATTAGAGGGAATCATGGTAAAAATAAATGCACGTAGCCAGTTCGTCTTAAAAGTGATTCCCTCATTGGCTTAACAAGTCAATGACAATGACACCAAGGTATTTGTTAGAGACCCAAGTTAAATAGAAGCGTTTTTAACTTGAGACGTCAAACTTTTAACTTTCAGGTGAGGTTTTTGTTCTGAATGACGGGGGCGAAGTCGACCTTGACCTTGGAAACTATGAGCGTTTCCTTGACATCACACTTCACCGTGACAACAACATCACTACGGGCAAGATCTATCAACATGTGATCAACAAGGAGCGACGAGGAGACTATCTGGGGAAAACTGTACAAGGTAGGTCTGTGTTCTCTCGTTCCTCAGATCTGTAGCCCCTTTATGGCCTAGTGGTTAGAGTGATGGGGTTTGTCTCACAAAGATTTCTAATTTTAATCTTAATCTTAAAGTGGTTTTATTTTAATATGAGGTTGTTTCAGAGATGATCTATGAAATGATTCAAAATGAGCTGGGCATTGCAGCATAACTGAAATAATGTTGGATGTGATGAAAGTACAGTGTATATATAAATAAGTATTAAGATATGGATGTATAAAAGGCAGAGTAGGCTTGCTGAGGCAGGTTGTTAGATATAGCATTTATGGAGTAATGCATTAGTTTTGATATTCTTTAAAAGTAACCGAACTTGGAAGCCATCAATGAAACATCTGGTGTCAGGGATCCTGGGTTCGAGCCCCAACAGTACATCTCTATTGACTGTCCTTTGGTAAGACACTTCAGATCTCTACCCTTGTACTGGTAAATCAAAGAAAGCCATAACATAAGAAATTATTGACACTGTGTCAAACCCAATATAAACTAACAGGCATGAGGTGTGAGTGTGGCCTGATTGTGCAATCTCAATCTGAGTGATCCTTTCCATTCCTGTCTGTTATGTATGTTGATGGAAATCATACTCTGGGTTTTCCCACCTTGCTTCACAACATTCTCCCAGGACAGTGTAGATCTGCCAGTAGTTCTCCGTTGGTATGTTTAGTTCCAGCCAGTGTTGCTGCTGATAATGTTGAATATTATTCAATTATCCACTTGTCAAAATGAAATCAATACAGGCATTTCATTTCAAGAGAGGGCTGACACTTTTCAGTCAAATGGAAAGGCTTGGATAGTTTATTTAAAAGCATACTAGCGCTCAGAAAAACTGCAAAACTGGGTAATATGAGTAATTATGATAGAATATGTTGAAACATAGCGAATAACCACAGAATCATGACAATATAGCGCCTGCACTATTTATTATCTATTTTTCAAAGTACAATTTTCACAAATTCGGTACCCACCAATTTAAATTCATTGTTTACATTTGAGTAACATCGAAAATAGCAATTAGCGCTCGGATAAATGAGTGGCGATCACCTGGTTAGAAAAATCATATGAAACATGTAAAAATGCTGTCATTTATCCAATACTAACAATAAACGTTCAAAATGGAGCATTTCTTGAGTTTTTTTTGGTTCCCAAGGTTTCTCGGCTGACCTAGTTTTTTGCTAGTTGTAAACAAACCGTATAGATCTAGTTTTCATTATTTTAAAAGCATTTTGTGAATGTGTTACAGTCTCAGTTCCCCTGTAATAGGGGATTTAACATACTTTTAAATTAATTTTCAATTATTTTAGAAGTTTCACAATCTAAGTGTAAATGAGCGCAAGTATGGCTTTAAATGTTTGAGAAACCATTGGTTTTATACCATTGTTTTTATTTCTTTGTTTCAGTTGTCCCCCATATAACAGATGCAATCCAAGAGTGGGTGGAGAGAGTGGCTAAGGTCCCAGTGGATGGGGATAATACCATGCCAGATGTTTGTATTATAGAGGTAACATATCTTAATGTTAATCTATATCAAAGATATTGCTTTTAAGAATCAGTTTTCCCTTAGTCACATTAGCTTCTACACTAAGAATCTTGGGTAAAAAAAGGAATCATTACTTATCCTTATATCAATATATGCTGTCTGCTGTATCTTTAACATTCTGCCAATCTCAGAATCCAATGCAGGGAAATAAAAAAACTACCTCATATACAATCAAGTACAGCAGAATTATTTTATCTCCATTTTTTTCCCAATATTGCTGTGAGTAACTACAGTGTATATCGATTTTCACATTGTTATGAGATAAGTATGATGAACCAATTCCTGGCTTCATAATATGATGAAGTTTGGACGGCATTATAAATGGTTAAAATCAGTTATGGGACAATAAAGGCTAGAACTGGTTTGGATCCAGAGAAGTAAGTGGAATAACTAAAGATTTGTTGAAAGTGACATATATCTCAAGCACTCCTTTCTTCTATTGATATGCAGTGAACACTCTGGAGCTACATGTTCCATGGATAACTTACTTAAACTAGGCTTGGAAATATTGTCTTACCTAAGGCCTCTCCACCTTTTATTCATGCTTTATAATTTTGGTCTGATATTTCTTTCAAAATCTTATTTCAATGTACGGATTAATACTTTTTACTATATGGTATATTCTAGCTTGGAGGAACCATAGGTGATATCGAGGGTATGCCATTTGTTGAGGCCTTCAGACAGTTTCAGTTCCGTGTGAAACGAGAGAACTTTATCTGTGTACATGTCAGCTTAGTACCACAGGTAAGGAAAGTCACACAAATGATGTGAAATCAAACTCATTGAAATCACTGTTTGTCTTAATTAACTAGATTATACAGTCCTTGGAAAAGTCTCTGGTCATGGCCAATAAGTTCCACTTTGGTTGTACAAAAGCTAATTATTTGGTCATTATGACTGTTAAAACATTGGTTCTGATCATGGTAGTGGTAGATTTTAATTTTTATGAGTGATAAATGCTCCTGGCTGACGTATGGAATGGTTCCAACTGTCTTGACTAGCCCTTGTGGGCGGGTTGGTAAGAAGTCTTTCTCCCCCTATTATAAGTCTGTCATTGCAACATATCTGAAAATATTGTAAGGACAATGTAAAATCCCAATAGAATGTACAAGAAACCAGGTATTTCCATTAGGGAGATAGATAAATTCTTGAGGCATAGAGAAACGAAGCAAAATGAAGCTGGTTTTATGAAGATTAGGATGTATTGTGAAAATGATTAAAAGCATTGAGAACGATAAGTTTTGATATATGATAGACATCTTGTTTTCAAGCAGGTATGGTCAATAAGTGGTCTGTCAGAGGAGGATTTATTCTTGAACTATGTCAACAGTTTCCAATTTACTAAGCAACGTTTTTCTCTTTATATTTTCAAGGGGCAGATTGATACATACTGCATACAATACAAATATATATATTGTGCTTTAATTAATGTTTTTATGAAATTAGTAGTATAAATAAACCTCCGTCTTATTTGTAGCTTTGGGTTTTTGACAAATTATGACAGTATTCACCTAAGTTCAATATATTCCTAAAGAGTTTAATCTGTTGAAGCTTATCTTACTCTCCATTTCCAGCCCACAGCTACCGGTGAACAAAAGACCAAGCCCACACAGTCGAGTATACGGGAACTTCGCTCACTCGGTCTCTCCCCAGATCTCGTAAGTTACTCCATAATGCCTCTATTTTACACATTTACTGCCCTGGCTCACAAACTGATGGTTCTTATGGTATTTTACACATTTACTGCCCTGGCTCACTAACTGATGGTTCTTATGGTATTTTACACATTTACTGCCCTGGCTCACTAACTGATGGTTCTTATGGTATTTTACACATTTACTGCCCTGGCTCACTAACTGATGGTTCTTATGGTATTTTACACATTTACTGCCCTGGCTCACTAACTGATGGTTCTTATGGTCTTGACTCGGGGCCTCCATAGTCTTGTGATAAGATTCCAGAACTTGAACAGAACTTGAAATCACATGGTTCCCAGAGGTGGCAAAATCATTTGTCTATATTGCCTAGCTTGTCCAAAAGCCTTAACTGGAATTTGCCATGTTTATTTAAATAATCCCGCTACAATGGATATTGTGCCTTATCCAAACCAAGAGCAACAGAATACCATGAGCAATGACAATGAAACATCATGTACATGTGTTGGGTTGGAAACATTGTCATAAAAGAAGAAATGGTTGTAACCTGTACCAAAGATTTTCTCTTTTCATTACTTTTGCCAAACTATTCTTGCTTTTTTCCCAGTGGTTTCTAAAGTCGTCTTGTGCAGTTTTGTCAATGTGAGTTAAAATGGAGTGAAGTTGTGTGGAATGACCTGTTTTCCATTTACAGATAGTGTGTAGAAGTTCTATCCCCATAAGTGACCCAGTGAAAGAGAAAGTTTCCCTATTCTGCCATGTTGAACCTCATCAGGTGAGTACAGCTACAGTTTTCAGTGTACTTTCACATAATTATTGTGATTGATTCCTTGTGAACATATAATTTGTTTTTGTTGGTCAGAATCTAATATCTCTGTCAGTTTTGACATGTAAATGAAGTCATTTTAGGTAATGGTTAAAAAGTGGAATTCCTTTTCAAAAAATAACCGAGCTTGAACTTTAGTTCTTTTGGCTGCTTTCAATATGAATTTGATACCATATCATGTGCAGAGAAGCTACCAAGTTGTTGGAAGGTTTTACAATAGGTTCCTAAGAGATGGTTTATGAAATCTTCAATTCGATTCTCAATCCTTGATTGTGGATTCTATTACAGATTATCTGGGTTATACAGTTCTAATGAATATCTTCAAAATTTTACATAATGATTAAGACAGGGCATGCAAGTTAATTTAAATTGGTTCATTATTAATACCTTTTTTTCCCCAATTCTGAAGATTTTGGGATGCAAAGGTTCACAATGACAGGGGTACAGGACCCATTTCCAATTGGGGGGAAAAAACCCTGTCTTACCTCAATTTCAAATGTGAACGTAGAGGAAACTTTGTGATATGGGATCCTGTTCTCCCTTATCCCATGATGTTAGTAAAGCAGGGCCGTTGTTTGTTATGTTTCAGGTTATCAGTATTCATGATCTCTCGTCTATATACCGTGTCCCTCTCTTACTGGAGGAACAAAACTTATCAAAGTATGTAGCAAAGCGACTCGGTCTCACACCACATGGTCAACTGAAGCCTAAAAGGTTCATGAACAGCTGGAAAGAACTTGCCGACAGGTGAGAATAGATCAAAAGAAAGCTGTTTGAATTAAAGTCTTGTCGTCAGTGATTCAGGAACTAAATTGTATTCAGAAAAACCTATTTTTGCAGTCTTTCTGAAATATGAAAAAAATAAATGCCTGTCCACCAGACCTGCAGTCTTGGTTAAAATTTTCAAGCCGTTTTGTTTATAATGATTGAAAGGTAAAGGTCATCAGCATTTGTTTGGAAATAATTCATTTGTTGTTATGTAACTACTTTAGTTGATTGGCCAATCAAATTGATGATAATAACGCACGATGAAAGGGAGACCACTCAAACTTGTTCAGACACTAAAATCAGAAAATACCCCAAATCAACAACAGAAACGTAACTAGGATGATTCAAGCTATCCTCCTGGAAATGTAGGATTAAATATCTATGTTTGGATCATACTGACTAATGTTAATGTTATCTTTTGATGGTTTTTCGCAATTTAGTAATAGTTTTGAGTCATCCATCATTATGAGCAAGGCATCACAACATTGCTGAAATTTTGTTGAAGCAATGTAAAGCCCTAATGAATACTAATGACTACCATTCCAGATATGACCGACTATTAAAGGAAGTAACTATAGCTCTAGTAGGGAAGTACACAAAGCTTGAAGACGCCTACGCCTCTGTTATCAAGGCCTTGCAGCATTCCTCATTGGCCGTCAACCACAAACTTAATCTGAAAGTAAGTCTTGTTGATATCTTGAAATGTGTTTTATGACAGCCTCTTTTACACTGTAAAACATTGTGATAAAAGGAGAATTAGTTCCTCTTGTGTTGTCAATCACAAACATTAATCTTATTGATATCAATTTATATGTTCCATGCTTTTCTCTAATACATTTTCCAACAATGCATCCAAAGGAGAAATTGCTTGATTTCTCTATTAAGAACAAATTCTTGATTTGTCAAAATGTTTCCAATGTATTTTAAGCAAAAAAGCAGGTGCCTGTTAATGTATGTATAACTTCCATCATTTCTTTCAATTTCTTTGATAGCAAATCGTCTGCGCCAAGGCTAGTGATGCTTTAAATGTTTTATTGGATGTATGATTTCTTTTGTCACACAATGATATTTTTTTCAATTTAAACTTAAAATGTCATACATCGCCAAAGACTTAGGCAGTTAATTACCTCATTCCCATTTACTAATCATTGTCTCAAATTTCTCCTTTTGTCACATATTCTCAATGATGTTTTATGTATTATATCTTTTGCTGAAGGTGCAGCGCAGTAAGGGATTATATTATGATTATTCAAAACTGTTTATTTAGTATATAGCTGCAGCAGATCTAGAAATGGAGACCCTCGCAGAAGATCCCTGTAAATACCATGAGGCTTGGCATAAACTAGTCAGTGCGGAGTAAGTGTATTCCTTGTTGAATTCCAAAATTTTCTGTCTGGTTAAATAATTTCTGCCAAAATTTAATCTCTTTAAACTGTTAACCAAAGTCAGTGAGCAATTTATCCATTTGTCTCAATGCTTCCTACCCGTTATCATGGAGTATTTTTTATCCATGTTATTGCTATTGATGCTGCCATTACATTTAACCAGTCACAAATTTTGATATAAATTAAAACAGACGTCACATTGAATGTGAGCTCTGACTACTTAGGTCTATTGAAAGCTTACAAAAGTTAAAAAATTGACATCTTGTACTTGATGAAGAAGAGATATTATTATCATAAAACTAGCAGGTAATGTGTGTCAAGAGTCTTTGATGTAGTATGGTGTATTTCAGAAACGATGCATGTCAAGAATTTTGAACTAATTTCATATAACATTTACATACCTACAATAAAAATTATCCCCCCCCCCTCTGTTTATGTTGCTATACTCCCTTTACAGTGGTATATTAGTCCCAGGTGGTTTTGGTATCCGGGGTACTGAAGGAAAGGTGTTGGCCATACAATGGGCTAGAACAAAGAATGTTCCATTTTTAGGTAAGTATTGTAAGAGTCATAATTGTGTTCTTTAACTTTTGAACATTAAATGGTTGTTTATACCATCCTCCTCACAAAGCCCCTTTCTGCAAGGGTTCAAATCATAGTAGGGCTTGATTTAAATAAACATTACAGGTAGTCTCTCGGCTTACTACTGATGATATTACCCATCTTAACCATCTCATATAGGCAGTTACCTAATTGGGGTCTTGCTTCTATCATGATAAGCAATGCACCTACATTTAATTGAAAAGAAATGCTGCAATGAAAATAAAACAACCTTACAAACAAAAAGACAGAACCTTTTAAAAAACCAATCTACTATTTTCATTGTTTGAATCAAGGATATTAGATGTTAAAATCACATCAATATGGCTGTTACAATTTCAAACACAGGCACTTTACTGAAACTTTAGTTTGTTACCTTTCAGGTATATGTCTCGGACTACAGTGTGCAGTTATAGAGTACTCACGAAATAAGTTAAACATGAAGGATGCTAACTCGGTTGAATTTGATCCAGATACTAAACATCCTGTTGTAAGTAAACTTTTTTGGGTGGCAATGCATTGCATTTTTCAGACAATTGCATAAATAAGTGATAAAATGTTGAAAAAGGTCATAATCGGAAAAGAACGCTCAGATTACATGTCATGTCTTTGATTATTTCATCTAATAGACAATTGCTTAAAGCCATACTTGCAGTCATTTACATTTAAATTGTGAAAGTTCTAGAATAATTGAAAATGAACCTAAAAATACTTTAAATTCCCTTTTACAGAGGAATTGAGACTGTAACATGTGCTCATGATGCTTTTAAAAGAGTGAATACTATAAGGTTTGTTCACAATTAGTGATAAAACAAGGTCAGCCGAGAAACGTTAGGAACCAATAAACCCCAAGAAATTCTCAATTTAGAATGTTCATGTTGTTAATATTGGAAAAATGACTATCTTTATGTGTTTCATGTGATCTTTCTAACCAGGTGATCGCCAATCATTAATCCGAGCCCTCCCTGCTATTTTAGATATTACTCGAATGTAGACAATGAAGATAAGTTGGTGGGCACATCATTTATGAAAATAACACCTTGTAAATTAGATAATAAATATTGGAGGCGATATATTGTCATAATCCTGTGATTTTTCCCTATGTTTCAACATGTTCTATTATATTATTTTTGCATTTTTTCTGGGCGCTAGTATGCTTTTAATTTAAAGATCTTTTAAGCTTTTTGTTCAGTCCATATAAAAAGTTTAGGATTGAAATTGAAAAAATAATTGGTAGAAATTTCTCTGGTAAAATAGATGTTCTTGGAGAACAAGGAGAAATTGTTCTATGTATGCAAAATGAAGTAAGTTTAGATTCGAAACGCTCATTGTTTGAATTGATAAGATGAACATTTATTATACTGATAAGAAATCATTACTCATTAAACTTTCTATTTTCTACAAACATGCATATAGAATAAGAAGTTTCTATTCTATAGAATAGGAAATAGTTTCAGGAATTGTATTAAATTTATCTAAGTCGTCACTTTCATCCTGTATGTCTATCAAATTTTGCTTTTTATGTATATGTATAAGTTGTAAATGTTCATGTCATTTTCATAGCATGCATGTAAATATAGAATTGTAATAACTGTGAGCCTTATGTGCTTAATGTTGAAATGAAGTTATGTTATGTTCATTCGTAGAAAGAAGGCAGAATTTAAGTCACCTCATGTTTTTTCACATGTTTCCAAATTATTACATTTTTATTTTATTACTGATCAGAGTTGATGCAAATTTAAGATAACAGTTATTAAAACATGTTTAATAACAATTTGTTTAGTTTATATCATTAGTTGGAAGTTGTGGCTAATAATTATTTTTGTAATAGAGTTAATGGCACTATAAAAGTATTAAATATATTTCATGCATTCCTGATGAGGATAAGGAGAAGTGATATACATATGTGTGACTTACTGAAACAGCATAAACCTGTCAATTCAACCAAATTGTCACAAGCAATTTCTCTTCATGTTATTTTCATTTGGTCTTTGTAGTTAACATGCCACAGTACTGGGAACTTGTAACTGGTCCATATTGAAGGCAACAGTAGATGACAAATAGAAAATGAAATATTTTTTTGATTTCAGTAGAAACCATCATGATAAAACAATAAATTGCTCTAATGACCAATTTGTCACATTGGTTTCTGCAGTCTTTGTTAGATTCAGATACGGCAAAGTGAAATGCCGGTATTATGTAGTATGGGTTAATAACAAATGTACATGATGTGATGTGAAGGGTTTGGTGCCATACTGTAATAAATGCTTCATACGTGTAAAGGACCTACTGTTGTCTGGTGTTAAATATTTATTGTTTATTGTAGGTAATAGATATGCCTGAACACAATACAGGCCAGATGGGAGGTACAATGAGACTGGGGCTCAGGAAAACTTTGTTTAACACAGAAAAATCCTTAATGAGTAAGTTTGAATGATACCTATTATATTAAAGATTGTAAAAGGTTTCCTTGGCCCAGTGGCTAGAGTAAATAACAAGGCCCCTATCTGAACAAGTTTAAATCACAGAAGCTGTAGATTTTGAATGTCATGAGAGGTAGTCTCTCGCCTGATCAACAGAATGTTGATGGTTTTAATGGGCAGTTTAATCATGGGTCTTACTTTATCAGAGTTTTCTCTTGACCCCCTGATTTATTATGATATGGGGACTTTTGACCCCTTATATATTGAATTTTGATTGGAAAATAATGATCTTTACAGGGCATATCCAGTCATTTATGTTATAAGATGGGGGGTCAAGGAAAATCCTGCTTTATCCATGATGCTAGGCTTGATAATAAAACTGAAAACTTCAAAATAATATTTTCCTCTCAAAGAAATCTTTATTTCCCTTTGGGTCAGTCGACATTTATCCAATTTTTACCATGTGCAACGATCTTGTTCTCTCTCTCACTCCCGATCACATAAAAATGGGAACCCCAGTGATTCAAAATAAAGCAATTTAATTCTGTCATGGAGATTTTATCTGGACAACTGACTACTTTACTGGATTCTTATCTTGTGCAAATAGGGTATTTTGTGTATTAATCACAGGAAAGCAGTCAAATTTTCATCTGGGTTATCATCGTAGCAGTGTCATTTCTTCTTGAAAGCCCAATTTGCCCCATTTTTTCAATCATCACGCAGATTTTGAATATACATGCAAGATTTGAGTTGTTAAGATTCACTCAACCATTAAAATTCGCTCAGCATATTTGTGACGGAAGGCTCGAAAAATTTCCTATGCGATAAATAAGATACTAGGAACCGAGTCTTGACTGTAAGATGAAAAATAGGAAAATTTCCCAATGGATGTAAATCTTCCAAGAAAACTCTCATTTATGCACTGCCGACAATTCATGATCAAGCATGGCGAGGAAGCCAATAACAGACATCTCCAGATAAAAAAAAAATGAACCCTCTTTTGATATGGGAATATCATAATTGATATGATATAGCAGTTATTAACTGTAAGCTGAGTTTTCAGCACACCTTCCCCTATATTATAGAATATGTCATTGATGTGAGAAACTTTTATTATTTTTTTAAAGAAACAGGCGCCGTGGCAAGGGTCATTTTTTATCAGGGCAAGGGGTGGGCCTCGGGAGGAGGAATTTTCTCCATTCCTATAGTGGGTTTTCCCCCATGAATCTTTTGTTTTTTTATAAATGAAATAGTGGCTTCTGCATTTCCAAATTATGAATCTGAACATGAGAGATGTTAACTTACAATAATCATGGGGAGAAGGGTTCACTCAAGAGTGATAGGCTAAGTCAAAGTGTGGTTGCGCTGTGGGAATAAATTGTAAAATTTGTTTTATTTCTTTATCTCCTCTCTCTATATATCTCTCTCTCTCTTCTTTTTCTTTTTTTTTGCAAATTTCTGCTGAGGCAACTGCCTTGGTTCACCTCAGCACAGCTACGGTGGTGAGACATATCATTTTTTGTCAATGTATTAAGTTTCCTTAAAGGCACATCAAATGAGAGAAGTACAACTAAATGACTGAACAAATATATGGAGTTCTTTTGTTATGTTTATAAAAGTCATGAGAATTAGTTTATGAATGCATTGATATCCTATTTAAAAGACTCATTTAAAATAAGTTATTTTGTGCTTGAAATAAAGTTGTCTCCAATTCAATCATGTTTATCAACAACCTGTTTGTTTACATATTCAAAATAACGAATTCTGATTGGTCGGTTCAAAAATGTGTGTATCAACTATCAAGGTCAGAGGTGAAGAATCAGGAAATCTGAATTATAAAACATGCTAATCCGGGTTATTTCTAGTTTACTTTCACATTTAAGTTGTGCTGATGGTTTTTTCTTGGGATAACTATTTAAATCTGTCCAAAAGTTTACCAAATAATATAGTTAGATATAGCAATTATCTCCTTTAATGGGCCTTTAAGTTTTATCTGAATTACATATGTTTTAATTCATAATTAATTCAGTTGTGATAGAAATATTTAAGCAAGAATTAAATATGTATTTATGTATATGTATTTGTTGGTAGCCAACTGTTAAAGTGTTCAGTCAGCTAAAATGCTTTGGTATCCTTAACACATTGTTAAAACATCCAAATGAAAGTAAGCTAATTTCACATGACCTTGTAACTACCTTTCTTATACACAAACATTGACAAATAAGAATGGCAGGAAAATGTGATTGAAGTGATCACATGTAACAGATGTACTAAGATTTAAGCTTTTTGATCTATAGTTTAGGTAGGTTCATTGAAGTTTCTTCCTTTTATCATAGTGTTTTAATTTTACCAGGAAAGTTGTATGGTAATATAGATCATGTTGAGGAGAGACATAGACACAGATATGAGGTAAGTTCCTGTTTGAACCTCTTATATCTCCTTTATAACCCATAATGGAATTGGGTGACTGATCGAAATCAAATCCCCCAGCAAATGAAAAAAAACAAAAACACCTGAGTATAATTTACTAAACAACTTAAGAAAAATATTTGTGTAAGTGGAAACTGATAAACATGGATAGTTTCTTCAATAAAAACAGAATATTGGCATGTGACATGTCATTGGAAGCGTCTGGGAGAGAGGATTTCAATGATGATCATGTGATTCTTTGCAATATTACATAGACCAATATTGGAATAAAAGGGAATGAAGTTTTGAACTTGTGCAAATTGTAAGCATATAATATTTAGTAATACAGTACCCTGGTTTGCAAAAAATTACATGATCTTTATAAGGATAAATGTGGCAAAAGGATGAACTTTATGAACTATTCTTTGTTTTGTCACAATGATTTCAAAGACACCTGAAGTTGGTGGATACAAGTGTATAATGGAGCAAAGATTAAGATATCAGTTAGGGCTTTGTTTTAAAAGACATTTACAACACTATTTGTCGGTAATATTGAAAACATAATTAAAGATATTGTAAGATTAAAAGTTCATATTGTCATAATTATTATTATTATATTACTTCTCCTTTATTTGAAAATGGTTGATTCTATTCCTTGCCTGGCCTGGTTTGTGTTAACAGGAGAAAAAATAATTCTCTGATGCAGCTAAGTGGAGTAAAATCTATTGACTAAATGAAAATGATAAAACATCATAAGGCATCACATGTGTTTTAGGTAAATCCAACGATGGTTGAAAAATTGGAAGCAGGTGGAATGAAATTTGTGGGACGAAGTGAAGATGGAGAGAGAATGGAGATTATGGAGCTTGAAGGTAAAGTGCTTCTTCATTGATTGTCTTTGGCTTTTTTTTTTAACAATTTAACAGTAGCTCATGGCGTTCAGCACGCCTATAAATGCTCCATGTATTCACTCATTAGTACTGCAGGATATTTTTCACAAACCACACACTGCTTTTCCACATGAACTAACATGAGCTGTGGTGAGAGATTAATGATTCATGTTGTAATGATTTCATTCAATGTCTGAATAAATATTGGCCATGCTGGGTGCTTATCCCGGGACCCCTGTTTTCTAAGTAGAACAAGCTATTGATTGAATTAACTCAAATTTGCAATATAGAGCTGAAAATTACAGACCCCAGTATAATTTTATGAAGTCAATGAGGCATAATTTGATTTTTCTCTCACAAGTTAAGAATTGTCTTTGTGTAATAACAGATAGTGATTTAGGAACAGTAATGTGTTGATCTGGTCCAGGAAATATGGAGAACAAAGTATAGATGCTCTGACTACGTTAATGAAACTATCATTGAAAAGACATCTAAATGATACGCCTTTACTTACCATTAGAAACTCAATGATGAGTGTCGGAGCTCATCATAAAAACTGAAATAAGCATTCAACCTAAAACTCCATATACCTCATTGAGTAGAAGCATATGTCTCTATCATGCAATTTCACCTTTAATGTGGCATTTTAAATGATTTGAAGCATTTCATGGATATAACAACTCACACATTCTGTAGATGTGTCTGAAAAGCAATTAGAACTTGATCATTATTATCAAGGAGTTTATAAATGAAATATTATTGAAAAAAGGAGTTTATAAATGAAATATTATTGAAAAACTGCACATTGCTTATGTTTAAAACTAGTATTGAAAGGGGGAACCTCAGTTTTACTGATCTGTTGGTGAATTTTGTTTTTCAAACCAAAAATCCTTTGTTACAAATGGAAAAATAGGAGGCAGGTGTGGGTAAAATTGATGGAAATTTTTATCATTTCCTTATAAGAAATAGCTTATAGTGAGGTAGCTCTCAATGTTTTATTCCTTATTAATGCTTTTTCTCTGGTATCACTATTGTTGCGTTATTTCCTTATATTTGCTGATACGGACATATGTTGATACAACTGCCTGATGATACTCATATATTAAGGGGCCTCCGGGGCCAAGTGGTTAGAGTACAGAACTTGTAATCACATGGCCCCTCTCCGCATGGGTTCAAATCCTGAGAGGGATATGGATTTTCATGAGAGGCAGTCTCCCGACTGACTTACGGAATGCCGATGGTTCTACCCACCTTGACCAGCCCCTATGGGCAGTTGAGTATGGGGTCTTCCTCCATCATTAAGAGTCGGGCATCGCTACATAACTGAAATAATGTTGATGTGATGTAAAACCCATATAAGAAAAAAAAAAAATCATATATCAAGTGTTGTTCTTTTTTCTAGACCACCCATTCTTTGTGGCTGTTCAGTACCACCCAGAATATATCTCCAGACCCTTGAAGCCATCTCCGCCCTATTTCGGGTTACTTCTAGCCTCCTGTGGAAAACTCCAGGGATTCGCCAACCGTGGGTTCCGGAAATCTCCTCACATGTCCTACAGCGAGGGCGACTCAGACGAGGAAGTGGCGAGATTTGTCGGAGATATACCTGCCGAAGACAATAGTGAAGCATTGTCATAGTTACGGAGGATCTGAGTGTTTATATATGGGATCAAAATTTTTGCATATCGAGGTTCAGAATCTTATTGATATTGGCATTTTTTATCTGATGAGAATCTCTCCATAGTCATTTCTGTGTGATTTACAATTTTCAAATGGCTTCACTCAATGCTTGTTATAATTCTTGCCTTTGACAAGTCAATTTTTCAATGAAATCAATAATTGACATATCCAAAGCTAGAATTAAGTCATTTTTAGGGATGGATTGTTTCAAAAAATGTTAAAGCATTGGACCTTGTTTTCATTCCTGCAAAGTTGCCATCATGTAGATAGTTAAGTTAAGAATTATGTATGCAACCATTATCCATGGAGCCTAGGTGGCCTAGTGAGTAAGAGAAATGAACTTGAAATCATAGTCCCCTCTCTGTGTAGGTTTAAATCATAGTTACAGTAGGTTTGAATTTTTGTGGGAGGTAGACCCTTGGCTCGTTTATTGTATGCAGATGGTCTACCAGTCTTGACAGGGTCTTATGGGGAGTTAAGTTAGGGGTCTTTTGCAATTTAACTGAGAATTGTTAATGTGTTGTAAAAACCAAATAATCTCTATCCTTTATACATTTTGTGTGGCCCAGAGGTTAACGCATAGGTCTTGTAACATGTGGGTCTCATATTCAATTCTCACCAGTGGCACTGGGATTTTTCATTGGAGTGTCCTTGCATTGTCTAGTTCTGATAAAAATCCAGCAAAGCCATTAAAAAAAACAGATACTGTCAACATGGTGTTAAACTCCATAAAGATTAAAAAGCTACAGCTAAAGACAAATTAGACATTGACAGTAAAATAAAAAGGTCGCCATAGGCAATTCATCTGTTTAACTTATTGCGTTGTCATTTATGTACTGTTAAAGGAGTCTGCTTTTAACATACTTATGTTGACATTGCTTTTGGTTATCCCTTGATTTTGAGAAAGAACATCAAACATATGAAATCCTGTGAAATGCAAACATTTCATTAGTCATAAGGGCTTGGAAAGACCTACATTGTAAGGTTTGAGAGAAAGTATGAATATAGAATGATTGTGCCATATTGCCTTTACACAGGGGCCCAGATAAGAGGCATATATTCCTTTTCGTTACAGTCTTGCTTCTTAACTTGTGGGTACTCATTCAAATTATCTCATCAAGACTTCTAAGTTCATATAAAAAATCATAAGGTGAATAGTTGTAAAAGTGCCACAAGCAAAACTTAGGATGGCATAGGTGTTGAGTTTAAATCCTTTTCAAGACATATATTCTTTAAGGCATCAAATTACTTTAATTGATAGTGTTTTGTGTGTGTGTGGTTTTTTTTTCTTGTTTTTTTTTTTCATACCACTGAACAATTATGTTTCATGTAGGGAAAGTGTCAGTGGCTTTGCCATGAATTACCTGTGAAGAAATCCAGATCTTTGATAAGTTACTGACTGCCATGCTGTAATTGAAATTTAATTGATGATAAGTAAAACTCCCATCCTATTCTTGTCAAACAACTCTTTAAACACCCTTGCTCATTATGTACATCCATATAGTTTACTTATAAAATTCTGTTATTTCAAAACAAGTGGTTTATAATCAATTTTACTTGAATCATCTAAGTTGACAGTTATTTTCAAACTTTGCATCTAACCTTTGATACAATACTTTAACCTGTCTTTGGACTTCAGAGAAAATTCCATCATTTAACATGTGTATGTTGAGAAAAAATTGATCAAGGATTTTAAAAGAATGAAAGGTTGATACTTAATGTGTTTAGTATGTGATAATCATAGATGATTTTGTAATGTATGATTATTAATGAGTATAAAATAAAAAGTTTAACTGAGAAACTTGGCATGTTTTTACATTGTCCCTGTACGGAATCAAGTGATGTGTCCAAATCAAAGGCCTGTGTGGGTATCTGTTGTACTTAACATCTTCATTCTGATATTAGATTGTGAATAGCTCTGGCATTGTACTGATGGCACCAGGAAAGGCATAACATTACTGAAACAATGTTGGTATGATATTAAACTTTGTATGAATATACAATGACCATAAACGATGTTGGTATGATATTAAACTTCGTATGAATATACAATGACCATAAACAATGTTGGTATGATATTAAACTTCGTATGAATATACAATGACCATAAACGATGTTGGTATGATATTAAACTTCGTATGAATATACAATGACCATAAACGATGTTGGTATGATATTAAACTTGGTATGAATATACAATGACCATAAACAATGTTGGTATGATATTAAACTTCGTATGAATATACAATGACCATAAACGATGTTGGTATGATATTAAACTTCGTATGAATATACAATGACCATAAACGATTCATAATAGGCTCAGGACCGTGGTGGCCATTTGGTTAACACTTTCCCAAACAACAAATTTTCGACTGTCCCAAATTGAAAGAGTTTGCAGATGAAATTTCAAAATGTGATGAAACTGAACAATATTCTTCAGAAAGAGCAGAAAACCTTGTGGGAAAAGGAGAAATTGCTCATTGCGAGCACTCCTTTTCTCACAAGGTTTTCTAAAGTCGTCAAATTTCGTTATTGTTTGGGAAAGGGTTAAGACTACAGAACTCGGAATCACATGGCCCTTCTCCATGTGTGCTCAAATCCTGGTGACTGCATTTGGATAATCATGAAAGGTAGTCTGGACTGACTTTAGGCATGCTGATGGTTTTATCTTGCTTATAGGCAGTCTGGTATTGGATCTTCCTCCATCATTTAGAGGCAGACATCACAACATAACTGAAACAATGTTGACATGATGTAAAAACCCATATAAATAAATAAAATACACAAAGAAATAGCTATGTTTTAAGCAATATTTCCTGTTGTCAAAGTGGTTTCTTAAAATCCTTTGGCTTACATGGCTGTATTTAAAGTAAAATAAATAGAAAGAATAGCTCATTGCAGGGCATTTGTTAAGGTTTCATTGTCTCTAATGCAAATATCAAAAAGAGAGCAAAAAAACACGTTAACCCGTTATATAAATATAGGTTTTACTTGAAAAACAAAGTGAAATGTCCTTTTGTCACAATGGTGTCATAGCAATGGCCTTAAGAAATTGTTTCATTGTCACTATGGCAAAGGCTCTTGATATTTCCTAACCAGTTTTAGCACTGCATTTTTTGTGTTTTTTTTACCATATAGCATCTGGTCAATGCATGATAGAATGGGGTTTTAGGCCTCATTAATAACTATGGTAATCTAGCACACTATATGATGTAGATTATCATATAATTTAATGTTTACAAGCTTAAATGTTTTTTTTTTTGTTTTTTTTTAATATGGGTTTTACACCACATCAACGTTATCTCAGTTATGTAGCGATGCCCGACTCTTAATGATGGAGGAAGACCCCATGCTCAACTGCCCACAAGGGCTGGTCAAGGCGGGTAGAACCATCGGCATTACGTAAGTCAGTCGGGAGACTGCCTCTCATGACTTAAATGGTTTAGTGTATGCCAAAAAAAATAATAATTTGCAATGAATGAGTGATATTACTTGTACATAATAGTTTATTGTTCAAAATACCGTTGCTCAAAAAAGGCTTAAAACCCAATTTGAAAAATCATCAAAGGCAGGTCATTTAAGAAAGTGCAAATCCCTTGAAATAATAATTGTCTTGCACATTGTTATTTCATGTGGATGCCTTATCCAAAGTTGAATACACTGCCCATAATACCTCATTTTTTCAGTACTGCTAACAAAGACCGTGATAAATGGATAAATTGCTCCTTTGTCACAATAGTCTCTACCCAATTTCATACCATAACTGCATCTTTTTCATGCTGCTTTTGATCATCTGCTGTTTATAATTTGGATTCGTCGAAAAATAATTTATAAGGGAAATGTTGGACTTATTGCAATCTAAAGAAGTGTATGCATGTCTGACTATTGTGGACTGGCTCAACCACCAACCAGAACCATGGCTCCTTTATATTGCCAACCCAGAGAAAAATTTTGAGAGGGTATCATCAATAAACATGAAGAAGCAAAATACAGGATAGGTTTTTTTTAATTAATTACCTGATTTATCTACAATGTACATAACAACAAACCACACAATATCACATGATTAAAAGCCTCTAAACAATCGAGGTACGATCAAGATGCCACCATACTAGTGACATAAAAGTACATATACCAAATTTACTCTTTCATATGTCAACAGTTTCTGAACAATAAGTAGATTGGTATTCATCATTTTCCTTATGAAGGGAAGAAAGGCTTTTGCCCACAATAGTGATTTCTAATATCAATTACTGCAGGAAATATGGGAAGATAAAGGAAAGGTTTAAACAACTGCTTGGAGGAGATAACCTCATATACAAGACAATTGACCAATCAACAAATCCTCTCAAAATAAATATTCATAACAGTTCAATAAAACTGTACAAAATAGTTTGGAACCGAAAGAAAAATGCTCTAGACAATCAATTTGATCAAGGTTCTATATTCATCTTGTAGGTAATAAAAAGGCAAATCATCGACTACAAAATCTCTCCCTTTTATGCAAGTTATCTTTAAGGGAGGAATCAGCTTCCCCTGTTGTCAACAAGAGGGAAATAAACACAAACATGTATTGACAAATGGGAGAGTAAATAGGGTACACAGTTGCCATGATAACACTAGTAGAGATACGACAGAATTTTAAGTACAAATTGTTGAAAACCCCTTTTAAATAAAATCATATCCCTGGACCATTTATCCTATGTTATATTATCATGACAACTGTGTTTAACAATGGAGTCTTCTCTGATATGACACTTGCCACATCCTAAATATATTTCCACACAGTCAGTTGTGACTAGAACAACTAGGAAGGACTCGGATAGTCCACAATACAAAGTTTTCTACTCAAGCATTTACCAATCAATTTTATTCCTACTACTTCCCTTTAATAGAGGGTTTAAGAACTCAAAGTCACAAAAGGAGAACCTGCTCTTCATATGCAATTTCTCTTCTTGTCACAATCAAAAACTCACAGGAAATATATAAATTATTTTGTTTTATGTGTAAAGTAACACAGGCAATCAATATTTTTCCAAACTTCACCATCTTTTATTGTAATTGCTTTCTTGAAATTCTTAATAAATCTTGTTTCCAATCAAACAAACATTTTATCAAAATAGATTATGGAGCATAAGTAGAAAACATTACATGAAAACAGAAACTTGTTCCCAGCATCATTTCCAGGTTAACCTGAATCCTTCTAAATAATTCAGTTGTTGTAGTTGATAAAAAAAAATCATAAGCAAATGGGTTTAATATGGCTTCTACTGTAGAATACAAAATGAAAAGTGGTAATAAAAATGAGCTTTTTGTACAACAAAATAAACAACAATGTCACCTATTGCACAAATTAAGATACAAATCGTATATTAACAAGATGATATTATCAAACGTTTTCCTCCCTTTATCAACTTTTCACAAATTGGGAGGTAATGATTATCACTAGATACAACTCTTGTGTCAACCACGGTGTGAAAGAATGAAAAACTATTAAAATATCTTTCTCGGTCTGTTATGCCAATTCCTTTATAAGGAGCTTTGTGCTTGGTTCAAATAAAAAGCAAACATCAGAGAATATGACGATCATTTTTGTGAAATTAGAAAACAACATGACAAGGAGAAAACACATTAAAAAAGCAAATTCAATGATTTCTAGATGATCTATCAACATGTGATACCTATCATCAAAAGTGAATAGATCAAGATGACTACATTTTTTACATATTTCTTTCTTGCAAATGACTGAGATGTGAAAACCAAGCAAAAAGTAAAAAAGGTCAAGACATAAATGAAAGTTTTTATGAATAAGTAATAATAGCACATAATCAGACAAACTTTTTTAATCCTTTTTTGTCTGTTCATAAAGTTAAGATCAGAAGATTTCCATAATCATTAAGCAGTTTACTTAAACTAAGGAAAAATCCCTTTATGTTGCAAACTGCCCTCTAATGGACTTCGTAACTGTTAAAAGGAAAGAATATCAGTTGAAAGTTAAATAGTATAAGAAAGGAACTGTTCTTCATGGTACTGTGTAAAAACCAATGAGACAAAGATTGTCCTGCTGGTCACACAATTTCTCCTCTTGTTAAATTAATTTTTTAAACCTTAGCATGAAAGCATTTATATAACCACATAAATTGAAGGTCCAGTACAATTCTTTAGCAAGTCCTTCACATCTATGAAGCACTTACTATAGTATTGCCTTTAACCAACAAACATTAAGTAATTAGTTTAATCAAAGATGCCTCTATACCATTGTCATAGAAATTTTGAAAACCCTCTACCACAGGTACATAAAAACATGTGTACCGAGGGTTCAGTACAAGACTTAAGTAAGTCCTCTTCAAAAGTAAAGGACTTGCCAGTGAAAGTCTCACCAAGCCCTTGTTATATTAATTGACATGTCTACTTTGCCCCTATCAAATAGGCACAGATTTCATTTGGGTTGTCCAATTCGGGATGTAGTCTCATAACTGTTCTAACCTTGTCCTCCGGAAACAGTTTACACAAATTACAATACAACTCATAGCGAGGGTCACTCTGTGAAATACTGTCAGTGTTGACCGGTACTGGGCTTGACCGCAACTGTTGTTGAAACGGAAAACCTGTCTGAACACCAGATGAGCCCTCATTACAATCACTTCCAGAAAAACAACCACCCATTGGTAAAGTGGTGCCGCTGTTACCCCAAATCTGTGAGGTTTGTTGGTCGAGAAAGTGAGGGGGTCCTGGGGGATAGTTGGGCACTCCAAGATGTCCATGACCAGACCCCAGTCCCTGCCCAGCCATGTTGTTATGGGCATGTTGTCCTGTATGGCCAATACCTTGACCGAGTCCTGCTGATGACAATGGAGGAGGTCCATACATAGACTGGTTCACACTCATACCAGAGTATGGCGTCATTCCTGACTGAACAGGGACACCATACGATCCACCAGCCCCTACCACATTCCTGTATGGTAGATGTTGCTGGTGTGGGTGGGGTGGTGTCTCGTAACGCTGCTGGTTGAACTGTTGGTTGGTTGGGTAAGGATACACATCTCTAGAACCGATAAACTGATGTACATTTGGGGGGTTTGAGAATTGCTGAACACTCTGAATGTTTGAACCTATGGACCTGCTATGTGATAAACCAGTCTGAGGTCCACCAAACTGGAATGCGACAGGTGCATTTCTATTGGTCACACTTTCCATTACTCCCCCATATACAGGTTCACTGAAGGGATCTGGGTAAAACTGGCGCCCATACATCTGTATAGACGCCTCATCTAAACTGTCCAGTTTGTTTAACTGGGTATCGGACGAGCTGTTCTGTCGGGTCATCCTACGTTGGTTACGCATTTGCTGATGTTTAAGGGCGTGAGGATCTGGTGCACTCTGCATGCGGGTTAATGGGGTATGAGCCGGCATACCCAGACTGAATGGTAACTCCTGCCCAAAAGAAGGTGTAAACCCTTCACTGGACATTCGTGTTAGAGTGGGTTTGGTCCTGTGTTGAGGAAGGGCTGACTGATGCATGCTGGGTGGGTCTGTATCTCCATATGCCCCTTGTTTTTCAACGAGACTTTGATTCTGTCCCTTCATAAAATCACTCATCAATGACTTGATATCACTTTGGTCTGGCATGTTATTCGCAATATGTTGTGAGGTCCCTCCGTATGAGTACTGGGGTTTTAGTGCACCATGCATTTGTCGCAACCTCGGATCCTCGTTCCCTTGCAGAGAAAGCTGCCGTGACAATGCCTGCTTTTGCAAGGGTTGGTGGGCTTTCTGTTTTAGCTTATTGTGTTCTGGTTTGTGGGACGAAGGAATTTCACTGAAATGAAAGGACACACCTGTTCCATGTCCAGGTACTGAAGAGCTCTCGTTCTGCGCTTTTCCTGCTTTCTTATTTTTATCAAACTCATTTGCTTCATCTGACAACTTCTTCGCCAACAACAAGTGTCCACTAAGGAAGCTTTCACTGTCGTCAAACTCCATGTCATGACCAGGAACTATGAGGTTACTGACAGGCGAAGTTCCCCGCGGTGATCTATCTCCACCCTGCGGAAAATTCCACCTTGGACTAGACTGATTTGGGGTTTCTTTATTTTTCTTTTTTACTTTTTTCTCTGGCGTTTTTGGGAGAGGTGTTTCTTTTGAATCCTTTTCCTTTGTCATTTTGCGTAGATTTTCTGAGAGTTTCTGGTTGAAGACCTGGTAGGTTTCTTCACTCTGTGTGTTAATGGTGGAAGGACTGCCTGATAAGGATAGTGAACTGGTCAATCTAGAATGTTCCGGATTCTTCCCAACCTCTCCAGGGTTCAGGGATTTGGTTCTGCACAACGAAGTTCTAGCCAACGGCTTCTTCACATCTGCTGAAATAAGGAAACAGAAGATTTGAATCTCACTGAAGGAAAAAATCACCAAATATTTGTTAGACAAGAGGCATAACCCCCTAGCTATTTCCTTTACTATTTCTTTTTCTCTATATGGTGGGTACTCATAAGAGACATCCTGGTAACACATTTCTATCAGTAAACCCAATATAGTATTTCTTTTAAGTTATGAAATACTGCAAAGAGCGACCATAGTAACCTTATTATCAAGATCACTCTGTGTTCCTCTTAAACCTTTTCACCAAGCAAATAACTACAAATGGCTTTTCATCAGATAAAAGTTCAAACCATGACCAAATGATGTGCCAAAATGTCATCTGCTATCTGGGTGTTAATTACGTTTGCTCTTCACCAATATGGGCATTCTCAATATATCATAAGCAATTAATCAAACAAACTAAATATGAACAGCGCTAAAAAGTTACCCTTCTATGACCCTAACCTGAAGTCATTTTGAAATGCCTGCAGCAGAAGAATTAAAAATCACCACAGTGACAAAAGGAGAGAAAAACCTCATGATAGTGATATCTTTTGTCATCATAATCTTTCATACTTGTTTTTGTCGTCTGCTGTCAATTTTGAATTTGGACCAATATCATATTCCCATGATGGGTAGTGAGTGAAGACAATTTCTGGCAACTTTTGCAGACAACCACAAAAAAAGCATCTTTCAGCTCAAGTATTTCAAATAATAAAATTGTTCATTATCACCTTTTCTTTTCAAACATTAGTTTATAAACAGTGTGTTCATGATGATGCTGCAAACAGGCTTTAAAAGGTTTTAAAAGAAAAGAAATCAAAGGCTTAAACTTTGGTTGGTTATGTAAATTGATTCAAATGTTCATGAAGAGTTTCTAACCAGACATGCAAAATGATTACAACTCTGTCCAAGAACATAATAAACCTTTAAATGCAGCTAAATACTTGGGGTCTTCATCTATCATATATGATGCCACAAACCAATGAAATAAATTAATTCAAAAGAAAAAAATATATAAGAGATATAAGCACCCTTCACATCGTCTTCAGTAAATAACAAGAGAGAGAGTTAAGGAATTGGACAAACATATAGCTTCAGTTCAATGCAATATGGTAAGAGCTTCATGTATACATGTGAAGGACTAGCCATAATCTTGCATTAAACCCTCAATATGCATCATGCTTACCATTTCTTTCCTTCACCTCCAACATCCTTTGTTTAGCTTGTTCTGCAAGTTTCTCTGTCACAGACTTCTGGGGCGTGTTACGACGCTCGGGATGGTAGTATTTACACTTGTTACCATAGGTACACTTTTTACTGCCATACGGGCAGAGCGGGGGTAAGGACTTGGGGAGAGGAGATTCCTTTTGGAGAAATGCTTCGAGGGTGGGTCCATTTCTCCCCAGTGGATCATCAGGTGGCATAAACCTATAAAACAGAACACAATGTGAGAAGAAGCTCAAGTAATATAAAAGGTTATTTTTATCTCTTTCATAAAATTTCATCACAAATTGAATAGGGTTAAGGACGATGGATCAGCATGCAATAATATAGAGTTATTAACGAATCTTTCTGGCATTACATTCTAGCGAATAGAATTAATAGGTTTGTAAATTTTCAACACTTTTTCTATTGCACTTTGGTCAAACAAGGACTGACCTCTCTATGACCTAACACTGGCTTTTCAAGTCTTTATGACATCCATATTACCAAAGGTGGCATGAAGTGAACCTTTCCAATGGATTGTTATTGGTATCTGTTATGACAAATCCTTGGTATTGAACCAGCAGCCTTCAACACACAGGGCAAAACTCTGTGCATCTATGGAAATCAATTGAATATATAGATAAGACATGTTTGATGGACACGACATTCAATTTGAGATCTAAACTGTCAACAACCAAGGCATACATCAACAGTTGCTCTTCGAAAATATATAAACATATACAGTTATTCTTGTCTTAAACGACTATTCTAAAACGCAGCATTAAAAGTAATTAAGTCCAAGGCTATCACAATACAGGATGCAAGTCATTCAGAAGGCTCCTACTGGATCTTTCTGGAGTTCTTGTGTTTTCATTTAGCAGTAAGTTGTCTTAAAAACCATGATTTTTTCTCCTTTTTACTATTGCCACTACAAACAAGATGGATTCTACATATATAAAAGAAGAACATGACATGTTCATTAGATAAACATTTTAGAATGCTACCATACCTATCATTTACGAAGGAGTACATCAGCAGTCGCTCCTCAATCACCTTTTTGAACTCTTCTTTCTCATCCAGCAAGTCTCTGTAGTTGTCATTGGATACCACAATGCCATCTGTGTCCACAGCCAGTTTAAGGATGTACCGGTCGTCATAACATATGACACGCTTTCCGCCGATACGCCGTGCTGGAGTGTACACAAGAACCTTCTCCTTCTCTAACTCACTGAGGATGGTTTGATCTGCCAAAGGTAGAGTGAAAAATGTAGGGTATGATAATCTTTATATCATCAAGTGGTGCCAGGTGAGGTCAGTCATCAGTAAAATATCTGATTGTAAATACAAGGGGACTGAGTTCAAGACCTGGCTAAGCCAATATTCTAAATGATATTTAAAAAAGTCAAAGCAACATGACTTAATAATCTCTCACCTCTGATCATAACTGTTCATGTGGGAAAGCAGCCAGCAGATTTGAAAGAATGTTATGTGGTACTGATGAAGAAATACCAGTAGCATGGATAGATACACTGATCGCCGTAATATGACTGAAAATTGTTTAAAATGGCCTAAACCCCAATCCTACCAACAAAGAATCAACAGTTTTTCAGTTGTATAGCCATTCCCAGCTCATTATCGATAGAGGAAGACACCTAGCTGTACTGCTAATAAAGTTAAAGTCAAGTGTGTGAACACAGTATGTAAAGAACATAAAATCTTGTTATTCAGCAGGGGAACTACATCTGATAAAGCGAAAAGATATGACTTAAGGTTTGGGTTCACGTATACTTAAGTGCTTCTTGCATTGAATGCTTAAATTAACTTGGTTCAAACTGAATATATCTTGGACAAAAATTGTAACATGAGTGCATGAAAAATGATATTTCTTTTGTGACATCAGGAAGAAACTAACATTACATTAGCAAAACTGTTTGTGATAAGCAATTTCTGCTTTTGTAATTGCTTGTTTCGTAAATCTCCATCTATATGCAAGAGCATCAATATATGTATATGTCAGAAAATGGGTTTAAGTCTTATTTATGGTAATATTTTATACCTTATATACCAATACCAGTCTCTTTATTGTAAATGCTTGGTTTATTTTTATTATCAAAATACTGCAAATGTATAATCATAAGTTTGCATACCCTTCATACAAGCAATAATTAGTCCTGCATCTTTTATTTCTTCATTTACCCCTTTTTGTCTCAAAGCGTTTTAAAACCCTTTTGTTCACATTCACTTATTCTATCATATCTTCAGCACAACACTTAAACAGCCATTTAACCAAAAGAAACTATGCTTTTGATAAGCATTTTTTCATTTGTCACAATCATTTTGTTATCAATGTCAGGACAATTTTTTTTTTCTTCAAACAAAGAGGCACACTGCTATTGGCTATGTCACAATCATTTTCTTATCAATGTCAGGATAATTTTTTTTTTCTTCAAACAAAGAGGCACACTGCTATTGTTTCGATTTTGGCTATGCATAAAACCCAAAATAGTGGAGGTAGTCATATCATCTTATGAAGCAGACTTTTGAAAAAGTAATAGATCTACATTTCGAAAACACTTTCAAATTTACAAAAATTTCATGCTTGGTGAAGGTTTCTTATTGTCTTGTGTCGCACAATCAAACTTTCCCAACATTCTTACCTTTGATTCTGGAATCGGAGCGTGATGTTTCTTTCCTCCATTGGGGTACGAATACAGTAATATCTTTGTGACCCCGCTGCTTAAACCAATCAACCGCCACCTTTATTCCATGACACGAAAAGGTCTCTTTATTACCATGACTGTACAAATATAAATAGGAAAAATCAAAATACCTACAAACTCCTTGGTAAGGTTGGCTTTTGAATATACAACATTAAACCCTTTCCCAAACAACAAATTTTCGACTGTCCCAAATTGAAAGGGTTTGCAGACAACATTTCAAAATGTGATGAAATTGGAAAATAATCTACTGATAGGGCAGAAAACATTGTGGGAAAAGGAAAAAATGCTCGTTACAGGCAATCTCTCCTTTTCCCACAATGTTTTCTTAAGTCGTCTGCAACAAAGTGGTCAACTGTCGTTATTGTTTGGGAAAGGGTTAACACACCAACAACAACAAAATATTCATTGGAACATCATTCTGATTTAAATAAACGTTTAAAACATAATGTAAAACAAAAGATTGATCATGCATATCGAAATGAATTTAATCAAGAGACTGTAACAATTGTGTGGTAAGTTGTATGGGTATTGAAGAAAGAGCTAAAATCCTCATTTAATGTTTAGATGAGGATTTTAGCTCTTTATTCAATGTATACATGTACAACTTTGGTAAATGTTTTCATTTTAAACCCGGAAACAAATATTTACAAGAGGACCCCCAACATCTCTATAGATAAAATAAACAAATTGGTTATAACTGACATTTGTCTAATAGGTCACATATCTTTAAGTATGATGAAAATACTTTGTCTTAAAATGAATATCAACCTTTTCAATTAACTAAAGGGATAATTTACAAAGCTAAAAGGATTCTTAAATTCTGAATGAGGAAGTCTTGCACAATAGGTGAATCAATCTGTCCGTTTATTATCGTTTAACAAGTGCATATCATATCATGTCCTGCATAATTGCATAAATTATCTAATTTCCCTAACAAACTATATACGCTTCATTAATGGTATCAACAGCAAATATTGGCATATTGGTTGATTTTTGTTGGGACTACAAAAACCAGTGTGACAAAAGGGTTGAATCACTCATTATGGGTGATTTCTCGTTTATTCAAAGTAGTTTCCTAGATCCCTGCAGGAAATGTATTAGAGAGAGCAAATGAAGTGGTGGGTTAAATTTCAAAATGACCCTCATTATGTATCTGAAAGGTTCAGATAAGAGACGTCATGTTCATGCAGTATGCCAAAACTTTACACTAAAACCCTATTTTGTGGGTACTCCTTGAAATCATTTCCTCAAGACAATTCTCAGGAGTACCCACAACATAGGGTGAAGATAGAAATAAAGAGTTTATTATAGGTGAAAACCACATTTATGCCCTTGGGTCCTGAGATATTTGGGATTTGACAGGTAGTGAGGAACATTGTGATGGGCGTCACGCTGGCGTTTTAATGGGATGTTTACATACAGATAACATGTATAACTGACACGAGTCATCCCCCTGTCATACCGTACAAGGGATTCTTTACGAGACTCATTATAGAGACTCCCTACTTCAACATTTGTTTTGCACTTCAGTTGTACAGTAAAACAGGAGGTATACTACAGTCTTTTGCTCACAGTATTTCTAAAACTATTCAGTAAATCTTTCTACAGTAAATGGGTAGAGTACGTAAACTATCTTCTGTACTAACATTCTAGATAAGGGCTGTATTAATACAATTCCTTTTGCTAATATTTTCGCTTGCATCATGATGCTGAGCAGGAATAACAAAATCTGATTTAAAACTTGAACAAAATACCATTTTTATAGAGGATGAGTTCAAGTCTTTCAATAATGTAAAGAATTATCTTTAGTTTTACACTAAGCCAATAAATCAGTGATAATTTTTGGCCCTAAAAATCTCATAAAATTTCCCCAAAACTCATTGCTTTCATTCATTTTTATCATTTTTCTATAGAAAAACCCATTGATTTTTAAAGTTTTGGTAAAAAAACTCATTGATTTAATTTAGAAAAAATCACTGATAAATGATTTACAACTTCAACAAATGTTGTCCCCTTCATTGCCTGAAAAGTGATATGTATGTCATGTTAACACTCTAAACAGTTATTTCATCATAAAGTCCTTTACACAGGAAAAACAGAGAGTTAATGCAAGCCATAGTAACAAAAAGAGCAATGAGAAAATTCTCTCCATGTTACAATGGTTTTCTCTCAATGTCATTTATAGAATAATGTTGGGTTTTTTTTAGTTTATAATTATTAGCCAATATTGCATTTGATTTGAACCAGTCAAGACATCAACATTTGGGGAGAAAAGGTTGTTGTCTAGTTACAATCCCTGAAATGGCAAAGCGGGCATATCTATGCCAAATAAATAAATGATGGCTCTAAAATAGGAAAGGTATTTACCAAAGATAACAAAAAGAGGCGTAAAACAAACATAGCTATATCCTACCTCATTGCTATGTTGCTACCATCGATAATGATATGCCGTAGATTATCAGAGGCATCCTTGGTTTGGTTAGTTGATTCTCTAGTGGACTCTTCTACATCGTCTGAAGGCTGCGATAAACCCTCAACAAAATCAGGTCTCGGACAACTTTCCCCCTGTGAAATGCCGTTCTTAATCAACTCTGATAAAAGTTCGTTCTGACTAGCATCTAATCCCAGTTTTTTCAACGCACGTACCAGATCTGCCTCGTGGTAGCCGAGTTTTAGGGCAAACTCTATTTTAGCCGGATAGTCTGGATTGTTTTGGATTTCCGGAATGTCCTCGTCATCATCTGACGATTCCGATGAGGAATCCTCACCATCGCCGTCTCCTGAAGTCAGGTTGCCATAGTAAAGCATGTCTCTCTGGATTTTTGGATAACCAAAGTCTTGATATGAGTCAATGTTATCCTTTCCAAAGAGACTGTCACTATTCATTTGGCTAAACTGACCTGAATCTACATTTGTTTTCATGAAGTGTTGAAATCTTGGTGAGCTGTCTCTATCCAAGCTGTTTTGTTGCGGTATTTGACTAGGTTGTGTGCTGAGGTATGTTGTATCATCATTATTTAATTCTCGTTCACTATCTGCAGCTATCATGTGCTGTCGGAGCAGGCCTTCAATAATAAACTTTGCGTCAATTATTCTGTTTAAAGGTCCGTATATCTTGATGCCGTTGTCATGCTGTCCTGGGGAAATGATGACCGCCGTCTCCCTTTCAATATCATCTCTGGTTTTTAAGATCATTGTTTGAAGACTGGGATTAAAAGGGATGACTAGAGACGTGAAGTCTTCTCCCTCACCTAGCAAGGAATGGATGTAAACCTGAAAGAATACAAAAACAAATTGATCTAACTACAGGTACATTCCTACATGTATTTCTCCCCATTATGCCCATTTCAACATATCTGAAGCAGATGATTCATGCAGCAATTGTCTTTTTAATTTGAACCAGGCACAGATTCCTGTTTGGGGAAATGGGTTAAAGTATATCATTTTCAGTTCATGCATATTTTCCTAATAATTATAAAAATATTACATTATGGTTCTTTATTCAACACTATTGGTCTGTACACAGTTCTATATCAAAAATATTGTTGTTCATATTATCCCAATAATTTGTACTTTTCATCTTTCCCATTGAAGCTTGGAATGACACAGTCTGCTGTAGAATGTTTTATGGGGTATTTGGTTGAACCTTAAAATTCTTATCACCATTATTAAGGTCAAATACTTCTCTATCTAGGAACAACCACTTGATAAGGAATGCACAGCATAGCCATTTAAAACTCTTTTACCCTTGATGTAAATAGAACTTACAGAGGGTTTAATGCAAGACTACAATAAATGCTTTAGAAACATTAAATTAGTTACAATAACTATTATATTGCATTAAACTCTCGATATATAGGTCCAAATGACCGGTAGGTGTATTTGGGTTTTGAACCAAGTTACAATATTTAAAAAAACTTACAAAAAATCCTATATTGTAGGTACTTAACAGGATTGCCTCAACTTGGCCATTCTTGAATCTTGTCAGGGACTTTTTTCCTTTAATTGGGAAGAGGCCCATGCCTGTTAATTTTGGGAATCTATATCCCTGAAAACACTGAATTGGGAAACCAAAAAGCTGGTGTGACTTGGAATTTTTCAGGAAAACTGCATGATTATTAAGAAATATCCAATTGGGAAGGTGCTTTTTATAGGCCCATGTTAAATAACACAAAAAAGCCCTGCTCATAAAAATCTACAGTAAAAGGTTTAGAAAAGAGATTAAGAATTTCCATATTAATATTCGTCAGCTTTTATAAAAAGATATATATAGAATATCATGTTTTTCTTAAACATATGGGCTAAGCTTGTTTTCTTTTTCCATAGTACTTCAAAAGCTAAAACAGTTTACTTTAAAATATTCATAAAACCCAAATACCTAAAAAATTATCCTATATATTCTTAACTTTCTCAAGAGCTGAAACAGCTTAATTCATTTTGTTTTGCCATGTTTAGTTGGTTTTCTTTCATCACATTAACAAAGATAACCTAAGCTTAACTCCCTGTAAGGACTCAGTCAAACTGGAAATAATCTTACTATCTGAAAGCTGGGAAAATATTATATTAGGCTATAAAGGGACTATTGTTGTGTGAGTAAGGTATCTTAGAAACAATTCATATCACTAGTAGACTATATGGCTAACTCAATACCAACACTTTAAAGATGTTGCAAACCTGTGTTTTCAATGAGTGATTATGAAACAAGCTTTCATACAGCCTTCGGCGCTTTGATTGAAAAACTTGGTACATATACAAATAGTAATTGGATGATCTTGGACCCATTTTGCTAATGTCACATGATTAGACTGTTGGTCCAAGATACTCTTATCCATTTCAATTTTTTCGCAGGGTCGAAATAAAAGATAGTTTTCAACAAAATAAACCATTTAAAAACAGTTTTCTAAATTTGCCACATAAGTGCCCTATCAATTATCTTATTTTTTGCAACACTGTTGATCTATTAGTAATGTCCTATTATTGATAGAAGATATCTGTCTTTAAAAACATTCAAATCTCAATGTGCGAGATAGTCCTTTTTATGAAACATAATTTGGAGAAGAATTCAGAATATGTTCAGGGTAAAGTTTAATGTGACCGTCCAACATTATATATTCATCACACTAGCCTGATAAGGTCATCTACAAATACTCACATCCTTTTAGAGTTGGATTCCCCGATATGGGAAATGATTCTATTCTAAATTCGAAGCAATGACAAACTATACCAATAGCATACAACAAAAACTTCTGAATGGTTAAATCGATAATGGTAAAAGAAGAGAAATTTTAATCATAATTGGTTCTTAAAACTTCTGAATCAGATGCTTCAAAATAAGATAAAAAGTTGTATGACCCAAGTTCATTTTAGTGATCAAGAGGTTGTGTAATGGTATCACAGTGATGTATCAAATTTTTCATACTAAACTTCTCAAAAGAGGTATCTCATAGATTAGGAGTTTAGTCTTTTTAAAGCAAAATATTTTCAATCATCACAAAGTGATTAATAGATAAATTGATCCTGACGAAAAAGAGCGAAAAACTTTGGTACGAAAACAAGTGTCACGCATCTTTCTTTCTCTCACACCTCAGCCAAACTGTCAAGCCACACGGTACAATCGAGATCATTCCCACTGAATAAAAAAATAACAACAAATACACACTTTCGCCTTGACCACGTCTTCCGGTGTACACGAAGTTTCTGGTGAAACCTCACAGGACCACGACCCTCCATTCGTTCTAGTGAAATCAACATGAACACAGAATAACCTCTCCACACGCGGCACGTTCTCTTCTATCAACCCATGTTTACTCTCGATAACCTCGATTAAGTCATCTTCCATCGTATAACAGTAAATACGGTAAATCGAAACCCATCAGTAATTCACAACCGTTATTCCACTCTCAATCATTTATCTTCGTTATGTTTATTTTCATTTTGGTTTGTGCCACTAGGAGTCGCTATCGGGCACCTGTATATTATGGTAGTAGTGAATAGTTATCATGGTTGACGATATCAAAGTAGAGGACGTAATCTTTCTTTCGTTCCCTTTCCGTTAGTTTAGTCGAAATTCAATGACCAAACACTCATTTCAATACAGGAATTATATAATTCAATATAATAACTCTATTTTTACATTTTATCACCTCTTTATTTACATAGTTTAGGTTAAAATCGAAACAGTCTTTGTAGCAGCCGACAAATGCAAGTCTTAGTTTGGCGTAAATTGATTTTGATTTATTAATTATTGTATACAAATAGCAAAACTCTCTTTCTACTTGTCCGTACAAATGAACAAATGTGAACTGATAGGGTATATCCAATAAAAAGTATTTGTCATGTTACGGAAATACCCGAGTTGTTATAATTGTAATGACCCCCTCTCCTCTCCCTATAACCTCGATTTTTGCGTTGGAGTTTTTCTTAGGGTCTCCATGTACATGTACAAAGCGATAATGACAGGCACGTGAGCCCGTTATTTATTGACACATAAATGACTACACGCGACAACCAGACGTATATAGTTAGTCATTAAACGTCGCACTGTAACCTTTTACCCATAACTGCCTTGAATAACTCGATGAATACGACATTAATTAACATTGCATGTAAGTTTATATAGATAACCAAACGGTGTGCGGAAGAATGCCCCTTCATTGAATTAAGTCCTTTCCCCGTTTTACAAGTAAGTCATTTTGACCAAACATAAAAACGAACAACTATAAACATTTACATGGTTTATAACTATAATAACAAAAATGAAACAAAATGAGAATTTGCTCATGGTGAGCAATGTCTCATTTAGTCACCCTGTTCTCAAAAAGGACTTTATTCGTCATTAGTCTAAAACAAAGACCTAGTAAACGGTTACGTCTGCATCTAAAATGACAAACTTATTCAACTGCTTTTTTCTTTATCAAACAAGAAATAATGCCTCCTAAATGGAATTAAAAGACTCATCATGTTTGTCTTAAACAAGAGTCATATGCCTTTTAGGCCTTTAACCAAACGGTTAACTGGACATAAATGCTCTTATTTCTTCCCTCATTTCAGTCTCTACTAAACATGTAGGCTGATTTATAAACTTCGGATGATGTCAATGAGGGTCATATACAATAATTTGACTAAAATATAAGTTCACTGGCCTTATTGTATCAGAACCTAGTTCTTTTAAACGGCGTTATGCACCAATTCTTTTTATTCAAAAATCACATAAGTACAACTTACTTAAAACTTATTCATATGTTGTGTATGAGATAGAAAACCTAAATCCTTGTAAATTGAATAATGATGTAGATTATTTGTATTCATAAAATGAAATGAATGGGACTCTGTTGAAAGTATATGGAAAAAATAAAGCGTTTAAACGGTTTCTTTTATCTGCAACATGAATGTGTCATATATGATCCAGCACATGCCAATAAGAAAGGGTGAGAAATGTATGAGTTATCTAGTCCTATGTAACTTTAAAAGATCTGTGGTGTTGGGTTTTTTCCACAGAAAACATGTCTTCCTAAAACGATTGAAATCTCAATATGTGTGACAGTCCTTTTAAAACGCTCCTTTTAAAACTCTTCATTTGAAACGGCCATAGAAGGACCGAAATGCGATTACGGTTGAAAGGGTTAAATCATTTTGGTCATGCCAGGAACCGGAAATCGAGGGTAACAATAGCTTCCATCACGGTACTCTGGGTAATAAAAATACACTTTACGATTGTGTAAGTCAGTTCTAGTCGGAAAATTGTAGTGCAGTTTTGGACATACAGATGACATTGATATAAAATGAGTTTGGTATTAAACTGTCAGCAAACAAACAAGTAGGTGCGATGAAACCCTGACTAAAACCAAGGACCGAAACTCTTCACCCGGTTAAAATTGCATCCATCATGCAGCCTTCTACGCAATGATGATAGCATTGCAAGCCAGGTACAGTTCGAAAAATGGTAGTGTTGTTATGAACGTACAGATCGCCTTGATATAGTTAAGTGCGGTATCAAACCGTAGACAAACAATGACGCGAAGGAATGGGACATGTTATTTCAAGGACCACACATATTTGGTGACAATTATTCCCCAAGAACAGCGACCGTTCCAAGGCTGTTTGTTGTTTTCAAAATTTGTTTAATTATCCGGAGTTCGTATCATGTAACAAAAATGGCTCCTTTCAAACAAAACTTTTTATAAGACAGTTTAAAAAATGGCCTGTTTTCATTTGTTTGTGTTTATGTTCTGGAAAACATTGTGGGAAAAGGAGAATTTGCTCAAGACGAGCAATTTTTCCTTTTCCCGCACTGTTTTCTGCCGCTTCAGAAGATTATTTTTCAATTTTATCACATTTTGAAATTGCGTCTACAAACTCTTTGAATTTGGGATAGTCGATAATTTGGCGTTTGGGATAGGTTTAAGCACCACGACTCTTGACAAATGAATGCTTTGCAAAATCTTGCACATCTGTTTATAAACATAATTAGCCAATTTATTTCATTCTCAGATAATCAAAATTAAGCGTAACTTACTAATAGTTTGTAAAATATGTTCCGGGATATGTTGTTACGTATAATTAATTCAAATTCTATTCTATTCTACTAATTAGTAGGGATGTTCGTATTGGGATTGCTTTGAAACAATCATACACTTTAGATGAGTTCATGTACCAACAACACACGGATTCGGCGACATTTGTAACGATATTGTTGTTCCTTTAAAGCTGTCAATGATTGATGAGTGAATTGAAGCCGCTTTCAACAATATTTAAGTTATATCACGACCCTGAATATATATTTCTGTGACGAACGCACAAAGAAACAAGAATAACACACATATAGGCCTATGTGGTGGAAATGACACAAATTGACGAGAATGCACAGAGAAGTCGTTAACAAATCTTTATATTGAAGGCATAAAATCTTACCAGTTGATATACACTTATAAGAACCTCAGTTTGTTCCATTTGAGAAATAGTCCTGGTGTTTATAAGATTCACCATCGTGCACTCTATATATACTGATCATTGATGATACGGAGAGTAAGGTTGTTTTAATTATCGAGTCAATCCCGATCCGCATAGAATAGCTGTTCGGTATGAAGTCGAAAATAGGAGTAAAAAAACAATAACAGAACTCCATATTTTCTCACGTAGTCGCGCACGCTGCAGAAATCATATGTAGAAACCACAGTGACAAAAGGATAAGTTGCTCGTAATAAGTAATCTATCATTTATGGCGCAATGGATTCTGCCAATTACCATACATGAATCCCACTGCTTTCTTGAAATGTTTTGTCGTCTGCGGATTGTTTCTTCAATTTGAACCAATCGCAAATTCTCGTGTGGAGAATTCGGTTATGTCTGGCATCTACATGGATATGAATACGGAGCATCGCAGTTGTTCAATGATTGTCGATGGATTGAACAGGATTGTTGTTATTTTTTTTTTAATAGTTATCAGCACATATTTTAGTTCAGTCGTAACAAGACGATCAGTGTGTACATGTTCCCATGCTTCAAGAAAAGGTATGGGTAACGGTTGCGTTCTTATCATACAATCAATCTTGTTTTTAGCGACCACTTGAAGCTCTCTATGGCTTTCTTAAAACAGCTCTTACTTGACCTCTCTGAATGACTGATGTCTGTATCAGACCGCTTGTTGTCTTAAACACCACAAGTACGTCTCTTTTACTATAGTCGCTTAATACAAGATAAACTTACAGTCAGATTCCATGGCTTAGGTCCTTAACGAAACGTGAAGTTTTCTATTCATCTACCCAAAATGTAAAGAGTTTGCAGGCGGCATAAAATCGAAATATACGCAATTGGAAAGAATGTACCTAAAGGTATTATATCAAAACTGATCATGGAAAATACATTTTTCTTAAACGTGAATCGAAGAACAATGCCTCTTTAAACTAGACTGTTTTCAATAACAGATGTCAATACAATGCAATATAAAATCTTTATTTCACTCAATTCCTTTTACAGAAGACATGAGGCTAGAATAACATGAAACATAATGTAAACGAGGCGTCTGCTTTGTAATTCTCTACCCCTATTTCTACCTCTCTATCTCTTCCTCTATATCGTCTTTCATATATCACTATCTCCCTATATCACTATCTCTCCATTTGTCATTCCATTGACAAAATACATATGGTAACGGTTTTAAAGAGGAAGTTTAAGGAAAAACTTGAATCAAATGCGTGTTAAACGAATAACAAAACAATACTTTTTTTTTCATCTATTTAGTTACTCATACAAAGTACGTATTTGCTACGATGGGTTTGTATGTTTGTTAACGTAAACGATCGTGTTCTTTGTGGTTTACACATTCAAATCATTGAATCTTCATCCTTCGGTTAGCCACATAAAGTAGGTTTTTGATCACACAATAAGGTATTTGCACTTTAAGGAGTGAGAGCAAATGATGTATGTACTTTTCTAGGTAGTTGATACATGCACCTAAACGTGCACAACATGTGATTTACGTCAGAGCTATGTATATGTATCGAGCAGAAATGTAAAAATGATTTAATATTAGCCGATGGTAGCGCATTTTGGACAAATGCATTTAACTGGATTTTATTTGTTCATTCATTCGTTTGATTGTTCATCAGCTCATTCATTAATTTCATTTCATTCATGTATTACGAAATTTGCAAGCAACCACTATGTATATAATCACAAGACATTTGGCTCGATTTTCCCCAAGCAAATTCATATCGTTATCCATTCGTTCGTCCAATCATGAGTAAATGTATTTATTGATATGTACAAATTATTCATTTTATTTATCTTTTCTTCGAATAATTAATTAATTCATACAATTATTCATTAATTCATAAATTCATAAATTCGTTCATTCGTTCGTTCGTTCGTTCATTAATTCGTTCGTTCGTTCGTTCGTTCGTTCGTTCGTTCGTTCGTTCGTTCGTTCGTTCGTTCGTTCGTTCGTCCGTTCGTCCGTTCGTTCGTTCGTTCGTTCGTTCGTTCGTTCGTTCGTTCGTTCGTTCGTTCGTTCGTTCGTTCGTTCGTTCGTTCGTTCGTTCGTTCGTTCGTTCGTTCGTTCGTTCGTTCGTTCGTTCGTTCGTTCGTTCGTTCGTTCGTTCGTTCGTTCGTTTGTTCGTTCGTTCGTTCGTTCATTCGTTCGTTCGTTCATTCATGTCATTTCCTCTCACTCGACAGATATATTGGATTACTGAGCAGCATTGACAGATGCTTTGGTTTTAGCAATGATTGAATTCTGTTGAAAACGGTGTACAACTCCTTACACAACCCACCGACATGAAGACGATTATTGGTAAATCATGAATCGTAGTTTCTATTTACGTCAGGGCCTATTAAGGTTTCATGATACTTACGTCAATAATTAAATTGGTTTTACCCTTAACATGTAAAGCTAAACACGGTAAATATGTAAACCTTAGAAGTGTATTCCCACGATTTCAACGCAACTAAGAGAAAAGGAATATCTGTTTTTGACTGTTTTGTGTTGGAAAAAGAAAATAGCCCATTTGAGCTACAGAGGACACTTGTAAACGATCCAATGAAAAAGGAAAACTCATGTTGTTGAAGAAAGGAGGAATTGCTCATATCAATAACGGATGACAGCAACTTCTTCAGTTTCAGTTGATCGTGTTTTTATTTCTTTGGCTTTCTGTTTGTAGAAGTAGTTTGATTTAGTCACATTTAAGCCTATTTGTCGAAGGATGAACCCTCCGCCCCAAAACGACTACAAAAATGAATCGGTACAATATGTATTTTTAAACACGCATGTAGTATCAAACAGTCCGGGATAAATCCCCGCTAGCGGTTTATCAGTTTACAGCGAAGATTCCGTCTACGAGACATCTATCCCCTTCCAAAAACTATCGGGGAACCGTGAACAAGTGAAATGTCTCCGAAATGTAAAACAAGAAATGGTTGAAGTAGCGTTAAACCTCAAAATAATCGGCGTTTGTTTTGTGGAGAAAATTAAAATAGCACATACCTGTAGGATGCAGAACGCATCTGTTAAGTGTCCAGGTCTTATTCCAAAGTAACCGTGGCTTTAATTCATATGTATCGCATAAAATAAATCTGTAGGCAAACTATGAACTAACTACAAATTACATCTAGTATAAACTTTATAACTATAATGTATCATACACTTATACAAACAATTCCTTTTTCATTGAATCCAATGACTTTAATTTGTATAAAATAAATAAACATTGCCTTCTTGATACGTGTACAGTCAAACTACAAGTAGCTGAACGAAAATACGGAAGCAGTGTTTTGTTCTCAAATTCGTACACTACTTCTAAATATAGAACCAAACGTGACCGGCGGTCTTGTCTCAAACACAATAAATCATGTTAACGCGTTATAAATAGACTAGTTGGAAATCGAACATGGAACAATATGCACGTCTGTCGACCAACAAGATAATAAACTAACATCTCTTTTAACGGGTAGACAATTATAGAAGAAAAACGACATACATATTATACACATATATACTTTTATTTTGTCCTTTCTTTATACAAAGAGGGCTAAGGGTCGTACAGGCGAAGTAACAGGTTTACCCTATTTACGTTCCAGATTTAGCCTAGAATCGTGTATATGTGGTCAAATATACTTGTCTGCTCATTTAAACTGATAACCACATCAGTGCTATTTATATATTTAGAAAGAGAGAGAGAGAGAGAGAGAGAGAGAGAGAGAGAGAGAGAGAGAGAGAGAGAGAGAGAGAGAGGAGAGAGAGAGAGATAGAGAGAATGAGAGAGAGATAGATAGAAAGAGAGAGAGAATGAGAGAGAGATAGATAGATAGAGAGAGGGAGAGAGAGAGAGAGAGAGAGAGAGAGAGAGTGAGAGAGAGAGAGAGAGAGAGAGAGAGAGAGAGAGAGAGAGAGAGAGAGAGAGAGAGAGAGAGAGAGAGAGAGAGAGGGAGAGAGAGAGAGGGAGAGAGAGAGAGAGAGAGAGAGAGAGAGAGAGAGAGAGAGAGAGAGAGAGAGGGAGGGAGAGAGAGAGAGAGAGAGAGAGAGAGAGAGAGAGAGAGAGAGAGAGAGAGAGAGAGAGAGAGAGAGAGAGAGACAGAGACAGAGACAGAGACAGAGAGAGACAGAGAGAGACAGAGAGAGACAGAGAGAGACAGAGAGAGACAGAGAGAGACAGAGAGAGACAGAGAGAGACAGAGAGAGACAGAGAGAGTGTACTTCATACATGCATGTTATTTTGTCATTTTATCGTGTGCATTTTGAATAATATCTTTGTACGAACAGAGAGGAAATTTCTTCTTATATCACACTGGATTGTATATACTTTCAATTGGGTGAAAGATGGATGCAGTGCCATATCAGCATGTACTTAAATCACTGACCAATCCGATGCGCTTATCTTGAATGGAATTAAAGGTACAGCTGATACTATTTCGATTGGAAGCGTTTAAAAAGGATGATGTTGGACGTAGATTCTCTTGAATAGTATCTCTATGGGAACGGTGTCAAACGTCTCGGTAAAACCGAAACCACCTACCTCCTTATTTGGATGAGTGAAATACACGACTTTTTGGTTAAACACTAGCTATATTTAATATTAGAATGTGCCGAACCCTAAAGTTCACACATTGGCATTTGCGTTAACTATCCTGCGAGTATAGACATTTAAAAACTTTATTTTTCAACACATGTCTAAAAAATGTGTAAAAGCTAATTTCTTTATAATTTTTTTATTCGTATTTTAATCCAATGAGTATTACTCGGTAACATGGTCATTCTTCAACATATCTTGTTAATTCTGTTATCTTTTTCATATTACTGTATATTACTCGAACCATCATAAGGGTTAACTCTTCGTTTATTTAAGCTCAGACCAGAAGTCTAATTAGAGACGATGCTTCTCGTGGATCGGACAATTTGGGGATATGGCAGAAAGGAACATTTTTGAGTATTTGATTCCCTGAACACAAGAGGCGAAAAGTGGCGACCCGAACTGCACATACTGATCAGGAATTATACTTGACGCATAAAGCGATTAGCGCTTTTTTGTCCGTGAAAGGCTTTTACGCTCTGATTCCGATTTAGAATGCCATTGTTAACCTATAGACTGATTTACATTTAACTTTATTATAGCTATTTCCCTACCGATATTACCGAATTTTGAAGAGAACAGTTACTTTTGATGTGTTCTGGCTAGTGTGTATTTCGACTCTCGTGAAAATAACAGGGGGTCTTTAGTTATCATGGGGTCAGTACTATAATTCGAGTATGTAATAATTCTCTTTTGTCACATTGTTTTTATTTTATACATCACTCGTAGATGATTTATAACGAATGTATAGTATTTCTATGAAGACTTGTGTTACAAGCAGCGTCTGATTGGTGGGTATTTTGAAGTAAATACGATGATTCGGGAGTTGAGTTAACCCAGATTTCAACAATCTGTTCAGTTATAACTCGACCGCAGTGCTTTTCACCTTATACTGTACGAACGAATATATTTTCAAGTTCAGATGCATTAATTGCATATACATTTATCGAAAAAAGTGGCAATCCCCAACAACGAAAATAATCAAGATGATAAAAAATTCCACTAAAAGCCCTGATAACATCGTTAAAAAAAACGATGAAATGACATATATCAAATCCACCAACCATATAGCATATATCAAATCCACCAACCAGAAACAACGATGAAATGACATATATCAAATCCACCAACCAGAAACAACGATGAAATGACATATATCAAATCCACCAACCAGAAACAACGATGAAATGACATATATCAAATCCACCAACCAGAAACAACGATGAAATGACATATATCAAATCCACCAACCAGAAACAACGATGAAATGACATATATCAAATCCACCAACCAGAAACAACGATGAAATGACATATATCAAATCCACCAACCAGAAACAACGATGAAATGACATATATCAAATCCACCAACCAGAAACAACGATGAAATGACATATATCAAATCCACCAACCAGAAACAACGATGAAATGACATATATCAAATCCACCAACTATATAGCATTTAGGAGAAAACGTCACTGTTTAACAACTGGATGATTGCATAAAGCGCCGTTAACACCAGAGATTGTTTGGGTTTGATAACTCCCGTAATAGACCATATATATCTCCATACTTCTCAATTGTTTAACTCGAAAATAACCTATGCTGCTTTTGACAAATATTTCCGTCACCAGTTCTTTAAAGATATGGTTCCAATGCCATTGACCGCTTCTGCCGTTAAGGACGTCATGGGACAGCAGCCCTATTGAACTTTGGTCAGGGTATTGACCGAGTTGGGGCTTCGTAATTAAAACCGTTGTATCCCAAAATGAACTTGCAACCGACTGAGCAATCGGTACACAGTGTATTGAATCAAACACACCTCCCAAATCAATCGCAAAACTTACTACCATATACCCGTATATTTGTTCAATTTCTTTTTACAATGTGCAAAAAGCGTTACGTCGAGGGTTCACCGTTTTAAATGTCGTTAAAACTTATTTACTTTACATCGATCGTGACGGAAGCATGAGGCTTACTCAATTCACTCTCGATGACTGATTCCTGGATACATGACCAGGACTCGAGCCAATCTGTGGGTTATCCGGGCATTTTCACCTCAAAATCGAACCCATGACTCTTGGTACGAGAGGTCGAATCTGTACCACTGCATCGCTGTCGCCCGCAGTGATGGATGAGTTCGAGTCTTTCACTAAACCATCGATATGCTGTAAAGAGTTATTTTTGAAGTCGGTAAATATAGAGTTGTCACGATCAGGCTAACCTTCTAGAACGGGTCGATAACCGATACGAGTGGTGAGGAAAGGGGGGAATTCGTTACTGTCACGTGACCAAGCCGCGGCGGCGCAGGAACAGACCTGTCCGTACCCCGCTGTGGGAGGTTGTGGGTTCGAGACAAAGCTGAGTCATACCAAATATCTCCTAATGGACAAGTTGTAACGGTCAACCTTGTCCGAGAAAAAAATGGACAACCTCCAGGGTCCAAAGTTCGAGCCCAGTCACCGCTGATGTATGATTGAACTTCGGCATGACACTTCAAACCTCTTGTCTAGGACGGGTGTTTCCAAGGACCCCGTGTTCTATGACCAACACCATGGCCAGGCAGGACCATAGCGAATGTAAGAGTGGGTTGAATTAAGGATAATGGATCTATGAAGTTTTAATTCGATATTACTGAAATAATGTTAAATCGCGTTAGGTTGAATACATGACTGAAGGGGGGAACCATTTGTATGTTGCAAATATTTTGCAACAGACGACACTTATCTTTTTATTTATTTATGTGGGACATCTCTTCAACATTATTCCATAAGTCAGCCGGGAGACTACATGACATGAAAATCAAAATGTCGTTACCTTTGAACTCATGCGGAAAGGGGGCCACGTGATTCAAGAAAGTGCACTCTAAGGCCCCTAGCAGACGATTTTTAAACCAGTCCAGTCACAGCTTTGAAAAAAATTGGTATTACTGTTTAATCTTCAATAACACCATTGTGAGACAAAGACATATATGTAAATCATATTTTTCTGTTCCTACACATAACTCTGTTTTACATCAAACACACACTTTCCAGTTGGTTTTCAATTCAAATGACGTCAGAAAATACGTTGATGTTTGGTGAAATACGATATTTAATTCAATGTGTTCCGTCCAGAAATTGGATCAATTTTTTATCACGATCTTGTCGGTTCAACCTTGGAGTATCGGATATCCACCGACACGTGACATCACGTCCCTTTCTCCAATATGGTCGTTCGTGACAGAACCGAGTTGAAATTGACAGCGATAATAGACGACACGACATGCTGAAAACTAATCGAAATTAAAAAAAGGATTTGGGAATAGACCTTGGTGATATAAGAATAAATTGCGTTTTTAGAGATTATAGTCGTTTTGTCACTGTATTTTCTTGAGTATATGCAGTATCTAAGTCAACACGAGGTATTAATGAATAAGGGATTAAACATTCACCTCATATACAGACATATACAAACAATTCTAAACAGCAGATTGAGGAAAACATAAGTGACAAATGGAGAGATTGCTATCTACAGGCGATTTGTCCTATTTTCTAACAAAATGTTACTTTCAGAAAAAAGTGTGACTTTGACGTTTAATTATATACAAGTAGTTGTTACAGTATTTAGATGTCGTCGTCCGATTCCCCATTCCCCAATATACGGATGTGTTGCTGGTTAAAATCGACGGCAACAGCAGACTATAACAAAGTTACTGTTTCAATTAACTGTTTCATTCTCTCAGTACATACAAGTACAAAGCATAAGCCTAAAGTATGTATTCAACCAGAAAAATATGAACGAAAAATTTAAATCGATATTGATTTGAAACCATGGTGACTGAAAGAGAAGTTGCTTGTCACAACCATTTCCAACTTTGGTCACGTTTGTCTTTGTTTTAGATGCGTCACAGCGTGATATCAAAGAGTAAGGGATACAATGCTAATTGTATGCTTAATTAATTGCCTCGCAGCCTATAATGTGCTATTACTTCGTGGTGTTTACATATTACATCTCTTTGCGGCATCTGCTGAAGAAGACTTTAAGAACCACTTTGACAGAGGGATAAATTGCTCCCTACTAGCATTTCTTTCTTATGTCATGTGGTTCTTACCAAATATCATATAAGGAAATTCATTATTCGGCCTGCTTTTAAAATAAAAGTCAGACAGAGTATTTGCCATGTAAAGTATCGCACTATCGTGTACTGCTTTAAAAGTCGGACATGCTACCGACTGGGCCAATCAGAAATTATTTTAAAATTCACGTAATGAAAGGTCGGTGTACGATTCTTTAAAGCCAACAAATCGGCTAATAAACGCACACATATGCGATCAGTCTTCGTTTCCATCCATACGTACATATCTCCAACTGGCCAAGCTCGTTTATTCACACGGAACTATCCAGGACATCACATGACCCGGAAGTATTTCGATGAGGTGTGACACCGGCAATAAGATTGTTGACAGCGGTACAGGACTTTCTCTTTCACCAATCTTATCTCTTTTAAATCGGCCACGTGTAAGGTCCCAATACGGGCACGTTTCGAATTCCTAACTTATTCCTAACTTATTCCTACATACGCGTGTGGTTTATCACACAAGTAGGATAATAGTACAGAAACCTTCACCTTTTACCAAACGCCAGATTTCGGCTGTCTCAAGAGATTGCAGACTACATTTCAAAATATGATGAAATTGGAAAACAATCTTCTGATAGAGTAATTTTTTCTTTTCCAACAATGTTTTTTAGAGTTGTCTGCAACAAACTGGTCAAATGTCGTTATTGTTTGGTAATGGGTTAAAAGTGGCTTTGTCACTGATCAAGATTTAGGGTCCACTCCTTTAAGGTTTATTGTCGTCGACGGTGAAAATGACGACACGGTTGTTTTTACATAAAGCTAGAATTATGATTGCTTCGCAACCCCTTCAACGTTTGGTAAAGAAAACGCACACATATTTTGAAAAGATATTAAACTGTTGAAAATGTCGTCAACAGAATTGATAAGTGCGTCGAAACAACAGATAACGAAATGAGTCGTCTTTCTAATCACGCGTTACGAGTAATGTACGTTAGAGAGTACAGTGTAGTCACACGGCTATTTATAAAGCGGGTTTTCCAGCACTAACCACTGAAACGCATGGCATCTTGATCCACTTTATAAAGTAATCAAGTTTTCGGTTACTTCATAATGAAAAGAAAAATGAAATGGTCGTACTGGCAGTGATGAGGATTGTTTAAATCGTTTTTTCCTGATTATATAACAAAATCCATAAGGTGCGCCCTAAGATACGTACTACTCCATTAACCATATAACCTTACAATGAGGAGTGTTGCATCAAACTCTAGCAAATCCTGCGATTCTATTAAAGGTGCTTGTTCACAGATGCGAGGAAATTAAGAATTGATTTCTTTAAAACTGCACAACAGCTGTGTTGTGTTACAACCCGTTTTGCAGTAAAACCGTTTCGCAATAAATGTATTGCGAAGCAGGATTCATTGCAAAACGGGTTGTAACATCTGTTATATGATACGCACTGCAGAATAGTCATTGGAATCAAAATTAGATTGTTTTCAATTCATTAACATGTAGTTTAATCCAAATGCGTGACATCGCTTTTGAGATCTACCGCAAAGAAACTGTATTTACTCAGATAAATTAACGCTTCCTGAATAAGTAGTCTTTTAATACATCTAGCTACTTTTAATTGTATATAAAATAACATAAAATGGTATTGTTTCAACGACATTTTATTTTGACTTTCAAATTTTCTATTCTGTGAATAATCACTTTAAAAGGAACATCGATGGTTTTCACCCGACGGTCTTAGAAAAAAGGTAACGTCACGAAGGACCCGGATTTGGTGAGGGAAGTCTTCTAACAAACCTTTCGGTGGTCGTCCGATCGGTATGTTCCCTCTTGGGTTATCGAGTCCATTTCACCAACGTATGGTTTATATAGCGTGGTTGTTCACGTATGTGTATTGTTGGTTCACGTTTCCCTGTTCAATATCGAATAGTTTATGAATGTTTATCTTTGAAGTAACTTGAATACTAACGACACAGTTTATAAGAACATTACACGTTCTTCCTACTATGACAGTAATGATCTGAGGATTTGTACAGCTGGCACTTGAGCGGTTTTCGAAGGCTGACTAGTAGTTATATTGTATAGACGACTTCGAAGATGTCTACCAGGAATGTCGTATTTTAGACGGGATCAATTTAAATCTAGACTTCTGCATGTCAACACTCGAGCACGTCATTGTTTTGTCTTTAGTTTTTCGTTGTTTTAACCATTTTTTCAGTCACAATGCAGCTACCCATGTGCCTCGTTATTCTTCAGCCGCAGTGATTGCTATCGCTTTCCAAGCCAATGATTACCCTTTGACATGTACACATTGGCTTCATGTAACAATAAACATACAACGCTAACATGTCCCTTGTAAACCTCGCCATTGTTTTAAGATATTCTGAACAAACGACAACAGAACAAATTATCATACTTTCAAACGATATGAGGATTTGGTTTTATCCGAGTTAAAGAAAAAATTACAACAGATTACAAAATATGGAAACCAGAACAGTTTGTATTTGAAATACATTGTATTCCAAAAACCATTTGGACAGCAATCATTGCGATAAACTAATATACTCTAGAACATTTAATCAATGTGGTTTCTAAAGTTTACTTGAGTATGTTAGGTAAAATCGCGGTATCATGGGGAAAATGATTAAGAGTCGTCTGCAGGAAGTGTCGCGTTTTGGGAGGAGCTTGTCAACCCCAAACAAAAACATGGTAAATACGTGCACAATAAAACCCGCCCTTGTTTCAATCTTTGACAGACAACAGCAAAACCGGATCTTCAAAGTCATGTAATCTGTCCGAGTAACAGAATCGTTGAATAAACAGTGAAGTCATTGAGGCAAAGGGGAATATTTCCTCATTTAATGATCGTGGTTGTCATGTGTGCTTGAAATTGTTTTGAAGGGAGCAATTGCACTTGATAGTTTCAAGGGTCGTGCCAGGCCCAGTGGTTGGATGTGTTCGTATTAAAACTCAGAGGTCCCTGGTTCAAGCCTCTGCAGTACCGTTGGTTTCTCGGGAGTCTCCTTTGGAAAGACCCTTCAGAGCTCCAGCCTGGTACTGGTGAATCCAGGACACCTGTAATGTAACCGACAAACATTCTTGGACAATCAAGGACACCTGTAATGTAACCGACAAACATTCTTGGACAATCCAGGACACCTGTAATGTAACCGACAAACATTCTTTACACGGCGGCAAGCTCCATATAAACAAATCCTAAAGCTTTAATTTTCGTTTGTTATCCTTTCAAAACTAAAAATCTTTAAAAGTACAAATAACGAAATCAATCCCCGAACATTAAAACCGACATTGCGAAACCGTTGTGATAGAATAAGACATTGTTCACTGTCTACAAAATTCTTCAACTTGTATGGAGGTTAAAAACCTAATTTCACTTAGAAAATGTTATTTCTAATATTGTCCAACTGTTGTGTGCTATTCCTTTCCAAATCGGACTCTCCTTCTTACATGTTATTTTAAGCGTATGAAACCGTAACGGGCTTTGCACTTTCATCACAGTAGTTTACTTTATTTGTTGTTTGCTGCAGGTACGCTTCAGTGAGTCGTTAGAAAAGGAAGAGGTAGACGCATCTCTTAACCCTTTACCAAACGCCAAAATTTCAACTGTCCCAAATTGAAGTTTGCAGACGACAATTCAAAATGTTATGGAATTGAAAAAAAAACTTCTTATAGGGCAGAAAACGTTGTGGGAAAAGGGGAGCTTAACTAGCAATTTCCCCTTTCCCACAATGTCTTCTTGAGTCGTCTGCAACATACTGGTCAAATTTCGTTAATGTTTGGTAATGGGTTAAGACGTATTGGTGAAAAAGGAAGTTTAACTGTCTCAACCCGCAATAATGGTTAATTTCATCTAAATATATATACATTTGAAATATGATATTTTGCGCCTTAGACCTGAGTTTACAATTAATCTTTCTGTAGTCTAATGTTGAAAGTATCACGCTGTGCCTAGTTCACTGCACGAAAGGGATAGAGTAACACGCAGTATCTCATCTGACCATTTTACACTGTGTGACTTTCGTGAGTCGGGGACACGAGTTGTTAGAGATGAACAACACTTTAAACACGAGTCGCCTCCGGGTAAAACAACCAACCTTTTAGATCTAGTGTTTAAAAGGTTTTTTTTTCTCCTCGTTAATACCTTAACGACAGCCTTGACATTGTTTCTAACTGTATCGTATCTTATTGTATTCCTTCAACCCTTTTCCAAACGCCAAATTTTCGACTGTCCCAAATTGAAAGAGTTCGCAGACGACATTTCAAAAAGTGATGAAATTGAAAAATAATCTTCTGATATGGCAGAAAACATTGTGGGAAAAAAGGAAATTGCTCATTAAGAGCAATTCATCCTTTTCTCATAATAATGTTTTCTAGAGTTGTTTGCAACAAATTGGTCAAATGCGTTATTGTTCGGTAATGGGTTAAGAAGTAAATCATGTATCAATATTACTCCTCTGATATTTGTTAAATGGTGTCAGCTAATTTGTTAGTTTTCATACAAATATTTCATTGTGATAAGTGGTTTATAGACCTAATGTGTTCTATGTACATGTGTACTGTAACTCTGAAGTCAACGTCTGGTCTGTACTGATATATTCTTATGTTAAGAGGATTTACAGACGAGCACAAGCAACCGTTTATCTTATCTTTTTTTACTTTTACTGCGAAGCAAGTTCTTAAAACGATTTTTAGTCTTTCTTGATGCTTCTTCCTGGGAACTTAATCAGTACTCGCGCCATATGTAGATTAATGATAAGTCGTAAAGTGGACCCTGTTTCTCGCGGGATTCGAACCCACGACCGCTGACCTCCAACCAACAACCTATGCACATTCAATGTGTTAAATATCAATGTTTGAATAAATAGAACTTCTTTTTTTTCCATTATACAGTACTCCTTAAAGTCGTCAAAGGGAAAATCTTAGCAAGGTAATCATTTCTAACAAAGGTGAAATTCTATGTATCGTTTACATTTATGTTCATCATAGTTTAACTTCACTAAAATTAAAAAGTGTCATTTTCCGTAGAGTATTTGTGACTGTAACAAATCAAATAACACGATAAAAATAGCTGTAAAGAATATCATACATTTTTTCAATGATGTTGGGTTGAAACAATCGTGAGAAAAAGATGAACTGATTATTATTGACACAGTGATTTGTAAAATCATCAGTAGAAAATGCGGTAGAGTGTGATACAGTTGAATAATGAAAATCAACGTCATTTCGGCGTTTTTCCTCGCTTATTTCATTTTCATGTTCGAGTAAACCAATCTCTATCTGGAATGTATGGGGAAATATTGCAATAAAAGGATAAATTACTCGTGTTTTACCCCTTGGCACAAGGGAAATGTTTCATCATTTTCTGAGCCTAATATGTCGTTTGTTCGAATTCACAAGTTTTACATACTTAATAATCCTTTGCCAAACGAAAAATGTCGACTGTACCAAACTGAGAGACTGTCTCATTTTTTACCGATTTTTCCTGTTCTCATAGTAATTTCTAAAGTCCTCGTCAACAAACTAGTAAACCGACGTTATTATTTGGTAATGGGTTTATATAAAGAGTTCATACATTCTGTATTTTTCAGAAACAACTCATAAACATATTGTTTTTAATATATATTATATAAAGAGGCCTTTGTCTACAAAATAGAATTATATTTATTCATTCGACCCGCAAGCATGATCGTCCTTGTCAGATTTCACCCATACCTAGAACATGTATTAAGACAACCGACACTCAATATAGGTATAGAGAATGTGCGCTCTTTAATCTATTCTCAATGTAAGATTATTGGATTATTCCAAATAAAAGTAACGTCCGACAACAAATGATAGCTCGCTAAATATAAATTCTCTTCGTGAAAGTAGGTCGAAGTCATCATGACAAATTGCTCATCGAAAGCAATTACAATGTAATCCTTTTGTTAAGATTGTTTCTGTGTTCTTCTGCAACAAGTGTGATGGCAAAGTTAGGTATTATGGGGTAAGGAGTTTCTCTATTTGCGCATTAATTCTTATCGGGTTACCTGAAGATCCACCACCCACCACGAAAAGAGCAAATAAACATGGATAACGGAAACATGACCTCAGCGATATTGTGGATAAAGTACCGAATTGAAATTCACAAAGCTCTTCTCCGTGAGAATTCTAAACACGGTAGCAGTCATTTGGGTTTTCATGGCAGCTAGTCTCCCGACTGACTTACGTTGTACCGATGGTTCTAGAAGCTCGAATGGGCATGTAGGCATTGAGTCGTCATCCATACCATACGAGTCGAGCGTAACACCACTACTAAAATACCGATAACATGATGTTAACCGAAACAACAATACTAAACACATAAACAATGATAAACCAATAGGTCGACGTACCGAGCGGCAATCGTGCTGGCGCGGTGGTCAGTGGCAAGGATTTGAGACTGAATGACCATGGTTCGATTTCCGATGGTGCTGGTGATATATCATCATTGAAAAGGGGTTTGAACTACGATCATATACAATACTAGCCGAGAACGTTGGCATGAACACGTGAATGTGTCTAGAAAGGTGTTCGTAGAGCATCATACGACATTGTCTCAGCAAACGTTTCTTTTCATTATTTAGCGAACGAAAACGAAGTTTTATTTTTGAGCGGTATTACATACGATGGACCACATAGGCAAATAATAATGGCTAACGTGGATATAATCGTTACTTTCTGACAAATCTTTCTTGGTTCTGTAACAAATACAAAATAATTAGAATCAAGGAAGACACCCTTTTCCAGGATTATGCTCCTTTCATGCATATAGAATGTATGTGGATTGAAGGATCCGAATTGTACATTGAACATTTTATTAGCACATTAAGGCATCTGGCCCATAATAATGTCATTGAATTATAATCATCATAGTTATCAGTGCCTGAAGTAACAAAATCAATTTTACCAACTACTTGTATTAAACACTTAGATAGCTTAAATAACTTTAACAATAATAAAAACTTTCAAAGATATCAGTCTATGAAAGACAAAAAAATATAAAAAGAAATTGTACCAACAACTTAGAAAACTTATATAATGATGCATGACACCCATTGAAAGATTATCATAGTATAAAATACCTGAAATAATTAAAGAATACAGAAAAGAAAAAAAACACCGTGGAAACATTAAATCGATTAAGTCTAATACGGACTAGAAAGTGTTGTCATGACGTGGAGTATATTCTAGAAAGTGTTGTCATGACGTGGAGTATATTTCTGATATTCACTTGTTATTTTAGAATAGTATCCGTAAACGTCATACAAACATACGGATATCACATATCAATATGGCTAGTTTCCCCGGTTTCTCAGTTTCACGCGTTGTGTAATCAAACCGAACCAAACGCACAATTTTGGACTGTTCCGAATTGAATGAGTTTGCTGACGACAAATCAAAATGTGATGAAATTACAAAATGATCTTCTGATAGTAGATTGAACATTGTGGGAAAGGAGAAACTGCTCGTAACGAGCAATTACTCCTTTCCCCACAATGTTTTCCAGAGTAGTCTGCAAAAAAGTAGTCAAATGTCGTTAATGATTGTTAATGAGTGTGGTCTCTGTGTAGCCTGGAATGGACAGCATATCTGAAGCATGTGATGCCATTTAAACAGTTGGTAACTTAAAACAAATAAACATCTTCGGTGGTCGGCATCCCATTTTTGATTGGTTTCCGCTCGGGGTAAAAGAAGAATTTTGTTTCGAGCGTGTTCTTCTTTAACAGTATTTGTTTCCTAATGCCTCTTTTGCATGCTAGCATGAGCAATTCAGGTGATAAATCAACAACTAAATACATTATCACAAACACTATGATCCAGCAGTTTTCTCGTTTAATGTTTATTTATAGGTTCTCAAGGTTGTTTTGATCTGTTTTGTGTTATCATGTTTTCGCAGGTAGTGTCTATATTTAGGTGAGCCGCTAGGGTTAGATGTAAATATGCTCATGAATTTATACAATCAATCTAGTCCTTTACTTCATGGTACCTTGACGTGGCACGGAAGTTCTTACCTCTGAGGTAAAAGATGAAATGCTCATGATGACCAATTTATATCTATTTCACGATGTTTTTTTTTTTATTTAATTTCATAGAGAAAATGCTGTTAGTTCCATGCAATCTTTGTAAAACACAGTTGCATTCAATACGGACCAGTCACACTTTTCGGGTCGTGGGAATGGGTTTAAAAGTTAGACAAAGTAACAAATATTACACGCAACAAGCCATATTTGTTAAAAATGAAAAGAAAAAAGGAAATAGGAGAAACCGTTAAGGTGATGAAACTGTTTTACTTTTCAAACAAACATTCCAAAAAAGTGTCTGTTGTAATCTGGCCAACTTTAGAAATAATTGATTTGCGTATGATGGCTCCCTCCCCCTCCCCCAGAACGCGTCCGGTATCAATAAGCCCTAATTGAGTGCTCATGCATGCATCAAACACGCGCACAGAGCGTAAACAACGTTTTACCCACATCGACATTTGTTACAAGTCCAAGTTCAAAGTAACAGCACACGGCTATTTTTTATTTCTTAGTTATTGTATATGCTATCCTCATTTGGAAATAGAGTGGGGGAAAGGGTTTTAGCTCAAGATGATATTTGTATGTGAGTTTTGGCCGCAATTGAAATAAAGAAAACGATGAAAACATTATAATTTGTTAATCGCAACAACAGCAAACACAACAATTCACTGTCAGTTTGTGTTAAATTTTCCCATACTAAAATTTTATGACTGATCTAAAATATGAGCAACGGTAGACGACGGATACTTAACTTTACGCTAAACATATTTTATTGCCTAATTTCCATGAAGTGGAAAATCAGCTTTACATCATTGTTAGGAAAATGCTTGTTCTATTACTTTTTTTTACAGTTCTTTCCTTATTATAGATTGATTGCTACATAAGACATGACAATATTCCATCATATAAGTGACAAGACAAATGTATTCTGATAATAATCTAAAACGAAGATCAATAGTGAGAAGAAATGAGATAAGTCGACATTCTTTGCTATGGCGAATGAACGTTGTTTAGAAAAGGGGAGGGGGATCCAGTTTAAAGAACACAGATATGTGAGTGGTCAACTCGATATAACTTTAAAGAAAAATGACCACTAGCCCACCTGCCGATCCTGGCCAACACCACGCACAATCGGGATTTGTACTTATCGACATTTGACCAGTTTGTTGCAGACGACTCTTGGAACATTCTTGGAACAATTTCTCCTTTCCCACAATATTTTCTGCCCTATTAGAAGATTATTTTTCAATTACATTATAATTTGAAATTTTGGACGGTCGAAAATGTGTCGTTTGGTAAAGGGTTAAGGATAGTGCATACTCACTGGTTCAGCGCCATATTGGACGTATGACCTCTAACAACCCTATTCGTCCGAACTGTTGCAAAACCATTAGTTGTACTGTATTTTAACCCGTTATACAATGTATAACAACATTGCCGCATCTATTGCAAGCGAATTTCGAAACAACTATTACAAAATGATAAATTATCCTTAAAGAGCTATCTTTTCTTTTATCATATGATTCCGACCAAACACCATACAGATAATGTACTGTTTCTTGTTTTATATTTCCGTCTGTTGTTGATTTCAATCTAAACAAGTCACAAATTACCAAATGGGAGAAAGGGTGTATTAAATGTCCATCGTATGATTACTTATAAAATTGTAAAGGTGTTGTCTGTTATTAAAATCATGATGCCATACATGAGAGTGATCACGAAAGAACGGGTTTCATTAGTAGTTAACCAATTACCAAACAACATTTGACCAGTTTGTTGCAGACTACTCTGGAAAACATTGTGCTAAAAGGAGAAAATGTTCTTAACTAGCAATTTCTCCTTTTTCCACAATGTTTTCTGCGTTATCGGAAGATTGTTTTTTTTAATTTCATCACCTTTTGAAATGCTGTCTGAAAACTTACAATTTGGGACAGTCTAAAATTGGGCGTTTGGCAAAGGGTAAAGGAGAAATGACCGAGATATACCTACCGTAAAGAGGGTGTATAATGGGAAGTGTTGTATGCATATATTCGGAGATTGAGATTAACGTCGTGACAACAAGTTTTCAGCTTAACAGTGATATCCGGTTAATGATGGATTGGTGAATATCCCCTTATATAAATGAAATGCTCACAAAGCACAGTACAGACGAAAAGAATCATCTTCATTGCGTTAGTGACCTTGGAGAGTCCCTTTTATAGATATTTCAACTGTGCCACCACCAAGATTCGAACCCACATGGAGAGGGTCTTGCCTTGTCAGTTCTCTAACCATAAGGTCACGAGTGCCCGTAATGGTCGGCACAACCATCAGCCTTCCACAGGAGAATCCCGCACATAGAAATGTGAAAACCTACCTAGTCCATGCATATATTGAAGAAGAAGAAAAAAAAAAAAAAATAGAAATCGCAAATACAGCGCGAACGAGGACAATACCGCATAAATGAGAGGAGACAAGATCACACGCTTCTCATTTTTAATTATTTCGTTTTAAGTCATTCATTATTTACATAAATATTTACACATGTACAGTATTACAATTTCACCAAATAGGTTTTATTTATCCGAGCTGCATCGCACAAATATGACCTTTCGTTTGCTTATTGACTATTGTGTGGGCAAATAACCAGCCATTTTAATTATATTGCACGTTGTTGTTTTTCATAAATAAGTACCCCATATAACTGTATTAAAAGCCGAAATATTTTGGACGTCTACGTTATTTATAAATAGAAAATGTTTAAATAACGACACTGTCAAAGTAGAATCCCGTGTATCTTTCATTACACGAAAAGGACACGGCCCTTTTGCTTGACAATGACGGTTCTTATAACGGTAAGCCAATGCTTAAATTAACTTCTAATAAATGATAAGATAAACCTTATCTATCATCTTTTTACTATATTTGTTTCACCATAGAGAGCACATTCAAAAGGGATTGTTGTCACGTTTTATTTTATATGTATCTGTTCATTCACTCATTCCCCATTGATATTCTGTACTTTGTGCGCCAGGTACTTGGAACAAAATGTCTATGTCTTTGTTGGTCAAAATTATAGTTGACAATATCTGTTATGGACCTGTGGGGTAATTGGGGTAATATTACTTGGAATCGATTACTAAAATATCATATTTCTTCCAATGTAAAAATATTTTTGCGTATATCCCTGCATAAAGTGAAGTCCAGTTTTAACTTTGTTATCAAAGAGAGACCACTCGTCCTAGGACGTTTGCGTTCGCCAACCAATAACATTTGCATACCTTTTCAGAAGACAGAAAGTTGAGTTTGCTTTAAATGCAGAGACAACGCGCTAAATCTTCAAATATCACGTAATGTATGTACACAAATGCAAAAACAGAGCCGTATTCAGGAAACAAAACGCATGCAGATATAATCGGAAATTACCGGGTTTATCCATTTAAAGCACCACCGACATAATGAGGTAGTCGTCATATTGCTTTCGGCGGATTACTTTCGTCAGGACGTACGATAACCAAATGGACATGATTATCATTTCAATTGACAGGGAAAAAAATGAAACAACTAATAAGTTCACCTTCAATTATGAGTGTTTAAACGACCGAACATAATAATGTAAAATGATGTTCAACATTTCCATTTTCGTTCAATTACTAAAATAGACTACCACATAGATATTTGTATGTGCGTAACACATATCAAAGTGGTTATCTAAATTTCCCTTGTCACTAAAAAATGCAATTCTATATTCTTAATGTGATGAACATATTTATTTTAATTAAAAGAAAGTGAAAGGAGTTTCTATGCCTTTCAGTGCTTTCGTGTCATAGTTTACGCTTTTTGACCGTTTTGCATCACGAAATAAAGTATGCTCATACACAGTCAAATATTTGTGAATGCCCATATGATGATGGTATCTAAAATGCCACTATTCTTCTATGGGGGATTTAAATATAGATCCTTTCTTTACGAATAAACCGTTTAAACGGCATATTAAACTTGCAATATAAATATCTCCACCACACAATTACAGAGGGGGTGATAAATAGTCAAATTTAATGTTATTTTATTAAGCTGTGATGCCATTTTACCAATATAAGACATTTAACCTTAAAGATAAAACTCTCAATCTTTGAGATAGTACTTTTAGCTGATGCTCACAGAAACGTGGTATAAACCTGGGAACAAATATTGGTGTAGATGCTTGTAAGGCCGTAATGCGTTTTGTTTCCTGTACATAACTCAATTTTCAATTTTAACAAACCTAACGAACAGACATCGCGTAAGCATTGACTCACAAAGAAACCACAGCTTCTATTTAATGTGACCCTCTAAAAGCAGTTTAGTAGAAAGTAACTATTCATTAGTTAGAACGGTTTCGGGTCAAACCCACTATATAGAGTTATATTTCGTTTTTCATTAGAGCAGACTGCTGTTTCTTTCTATTCGGATCAGGCACAATATTCTGTATGAAGTAATGGAGAGAAGTTTACATATTTTTGAGGCGGATCTTTTTGCAAGGCAATGCTTACTGTGCTAATATATACATGGGTGCTAGCGCTATATTACAACAGAACTTGATATGTCTACAAAGGCCACTGAGATAGAATGAATAGTTCTTAAAACACGAGTCAATTGGAACAAAAATACACCACAGAAGATTAAAAATTAAGGACTTGCTCAACTCAGATCTTACAGAGTCAAAGGCGTGCTCACACTAAATATCATAGAAGAAAAGAAGTTGTTAACGATAGGTGAATATCATAGTCAAACTCAAAGGTTGTAAGTTCTACCGGTCGATACTCAAACCAGAGAGTCTAGGTCAAGTCAATCGTGTCCATGTCAAATATAAGCCCATTTCTCTTAAATTCTGCTCGGTTTAATACGTCTGGAGAAAACAAAAGAAAACAAAACGAAGAAAAAAGAAAAACAAAAGGAAAGATTGTTCGCAGCCTACAGTCTTTCCTTTTGCAGAAATGGTTTCTACCAAATACAACATTTTTTTATTCATCTTTCAAAATTTGTACCTCTCAATACTCAAATGAACGAATGAGTTGAGAGACAAGGAATTCAATTGAAGAGCTTGAATCTGATCAGAGATTGTCAAAGTTTTGTACAATAGGAAATGTATTCTTCATCTCAGCATCATGGTTTACTGCACCACAAAATCAACCAGAAAGAAACTCTGCAGTGTGATGGAATAAATACTAGGAAACATGGAAATGTACACCGACAGCCGTTCAAAAGTTTGATCAATATGTGGAATTTGAAAACAAAATGTATAAACCAATGCACTTTAAGACCATTCTCAATATTGCGAAGCTCATATATGTATACATGTATATGGGTTTTACATCGCGTCAACATGTTTTCAGTTGACTCGATATATGGTACATTTTTCTCCCATTTAGACTCGGAAAGAATCCAACCATTCTCGCGTGGAAAATACAACGACGATATAGTACCTATTTTATTGCTCTGTACTTTTCCTAAAGTCGCAAACGGCAAACGAATACTTCCTAATCGAATGTAAGCCCAAAGCCCTGCAGAATCGTTCCACGGGTCCCTCATTAAATTTTAAACCACGATATATCTGGTGAGATTAACCGACACAAGCTCTTGTGAATACGAAAGGATGTGGTTTGACATCATTTCGTGCGCATTCAATGAATTGTTTTTTTTTCACGAATGAATAAATAGATCGTGCACAAGAAAAAGAAAGATGTAACAACCAACAGAGAGGAAACGACACTCGCTTTATCATACAAGGAACATGGTAAAGGAAAAAAGCGATTTTCTTTTTCTATAAACACTCATATTCACCCATTAATCTATGGCTGTTACATTAAACAGTGTTGTCTCAAAATGTTCTAACCAAGTGACATTAGAAATTAGCAGCTGTCTGACACTCCTTATATAGTGTACACTAATGATAGAAAATTATAGGGAGTGTAGGCCAAGACTTGCGTTGAAATGAGAGTCAAACCCCCTTTTCTCTTCCGATACACAAGAAATGGTATTCAATAATTTGCATCATCTTGCTTTAAAAGCCCTCCTTTTTCATGTATCCATTCTTTCGAAGAACTATCGAGTAGTTTGTGATAATGGCGGTTGCGTTTAAAGATTATTCATGATGGGTTTCAAAAGTCACATTAGTACCGGCTCCCTTATATAATAAGATTATGATACATAAGGTATTTGTAGTTAAGATTTGAAACTTAAAGAATAAAAAAAACATAGACAATTCGCGTTTATATTGACATTAAGCCATATTAGCATATCGAATCCGAAATTATCAAGTTGTTACTATGGTAGTTACTTTTCAATAAAGGAGTGGACAATGTTCATTGAACAAATTCACCCGAAATAGTTCTCAAAGCAGATGCGTTTTAGATTGGCTTACATCTTAAACGATAATGGTCTTATTGAAGAGCAGTAAACGACACAGAAACTGTCTTCAGTTCTGGTTCTGAAATCTACCAGAACCATGGATAAATGAACCAGTCGATTAATAACATAAACGCTGTAAAAGACGGCTTCAAACACAAATAAAATCAATCAACACGCAACCATAATACATACTTCATAACAGAGATCGTTAGTTCGCTGTTTACAACAAATAACTATAAAACCCTAAATATAACTGCTTTTAAGCATACTCAATTTCAAGATCAACTTAAAATCAATTATTCCGGGTTATGATTGAGCCAAATGTTTGACCAATCAAAACTAAGAATACTTGATCGAGTCGAACAGTGCCCAGATTAAGTATCAACTACCAACAAACTTACAATCGTTTCCACAAGTCGAATAGCCTGGGATCATGGCCTGTGTGTATACATACTCAGCATACTACATACGCGCAGAACACTAGCCTGGCTTTAGTACCATTACACTGCCAGCCATACTCGACACGTTTCCTTTCAAAGAAGTTGGTACTGTTGGACCAAAGATTCTAATTACGAATATGTGACGTTTTCGTTTGATAGTGAGGAACTCACGCATGTTCGCTTTTCGTTCCGCAATACACTATATATTGCGCGACACAAATAATAAAGTGCTTAACAAAAACGGGTAAAAATCGTATTTTTTCATGGAAATCTGTCAAACAAGACACATCAATAAAACGGTATATTGCTAACTCTTCCATCTCCTCACTTTGTATTTCGCCTGATGAACGAGAACCATCATGCAGCCGTAATATTGTATCCTGTATTAGTTCACTCAAATAGACACATGCTGAACTGTAATCAAAGATTTTCAACATGCTTTTACGTCAAAATCTTTCACTTGCAATGATATTAAGATATGCTTAGTGATTTTTTAATATACTCCTTCTTTTTCTATGCTTGTCTACCGAACAAGATATACTGAGGTAATGGTATGTTATTTTCATCATCCTTTATGGGTACCAACCTTTCTTATCAAGTTTGTCAATTCATTCTTACGAGCAGCCATTGAACCAGCACCTTCGAGTACATGTAGTTATAGTCTTATCTTACCCAATAATTCCACACTCAAAGGGCATATGCAGTACATTCTTGTCAAACATATAAGGGTATCCGCAAACAATGAAACAAACAGGCGTCATTATCATCTTAGTTAACCTAACGTTTCCACTGTTGAATTCATCTGCCGTAACCATGCTCATTTACTCTAGTCTTTATCTTAAAATGGTATCGAGTAGATATTATCCAAACATTTTAAGTTGGTTCACTCTATCTTTTCACTTTCAGGGAAGGGTATCAGCCGCACAACCATGTTAAATGCCCGCGTTAGGAGAGAGAGGAATGAAGGGATCAAGGTTTAGTCAAGCACTCTGTCACACCGTTCCCCACACCATTCACACGGGCGTTGTACGCCGTCAAAGCTTGTTGTTCTGTTTGTCGGTGAAGGTTAGAACCCCGTCGTCGATGTTGTCCTTGCTGCTTTCCCTCCTGAGAGATCTTCTCGTCTTACAGCGAACTATGAAACGTAACTCTTCCACCATCTCCGACCAGAAACTTTGCTGCAAGAAACATAGACGTCAATGGTGACAGTTCGTAGTGTAAAAGCGGTTGTTTGTATTTGTGAAACTAGAGCAGCTACAGCTTAAGCTACATAAATGAATTACAGAACATATTATGAATTCATTAGAAAAGACGGATTCTATAATGATGCACTTGTGTTCAAGACACGTAAATGAAAATAGATTTTACATGTGAGCTATTCCAAGCCTGAAATAGTATTCAACCCTTATGGTGGTGGAACAATGCTTATGCAAACAGGTTAGATCACTGCCATCCACCGGGTACATTGGCGGCTGGCCTATGATCTAACCTGTTTCCTACTCTTAGTAATTTTTTTCATCAAAATTAAGCAGATATTTAAGGTTTTGAAAGCAGACGACACAAACATCTATTTTTAGAAAATTACCCAGCATTCTAAGGGTCAATGTTTCATCTTCAGTATTATGTATCATATTTCTAGTCTTCATGGTAAGAAGTTGTTGAATGTATTGGCTGTAGAAAATGAGGAAATCCCGAAATTAATCTTAAATGATAACTTAATCGAAATTGACACTGTGTGAAACCCTAAGGTTAAAAAACTGAGTCGGGTGTGTAACCATTCGGCAAATGAAGGCTTTATGATAACAAAGTAGACAAATGCTAGACAAAATGTACGATGATATACTGCTCATACAATCGTAACAACTCGGCTATTTCCGTAAAGTGAGATGGAGCTGTATACCCCTATATATAACTATGTATAACTGTTGGGTTACACATTTTGAGCTTCGTGCCCTGGCTTATAAAACATTTCCCGTGAGCTTTCATTTAAAGTAGTTAAAAGGATGTTGGTCATCATATTACATGCTATTTATGTTTTATCGTTCACTTTCTACCGCATACTTCAAGGTGAAATCACATGTTAAACTATACTGTTGTTTCTCTAACAAAATAACTGTTTTGGTATTGCGTCTGACTGCTTCAATTGAAAACGAAAGACGTTCAGAAAACAGCAATACATTGACTTCTTCAATACACTAGAGGTGATTTCCTGAGATAACACCGACGTGTTCAGAATGTAGTTATTACTGATACTCACCCGGTCCACCCTGGCGTTTTTCGATGTGTTCCAGAGAAACTCGAGTATGGCCACAATCAGCCCGAGCACGCTACCCGCCACACACAGTACAAATACCCCACCCACACTCTTTATATCAAGGGCATTGCTGTTCTTTTTATCCCCCTCGTCATTCGGGCACACGATCTTACTCTTCTCCTTCCACCACTTCAGGTAGAGTTTCTGGATTTTCTGTGTCTCTTGAAGGTGGATCACCTGCTGGGATATGATGTCCACGTATGGAGAATCTGAAAATTTGGATGCATACTCAATTAGGCTGGGTAGATATATCATAAGAATGTACATACCAACTCTTTCTGTCTGAAATGAATCTAAACAGTTTGGTATGTGTACATGACATATAAAAATTTGGTTTTAGTTACACAACAATCACCACTTCATCCATTTTGTTCATATTGTATCGATCATTATTTCTTATGTGTCAATAATTGCAGAAATCGGATTTATGAACTAACAAATAGGTTTTTTTATACACATTGAGACTATATTGAATGACCATTTCCTACGTTAGCTTATTTTTTAAAATGACAATTTCAAATGCCAGTCGTGACGTCATATACCTTTTCGGATCATTACGGTGATGTATTGGATTTTAAGAAGTTCCAGTTAAAAATATTCAGTTTTGCTCAAATGGGCTCGTATAGGCCCACAAAGTGCTAGTCTGATTGCAAATTTAAACATATGATATCCAATCACGGACTTTCTAAAGGTAATCGATTGTTGTGTTAGAGAGATGCGATTCTGGTCACTGTTGGCGATTTGGCGGAGCAGATTCCCGGACAACAGACTATTGCATGGGTTCAAGTGAAAGCTTCAAGTAATGCGGAAAACACGCGCATGTATGACAAGACCCTCTCTAGGATATTACTGTTACCATAAAACTAAAGATACAAAAGAAATACGACCGAAAGATAACTAAACATAAACTCTGGAGACATATAAGGGGTGAATAAGTCCAATTTAACACAAACTATACAGCCCCAAATTACAATTGTGTATATTAATAGATGCATATCAATGGTGATGATCATAATGGCTCATTACCTTTTGGTGTAGCCAGACCGTATCCTTTATTATCGAGAAGTTCGCCAATCTGCATGAGTTCACAGTTCCGCTGTACCTGAAAGTCTACCGTAGTGGACTCGGCCAAGAAAGCGTAGTCGCTGTTCTTTACGCGATCGAACCCTTCATCATTATCGTCTACCATCACCGTGTCAAACTTGGCGTTCATGAACGCCCACATACGCTTAAAGGTTGTCACGTTGGAGGTCTGTGAAAAAAATACAACGTTTTGTTTGATTGTGACTAATCTCTGATTTCAACAATAAGAAATTCATATGGAAGTCATATCAATAAATCTGTCCTGAATCGTGGATTGTTTAATTAAGCGTACCTCACTTAACATTCATGAAGGCACACATGTGTTTGAGGTTCGGCACGTTGGATGTCTGTGTAACACAAAGGTAAATAATGCACGTATCCGTGTGACCGGTGCTGGATGGAGATTTCAACTATAAAACATAGTTTAGTATATCAAAGGCACAGATTTTCGTTTTTGAGTAATTTGTGAAATGATCGAATTGTACGTTCATGAAGGCTGCATAACAGCGTACCATGCTGTATACAGAAATATTTACGACATTTTTGATAGATTTTCATCTCTATTGCGTTGACGATCTTCTTTTTGTTATTTGCGGACACTCTTTAACTGCAGGCTTTTGTAATCAACTTTCAAGTCCATTTAACCTCAAATAGATTTCCCTAAAAAATGTTACAGAAATTTTATGTACCAACCTCGAAGAATTTTTTCGTCGATCCGGACCTAAGTGTACCGTACGGAATTTTCGTCTGTTTGGAGAGATCTTCTGCGCTTGTAATGGCGGCAGTCATTCGTTGCGTTGTGAGAAAAGCAGCCAAGTTGGCTGTATAGGACGAGATAATGATAAGGGTGAAGAACCACCAAACAATGGCTACTGTGCGCGTTGAGATCGACTTCGGCGCGATTTCACTACCTGGAATAAACATGTCATGTGTTCGTTAGTGTTTTATACAAACACACATGTAAAGTAAATCTTGTTCTAAGTGACAATATTACATGGGGACAGAACCGTGTAGTATCAGACAAATAATGGTCTAATATCATCATTAAAATTATGTCAGGTATGTTGTGATTCCCGGCTCATGGATGATTGAAGAAAAATCCAAAAGTTGATTACTTACAAGGACTTATCATGCCGGCTCGAACTATCAACATTCCGAAATACAGCCTGGTGACTGTCTCTCATAAACATTGAAACCCATTGCTGCATTATATTGTGTGTACGCAGCGGGGGTCATGTGATTTCCATTTGCACTTTGGCCATTAGTCTACGATAGCATAATCAAACAGTTTCCTGACAACTGATTTCCAGATGACGCGTGATTTGGTACCTTTTGCTAGAAATGTCTTGTTGATCACAGTACAAATCCGTTTCTTTATTTGCTAATTATTATAGATGTCTTGACGGGACGATTCTCAAAGGTACCTCACATTAGTTAATTTAATTCCATTGTGGCGACAGGTTTAAGCTTATCAAATACCTCACAGTATGGGGTCAGTGGTAGACCTGGAGGTCTATGGAGATATTAAATGGTTAATCAATACAATTCACTAACGTTTATTAGGTCATCGGCCCATAATACACTCGACATGACAAACCCGTCTTACCTTGCTGCATAAGTGCTCCTATCGTGAACCAAAGACTGTTCAATATGGTGAACTGGTTCTCCACCTCGTCCGACTCTTCGTTACAAGGATGGGGATTCTCCCATTCATAAGGGCTAAACCTGGGAGTAGAAAGAATCTTAGTCAATATCCTATGTTATACTACATTCGTTACTATCGTACAGAGGACTAGAATTAACTATGTTTCTTCCCGACTGTGTCACTTTACATATGATATTTTATACATTATTGGGGTCTAAACCTGAATAATACGCAACCTGAGACACTATAACACATACATCTCGTCAAGTCCCATTGTATGTAACAACATGCCAGTGTCTTCAAGCAAGTATTCCTATAAAGCTTTAGCCTGTAAAGCGCTCAGATTGGAGGCGTCCACATACCAACTGAGGGCATCGATGCAAATATGAATTTTAAGAAGAGTAGCCTTTGTAAATTATTACTCATTAGGAGTTTGTTTCCAATGTTATCACAGGAGAATAACACTATGTTTATTAATGTGTATTAGGTTCATACAATTACGTGTACGGTGTTCGTCCGAACAGATCACAAACTGTCCCGGGAAGACAAAGCGAATCATGCTACAGCCTCTGTCTGTAGGAATTCTTCTTATTGAAGTTTATGCTTCATAACAATTCTTTTGAGGCGTTGTAAACGACGATAAACCACAAATCAACATGCCAAACACAAGTACACGTACCTGGCAATTATAAACAGCATGAAGGAGACACATAGATAGGCGGCCATCATGTATATCCAGACGTCTATCGACAGGGGTGCGGTGAAGGAGAACAACTTGGGCTCCGTTTCTCGGGGCTTTTTGTAGATGATCGTGATACCCAGGTTTAGAAAGGGCGCCGTGAAGTCTACAACCTGGGCTCGGGCGTACGTTATCGTCATACCAGCAGCTGCCATATCCGCTCGCTGTAATACAACCATTCAGTTGTATGGGGTTAACGTCGTGCGAACATTGTGACAAACATTCAGTTGTATGGGGTTAACGTCGTGCGAACATTGTGACAAACATTCAGTTGTATGGGGTTAACGTCGTGCGAACATTGTGACAAACATTCAGTTGTATAGGGGTTAACGTCGTGCGAACATTGTGACAAACATTCAGTTGTATGGGGGTTAACGTCGTGCGAACATTGCGACAAACATTCAGTTGTATGGGGTTAACGTCGTGCGAACATTGTGACAAACATTCAGTTGTATGGGGTTAACGTCGTGCGAACATTGTGACAAACATTCAGTTGTATGGGGGTTAACGTCGTGCGAACATTGTGACAAACATTCAGTTGTATGGGGTTAACGTCGTGCGAACATTGTGACAAACATTCAGTTGTATGGGGTTAACGTCGTGCGAACATTGTGACAAACATTCAGTTGTATAGGGGTTAACGTCGTGCGAACATTGTGACAAACATTCAGTTGTATGGGGGTTAACGTCGTGCGAACATTGTGACAAACATTCAGTTGTATGGGGTTAACGTCGTGCGAAAATTGTGACAAACATTCAGTTGTATGGGGGTTAACGTCGTGCGAACATTGCGACAAACATTCAGTTGTATGGGGTTAACGTCGTGCGAACATTGTGACAAACATTCAGTTGTATGGGGTTAATGTCGTGCGAACATTGTGACAAACATTCAGTTGTATGGGGGTTAACGTCGTGCGAACATTGTATCAGTTATATTACGACTTTCATGGGATTTCCCGGTATTAAGATATGGCTCTGAACTGTCTTACCATAAAGCAATCTTACGAAGCCATCGGTGCCGATGGAGATCGAACCTAGCACCTCGATTTAAAAGTCCACCACCTTAACCACCAACAGGAGAGCAACTGCTTTCATGAACACATTTTTGTTTGGTTTCTCTGATTTAAACATTTACAGTGGACGACTTAAGAAATCGCGTAAGGATGAACTATTAATTATATGTAACTTTTTGTCATGACGGTATTTACGCAATACAATGAAGAAAGAGTATCTTTCCCGCTTTTTGTAGACTGCTTTTACCTTTAACTTAAATAAGTCACAAAAAGCCATCATGAGGGAATAGGCAGGCATGTTTTGATCTATCGAATTCAAAGGTAAAGGTGCAAATTGCTAGACACAGCGGGCTATAACCATAAAGGCTACACACCTCTTATAAAGTGACCATCCAAAGCCCGTTCTTCTTCTCAGACCTATATGTCCGCTAACGACGACAAAGATGGTTGCTCAATACAAAAATAACAGACTGTATGTACATTACCTTTTCTGGGTCCCTCTCCATCAAATCGCCCACCATACCGCTCCACCGTCCGTCCTTCTTCTCGGACCCGTAGTCCCGGTCCTTCTGTTCATAAATCTCGTATCTAAAGCCCAGTATCTCCTTCAGTAAGTCCAGCAGGTCGACAATAAACCCCTCATGCATGTTCCCCTTCTCATCCGGCTCGTCACGCTTTATCACGTACGGTGAATCCTGAAAATAACCGGGGGAAATATAGATATCGGTACTCTCTCAGTTATACCAAGGTCAACTCTTGCACATTCACGGTTGTTGAATTTGACCCAGTCTGTTTCGTGGTGTTTGAAACTTAGCGTGGAGCAGAGCATAGATACCAGTTACAAAAATGAATTGTATTGTACTGTATATATCAAGTACAATACAATTGGTGTTTACTACTGGTACTTATCATGCAGGGAGTCTACCGTTACCTTGAGACTCTTGGTATATCCTAGTCTGTCTTAAATCTTCAACCATCTAAATCCCCATATTTATTTGGAATGACACGCAGCCCTTTACTTGATTCAACCCACACGTAGCAAAATGTGTGGGTCCGGCTTTTTTCTATACATTATTGATTATACATGCACCTGATTTATATGGTGTGTCTTCAACGACAAAAATCCTAATATGCAATGGTTTTGAAAAGGGAATATCTCTATTGAAAAGAAATGCTGTACGATTGGTCTATTTGATATATTGAATCCAACTCATTTTACCGCATTTGCTGCAGCTTTGTCATACAGCGCTAAATTTTATTTCATAATGATACCTTGTTTTTAATTTTCAAAAATATTTACTGATGATTTAATCAGAGATATATTTGTGTTGTAGTCATACAAAATAGATTAAATGCAAGTTTAGGCGGTAACTGTACAGTCTTCTTTAGAAAAAAAGAAGACCCAAATGATTCTGAAACCTACGTGGCAAAAATTGATAATTATCCTGTTAAGTCCCAATATGATCGGCTGTGATGTTATGTTACAAGCTATCAAATCTCGTTGGGTTTATTTTAGAAGGTAAGTTACGAGAATACCCGAGCATATCCGAGTGGTTACGAATGTGTCACTTGGTACATACATAAATGGTGACGATGCGCAGTGTTTTATTCCTGAGCTGGTTCCTCACGTCTAGACTGTGGGTCTCCTTGTACGTTGTTGTAATGTTGATGCCGGAACCCGTCTTCCATACCCCAATCTATAAATACGCCAAGTCAACAAAGGGGTTTCAAAACGTTTGGTTAAAACAGTTATTATTTTTGTTATCATTATTACTATTACTATTATTATTATTTCATCTTATGTTTTCACAGTAACGATTTGCTTTGCGTGCAGGATCATTTCGTTAAACTTGATCGTTGCCTTTTTATATTACAAAATGCTACTGAAAGTACTGACAAAAAGCGATTCTCGGAACATAAGAATTTTAAAACGTCCTCCGCTGTTCAGGACATTTTGTTATATGAAGATGTTCCCTTGAAACACATGGATTTGAAAAATACAGCAGAATTAACCTAAATTAAGGATGTCCTAAATTAAGGATGTCCTAAATTAAAACATAATGACAACAAGGCGGCTGGTTTTCGATTTGGGGGGGGGATGCGGGGGCGGGGGGGTTGGGGGCAGTTTAGATCTAACAATAAAGATAAAGTCAAGAACGTCATTAATCCTTTCCAAAGATGAACAAGAAATTTTACATTGTTTCAAACAACTATATTAATGAAACTTGTCTTTGTAAACGTTTCCTTTATATCCGTCAAAAAAATGTGGATAAAAAATGAAGCTCATAGGAACGTTGTATCTACTGAAGAATCTCTCACCTTTTTCAGACCGGCTTTCGAGAATTCCATTACGTCAAGTTGTATATCCGTCCGTTTGCCACTCTTAAACTCGATCTTTCCCGACATCCCCTCAAAACTCATCTAAATTATAACATGTTTAGATATAAAAATACATTTACAGATAGACAATTCGAATTACATAAACAACCGTTCTTTGACTTGCTGTATCATTTTAGTAACTTCGTTTTTACTCATGTACAAGAAAAAACCTAAACCATGTGAAGATCAGGAGAAAAAAAGATGACTCCAGCAATACTAAGACGAGATAGTTGTTATAACCTCCCTTTATATATATATACGCTATGCTTAAATGTCAGTATGGTAAATGGAGCTTGGACGCCGATATTCCAGCAAATGTTTACGTCGACCACTTAAAGCTGCAATATCAAATGCAACGTACCTTTTTTATTTTAAAAAAAACAAACTTTCTCATTCTTGAAAAACAATGGTTATCCGTGACAGACAACATAGCCCGAGTTACCGACTCATTTCTAGACTTCTTAGAAGTTGCGAAAAATGAGTCAATGAATCAAATGTAAGAGGTATAAGCCTATAAATGTCTCAAACAAGTCATTATTCTACAGTAGATGATTATACTGAGTCAATGGCAGAAATGTGATGAAATATTTCCTCGAATTTATTTGATCTACTCACTTTTTTCCTGCAGTTAGTTAAAGCGTATATGGTATTGTATGTATTGACAACATGATAAAAGAAACCACCGAACTCACTCCAATTGTACATTGTTCCCATGTTATTAAGTCCATTGATTTAATAGGAGAATGTGATCATGGACCATTACCCCAAAACATAAATATGATAGACCCCGAACAACTCACAATTTTCATGTAGTTGAGTATACTGAGCCCATGGTCCCAGGTTTCCTTCTTGTTACAGGACAATGACTGTGTGTCGATGGCTCCAGCCACGGCTAGCTGTCCCATAGCGCGGGCAAACAGGTGGACCGCATCATACATCAACGCTGTCTCCGTCTGTAACACAGAATGGTATAGTTATATTGTATCGCTTGTATAAATTTTATATACCATCAACAAGTAATCAGGTTTATGTCTCTAATAAAGAGTTAAATAATCTAACCACTAGGCCATGGTTAATATATTACTGTTAAAACTCTTCTCTATAACATCTTTTTAACGCATCTGTAGAAAATGTTTAAAAAAAACAACAGGGAGCAGGCAAAGGTATGAATTGTTACTTTTGAAATCTTGCCGCAATATTTCGGTTAAATAGAATTTAGATCGAACCAGTCTCGCGGACTCAATATCTTTGAATGTCTTACTGATTTGTTCATATGCTTCAAAATGGCTTTGTTGTCGTGGATAAAGTAGTTAATTTAGATGTATGCGTCCGTGGTAAAGTGGTTATAATATAGGACTTAAAAATCAAAGCCATCTCTCTATATGGGTGCAAATCACGGTAGTGGTAGATTTGGATTTTCAAGAAACTTAATGATCGACCTAGTGATTGTCGACTGTTCTACCCGTCTTAATGGATGGTTAACCCATTACCAAACAATAACGACGTTTGATGAGTTTGATGCAGACGACTCTGGACAACATAGTTGGAAAAGGAGAAATTGCTCCAAACGAGTAATTTCTCCTTTTCCCACAATGTTTTCTGCCCTATCAGAAGGTTGATTTTCAATGTTATCACATTTTGAAATGTTGTCTGCAAACTCTTTGAATTTGGGACAGTCGAGAGATTGGCGTTTGGTAGAGGGTTAAGCCAGGTGTTATCATCTATCCAGGGTTATTCGGGTAACGTAAAATAACGGACACATCGTTGACGCGGTGTAAACCGCAATACTATACTTGCTGCTATGAGTAACCTTAGTTTCCTACCTTAATGACTCTCAGTCCCTGTAAGGGTGATTTGCCCGTGATAGTTTCCTACCTTAATGGACCTCTGCCCCTGTAAGGGTGATTTGCCCGTGATAGTTACCTACCTTAATGGCCCTCTGCCCCTGTAAGGGTGATTTTCCCGTATTGGTTACATACCTTTATGGCCCTCTGTCCCTGTAAGGGTGATTTGCCCGTGATAGTTACCTACCTTAATGACCCTCTGTCCCTGTAAGGGTGATTTGCCCGTATTGGTTACCTACCTTAATGACCCTCTGCCCCTGTAAGGGTGATTTTCCCGTATTGGTTACCTACCTTAATGGCCCTCTGTCCCTGTAAGGGTGATTTGCCCGTGATAGTTTCCTACCTTAATGGACCTCTGCCCCTGTAAGGGTGATTTGCCCGTGATAGTTACCTACCTTAATGGCCCTCTGTCCCTGTAAGGGTGATTTGTCCGTATTGGTTACATACCTTTATGGCCCTCTGCCCCTGTAAGGGTGATTTGCCCGTATTGGTTACCTACCTTTATGGCCCTCTGCCCCTGTAAGGGTGATTTGCCCGTATTGGTTACCTACCTTAATGGCCCTCTGTCCCTGTAAGGGTGATTTTCCCGTATTGGTTTCCTACCTAAATGGCCCTCTGCCCCTGTAAGGGTGATTTTCCCGTATTGGTTACCTACCTGTATGGCCCTCTGCCCCTGTAAGGGTGATTTTCCCGTATTGGTTACCTACCTTAATGACCCTCTGTCCCTGTAAGGGTGATTTTCCTGTATTGGTTTCCTACCTAAATGGCCCTCTGCCCCTGTAAGGGTGATTTGTCCGTATTGGTTACATACCTTTATGGCCCTCTGTCCCTGTAAGGGTGATTTTCCCGTATTGGTTTCCTACCTAAATGGCCCTCTGCCCCTGTAAGGGTGATTTTCCCGTATTGGTTACCTACCTGTATGGCCCTCTGCCCCTGTAAGGGTGATTTTCCCGTATTGGTTACCTACCTTAATGACCCTCTGTCCCTGTACGAGTGATTTTCCTGTATTGGTTACATACCTTAATGGCCCTCTGCCCCTGTAAGGGTGATTTTCCCGTATTGGTTACCTACCTTAATGGCCCTCTGCCCCTGTAAGGGTGATTTGCCCGTATTGGTTACCTACCTTAATGGCCCTCTGTCCCTGTAAGGGTGATTTGCCCGTATTGGTTACCTACCTTAATGGCCCTCTGCCCCTGTAAGGGTGATTTGTCCGTATTGGTTACCTACCTTAATGACCCTCTGCCCCTGTAAGGGTGATTTGCCCGTATTGGTTACCTACCTTAATGGCCCTCTGTCCCTGTAAGGGTGATTTGCCCGTATTGGTTACATACCTTTATGGCCCTCTGTCCCTGTAAGGGTGATTTGCCCGTATTGGTTACCTACCTTATGGCCCTCTCATACCTTGTAAGGGTGATTTGCCCGTATTGGTTACCTATCTTAATGGCCCTCTGCCCCTGTAAGGGTGATTTTCCCGTATTGGTTACCTACCTTAATGGCCCTCTGCCCCTGTAAGGGTGATTTGCCCGTATTGGTTACCTACCTTAATGGCCCTCTGTCCCTGTAAGGGTGATTTTCCCGTATTGGTTACCTACCTTAATGGCCCTCTGCCCCTGTAAGGGTGATTTGCCCGTATTGGTTACCTATCTTAATGGCCCTCTGCCCCTGTAAGGGTGATTTTCCCGTATTGGTTACCTACCTTAATGGCCCTCTGCCCCTGTAAGGGTGATTTTCCCGTATTGATTACCTACCTTAATGGCCCTCTGCCCCTGTAAGGGTGATTTGCCCGTATTGGTTACCTACCTTAATGGCCCTCTGCCCCTGTAAGGGTGATTTTCCCGTATTGATTACCTACCTTAATGGCCCTCTGCCCCTGTAAGGGTGATTTGCCCGTATTGGTTACCTACCTTAATGGCCCTCTGTCACTGTAAGGGTGATTTTCCCGTATTGGTTACATACCTTAATGGCCCTCTGCCCCTGTAAGGGTGATTTGTCCGTATTGGTTACATACCTTTATGGCCCTCTGCCCCTGTAAGGGTGATTTTCCCGTATTGATTACCTACCTTAATGGCCCTCTGCCCCTGTAAGGGTGATTTGCCCGTATTGGTTACCTACCTTAATGGCCCTCTGTCCCTGTAAGGGTGATTTGCCCGTATTGGTTACATACCTTTATGGCCCTCTGTCCCTGTAAGGGTGATTTGCCCGTGTTAGTTTCCTACCTTAATGGCCCTCTGCCCCTGTAAGGGTGATTTTCCCGTATTGGTTACCTACCTTAATGACCCTCAGTCCCTGTAAGGATGATTTGCCCGTATTGGTTACCTACCTTAATGGCCCTCTGCCCCTGTAAGGGTGATTTGCCCGTATTGGTTACCTACCTTAATCTGCCCCTGTAAGGGTGATTTGCCCGTATTGGTTACCTACCTTAATGGCCCTCTGCCCCTGTAAGGGTGATTTTCCCGTATTGGTTACCTACCTTAATGACTCTCTGTCCCTGTAAGGGTGATTTTCCCGTATTGGTTCCCTACCTTAATGACCCTCTGTCCCTTTAAGGGTTATTTTCCCGTATTGGTTACCTACCTTAATGGCCCTCTGCCCCTGTAAGGGTGATTTGCCCGTGTTAGTTTCCTACCTTAATGGCCCTCTGCCCCTGTAAGGGTAATTTTCCCGTATTGGTTACCTACCTTAATGGCCCTCTGTCCCTGTAAGGGTAATTTTCCCGTATTGGTTACCTACCTTAATGTTCCTCTGTCCCTGTTAGAGTGATTTGCCCGTGTTTGTTTCCTACCTTAATGGCCCTCTGCCCCTGTAAGGGTGGTTTGCCCGTGTTAGTTTCCTACCTTTATGACCATCTGTCCCTGTAAGAGTGATTTCCCCGTATTGGTTACATACCTTAATGGCCCTCTGCCCCTGTAAGGGTGATTTGCCCGTGTTAGTTTCCTACCTTAATGGCCCTCTGCCCCTGTAAGGGTAATTTTCCCTTATTGGTTACCTACCTTAATGGCCCTCTGTCCATGTAAGGGTAATTTTCCCGTGTTGGTTACCTACTTTAATGGCCCTCTGTCCCTGTAAGAGTGATTTTCCCGTATTGGTTACCTACCTTAATGGCCCTCTGCCCCTGTAAGGGTAATTTTCCCTTATTGGTTACCTACCCTAATGGCCCTCTGTCCATGTAAGGGTAATTTTCCCGTGTTGGTTACCTACCTTAATGGCCCTCTGTCCCTGTTAGAGTGATTTGCCCGTGTTAGTTTCCTACCTTAATGGCCGTCTGCCCCTGTAAGGGTGATTTGCCCGTGTTAGTTTCCTACCTTAATGGCCCTCTGCCCCTGTTAGGGTAATTTTCCCTTATTGGTTACCTACCTTAATGGCCCTCTGTCCATGTAAGGGTAATTTTCCCGTGTTGGTTACCTACCTTAATGGCCCTCTGTCCCTGTTAGAGTGATTTGCCCGTGTTAGTTTCCTACCTTAATGGCCCTCTGCCCCTGTAAGGGTGATTTGCCCGTGATAATTTCCTACCTTAATGGCCATCTGCCCCTGTAAGGGTGATTTTCCCGTATTGGTTACCTACCTTAATGACCCTCTGTCCATGTAAGGGTGATTTGCCCGTATTGGTTACCTACCTTTATGGTCCTCTGTCCCTGTAAGGGTGATTTTCCCTTATTGGTTACCTACCTTAATGGCCCTCTGTCCCTGTAAGGGTGATTTTCCCGTATTGGTTACCTACCTTAATGGCCCTCTGTCCCTGTAAGGGTGATTTGTCCGTATTGGTTACATACGTTTATGGCCCTCTGCCCCTGTAAGGGTAATTTTCCCGTATTGGTTACCTTCCTTAATGGCCCTCTGCCCCTGTAAGGGTAATGTGTCGTATTGGTTACATACCTTAAAGACCCTCTGTCCCTGTAAGGGTGATTTTCCCGTATTGGTTACCTACCTTAATGACCCTCTATCCCTGTAAGGGTGATTTGCCCGTGTTAGTTTCCTACCTTTATGGCCCTCTGTCCCTGTAAGGGTGATTTGTCCGTATTGGTTACCTACCTTTATGGCCCTCTGCCCCTGTAAGGGTGATTTGCCCGTATTGGTTACATACCTTTATGGCCCTCTGTCCCTGTAAGGGTGATTTGCCCGTATTGGTTACCTACCCTTATGGCCCTCTGCCCCTGTAAGGGTGATTTGTCCGTATTGGTTACCTACCCTTATGACCCTCTGTCCCTGTAAGGGTGATTTGTCCGTATTGGTTACCTACCCTTATGGCCCTCTGCCCCTGTAAGGGTGATTTGTCCGTATTGGTTATCTACCTTTATGGCCCTCTGTCCCTGTAAGGGTGATTTGCCCGTATTGGTTACCTACCTTTATGGCCCTCTGTCCCTGTAAGGGGGATTTGCCCGTATTGGTTACCTACCTTTATGGCCCTCTGCCCCTGTAAGGGTGATTTGTCCGTATTGGTTACCTACCCTTATGGCCCTCTGCCCCTGTAAGGGTGATTTGTCCGTATTGGTTACCTACCTTTATGGCCCTCTGTCCCTGTAAGGGTGATTTGCCCGTATTGGTTACATACCTTTATGGCCCTCTCTCCCTGTAAGGGTGATTTGCCCGTATTGGTTACCTACCCTTATGGCCCTCTGCCCCTGTAAGGGTGATTTGCCCGTATTGGTTACATACCTTTATGGCCCTCTGTCCCTGTAAGGGTGATTTTCCCGTATTAGTTTCCTACCTTAATGGCCCTCTGCCCCTGTAAGGGTGATTTTCCCGTATTGGTTACCTACCTTAATGACCCTCTGTCCCTGTAAGGGTGATTTTCCCGTATTGGTTACATACCTTTATGGCCCTCTGCCCCTGTAAGGGTGATTTGCCCGTGTTAGTTTCCTACCTTTATGGCCCTCTGTCCCTGTAAGGGTGATTTGTCCGTATTGGTTACCTACCTTTATGGCCCTCTGCCCCTATAAGGGTGATTTGCCCGTATTGGTTACCTACCTTAATGGCCCTCTGCCCCTGTAAGGGTGATTTTCCCGTATTGGTTACCTACCTTAATGGCCCTCTGCCCCTGTAAGGGTGATTTGCCCGTATTGGTTACCTACCTTAATGACCCTCTGTCCCTGTAAGGGTGATTTGCCCGTATTGGTTACCTACCTTAATGGCCCTCTGCCCCTGTAAGGGTGATTTTCCCGTATTGGTTACCTACCCTTATGGCCCTCTGTCCCTGTAAGGGTGATTTGCCCGTATTGGCTACCTACCCTTATGGCCCTCTGCCCCTGTAAGGGTGATTTTCCCGTATTGGTTACCTACCCTTATGGCCCTCTGCCCATGTAAGGGTGATTTTCCCGTATTGGTTACCTACCCTTATGGCCCTCTGCCCCTGTAAGGGTGATTTGCCCGTATTGGTTACCTACCTTAATGACCCTCTGTCCCTGTAAGGGTGATTTGCCCGTATTGGTTACCTACCTTAATGGCCCTCTGCCCCTGTAAGGGTGATTTTCCCGTATTGGTTACCTACCCTTATGGCCCTCTGTCCCTGTAAGGGTGATTTTCCCGTATTGGTTACCTACCTTAATGACCCTCTGTCCCTGTAAGGGTAATTTTCGAGTATTGGTTACCTACCTTAATGACCCTCTATCCCTGTAAGGGTGATTTGCCCGTGTTAGTTTCCTACCTTTATGGCCCTCTGCCCCTGTAAGGGTGATTTGTCCGTATTGGTTACCTACCTTAATGACCCTCTGTCCCTGTAAGGGTGATTTTCCCGTATTGGTTACCTACCCTTATGGCCCTCTGCCCCTGTAAGGGTGATTTGCCCGTATTGGTTACCTACCTTAATGGCCCTCTGCCCCTGTAAGGGTGGTTTGCCCGTGTTAGTTTCCTACCTTAATGGCCCTCTGTCCCTGTAAGGGTGATTTTCCCGTATTGGTTACCTACCCTTATGGCCCTCTGCCCCTGTAAGGGTGATTTGCCCGTATTGGTTACCTACCTTAATGGCCCTCTGTCCCTGTAAGGGTGATTTTCCCGTATTGGTTACCTACCCTTATGGCCCTCTGCCCCTGTAAGGGTGATTTGCCCGTATTGGTTACCTACCTTAATGGCCCTCTGTCCCTGTAAGGGTGATTTTCCCGTATTGGTTACCTACCTTAATGGCCCTCTGCCCCTGTAAGGGTGATTTGCCCGTATTGGTTACCTACCTTAATGACCCTCTGTCCCTGTAAGGGTGATTTGCCCGTATTGGTTACCTACCTTAATGACCCTCTGCCCCTGTAAGGGTGATTTTCCTGTATTGGTTACATACCTTAATGGCCCTCTGCCCCTGTAAGGGTGATTTGCCCGTATTGGTTACCTACCTTAATGACCCTCAGTCCCTGTAAGGGTGATTTTCCCGTATTGGTTACATACCTTAATGGCCCTCTGCCCCTGTAAGGGGGATTTGCCCGTGTTAGTTTCCTACCTTAATGGCCCTCTGCCCCTGTAAGGGTGATTTTCCCGTATTGGTTACCTACCTTAATGGCCCTCTGCCCCTGTAAGGGTGATTTGCCCGTATTGGTTACCTACCTTAATGACCCTCAGTCCCTGTAAGGGTGATTTTCCCGTATTGGTTACATACCTTAATGGCCCTCTGCCCCTGTAAGGGGGATTTGCCCGTGTTAGTTTCCTACCTTAATGGCCCTCTGCCCCTGTAAGGGTGATTTTCCCGTATTGGTTACCTACCTTAATGACCCTCAGTCCCTGTAAGGATGATTTGCCCGTATTGGTTACCTACCTTAATGGCCCTCTGCCCCTGTAAGGGTGATTTGCCCGTATTGGTTACCTACCTTAATCTGCCCCTGTAAGGGTGATTTGCCCGTATTGGTTACCTACCTTAATGGCCCTCTGCCCCTGTAAGGGTGATTTTCCCGTATTGGTTACCTACCTTAATGACTCTCTGTCCCTGTAAGGGTGATTTTCCCGTATTGGTTCCCTACCTTAATGACCCTCTGTCCCTTTAAGGGTTATTTTCCCGTATTGGTTACCTACCTTAATGGCCCTCTGCCCCTGTAAGGGTTATTTGCCCGTGTTAGTTTCCTACCTTAATGGCCCTCTGCCCCTGTAAGGGTAATTTTCCCGTATTGGTTACCTACCTTAATGGCCCTCTGTCCCTGTAAGGGTAATTTTCCCGTATTGGTTACCTACCTTAATGTTCCTCTGTCCCTGTTAGAGTGATTTGCCCGTGTTTGTTTCCTACCTTAATGGCCCTCTGCCCCTGTAAGGGTGGTTTGCCCGTGTTAGTTTCCTACCTTTATGACCATCTGTCCCTGTAAGAGTGATTTCCCCGTATTGGTTACATACCTTAATGGCCCTCTGTCCCTGTAAGGGTGATTTGCCCGTGTTAGTTTCGGTGATGATCCATTCCGCCATGACACTGTTCACCTCCTCCCTGGACGGATCGATCAGCCTCATAGACGTTATGTTAACACGACTGTCCTGGTAACGGTCCAGATCTACCAGCGGAAGGTCCTGTAATAGAAATAAGTTTGGATATATTCATCAATTGTATTTTATCTGTTTTAGCATTTCAAAGCTGTGCCTTGTTCAGGCTTTCAGGTCAGAAATGAAATGCATACTTCCGAGCGATCACAGTAAGAGGGTATGGGATGATGGTGTATTAGACGAATAATTGTTTAAATATGGACGCCAGTAGGAGCTTTCTGAATGACTGACGCGTCCTGTATCAAGATAACCCCACACCCAATAACTTTTAACATATTGTTTAAGAAAGATTGCTTAAAGCAAGATTGACTATATTACTGAGTGACAGTACAACTATGCACATGTACAAATGTTTTTGTTTCTTGTTTAAAAAAAAACAAAAAAAAAACAGAAAAAACAAACAAACAAACAAACATACAATTTTGTTATGAAAAATATTTATTAGAAGTTCATAGAGCTATGAATGTAATTAAAACTTACTTGTTTATGTACCACGATTTTCAATTCAAATTTGGCTCACGATTCCAGCTCTAGTGAAGGGAAAAGTAAGGGTACAACTTAATTTCAATATTGTCTCGTTCTCTAGACATTCGTCACTTAACGTAATAGAATATCCCTTCTATCAAATAAAACAAAAGCCTTAACTCTAATATAGGCGACTTTGAACATTTTACTTGACAATTCCCCCTCTAACAAGTCTTTATAGGCGGTTTTTCCTTGTTAAAATATTTTATAGCTGAGGACTCAAGTGTGGCTTGCAAAACGACAATCCTACGAAACCGTAGGTACCACGGGATTGAACCCTGGACCGCCGAGTTCTTAGAACGACACCTTAACAACTAGATATCACGTCCGTTTGCTAGTTTATACTCACAAGTGTGATAAAATGGTAGTGGTAATACTCGGACAGCATGTTCAGCTGCGCTGCCTGAAATAAAGGAAATCATACTATTTACAGTATTACCGTTTTACTAATTTTCGATGAACGAGCATTGTGCTTATTAGCCAATTACAAACCCATATAAACCATATCTTATGCATGTATCATACACACCTGTGGGGTTTGCCTCTGTATTTCTGTAGTCACTTAAGCATTTTTACCTTTCGACTACCTTCAAAATAACATGATTTGGTGCCTGTTTCAATGTATTTTGGGTCTTGACAGCCAGTTAGATAAATAGACAAGCGTAGGTCAATCACGTGTAGTTTCACCAATAATTGTTTCTAAGGTCAAACTTTTAAATTGTGCCATCCTTGAACAGATCATACACAAAGTCAGAACCCATCGTCTTAATTGATACAACTTATTAAATGCATTATGATATTCAACAGCACCCCTTATTTAGTTTATGACTGATTAAATATGGAGTTAGGCAACATTTTCACTTCAAAATATAAACCTAGCTGTACCGAACTAAAGAGAAGAAGATAACCGAAACTTCTTAAGGCCCACCGGATCGTCAAGTCTATTTCGTCAATAAATGTTGTTGATTCATCTGACACGATGGGAGACATCAAGAAAGAAGGCGTGAGTAGTTATGAATTTGTTTTATGAGAATTTATCTTGCGTAAGATTTTTCTCAATAAAACAAATGGAAATCCCAAAAACTCGAAAGCGTGGGTTATATGAAAATACCAAGAAACAACAGAACTCTTTTTATTTTAATTGGCATATATAAGGTGCATCATTACGTAAAATGAAAAAGAGTTTTACTTGTCATAATGGGTTACAGAGCATTTGGTGGGTAGAGACAGTATAATTGGATTCTGGGCTTAATATCCGCATTTGTTATACGGCTATGAGTCCATTTTACCGATATCCAACGCATTTATTGTATGATCTGAATGCTTCCTTACAAACTACCTTTGTACCGAAAGTTTAAACTCCGGTGCGTTAAGTTTCGTTCATTATACTCATACCATTTACAATCTAATGTAATACATGTACTCGTTCTAAGGTCTATATCAAAGCAATACACAATACCGCCTATGTTGACTTTAATATTATCATGGGAATGGTAGTGGGCTTTCTTAGGAAAAAGTAATTCCCTTAATTGTATCCCACAGGACGCATTTCGTCATATCAGCGCACCGATAAAGTTATACATCTGTCGGCAGGGCTTATCAGCAACAGGTGTAGAATTCGACGCTTGAAAAAAAGTTAGAAATAACGAGCCGTGTACATCTTTATAAATGCTTAGCTCATAAATAGCAAATGCACTGTTAATATGATGGATCTGTAAGTTTTTTCTGGTATAGAAACAAGATGAGTCGTCCTCTCATGATGTCTTTCAAAATTATTTTTTTTAACATTGTTGGAACCTGAGAAATTATTCATGAGATTTTATGAATGTATCTACTGGGCCAAGAGGAATTTCTCTTTTTCTAAATTGAGTTTTAATTCGGAATAAGTCATATTTCTATCTTGTTCTTTTTCAAAAAGGAGCACTTAAAACGAAACATTTTCTAAAGGTTAAATTCATCTTTAAAACAGAACGTCCATGCAATTTCAGACGAAATATTTTTAGACGAAAACTAAAGCATTTTTGCAGCTTCTTAGCATATTGGAGAGAGCGTTATCATACAAATTCTCAAGTGCATACCTTCTATACAGAAATATTTGTCTATCAGATAATGAAACTAATTCCTGGAATTTACATCAACACTTTATGCGATAACAATTATCAAAACCCCACCGAAATGGAACCAGGCAAAGCAAAAAAGGGACGATAATCACACTTTCTTTTTAATCGGTCTGTAGAGTATTGCGATAAGAATTAAAGAAAAGATCAGTAAGAGCAGTCTTAGCTTTTATAAGGCTGTTTTGTATACGTTTGCTTCTCTAAAAACTTAACAGCTCTCTCGAACTACGAAAGTGTCTTCATTTTAGACGTGTGCAGCTCGAGTTAACCCTTACCTGACTGACACTCTCTTGTCGGGAACGTGACGTCTGACGGGGAATATGTTCATGAGGTTAGTGTTAAAGGAAGAAGATGTTTGTGTTGATATTTCGTAAACTTGTTCCAATCCCATTTGAAGACATCATTCGCATTTTAATACGATTTTAATGACCCGTTACAAACGTTTTAAAAGGGCTAATCAGAGTTTGACGCATGATTTTAACGTTTATCCTTTCGAAGCTTACTATACATGCTCCCAATTTCCAATGAAGCGGATTTTCCTGTCTTAATGCAATCCCAATGAATAGTATAATTTACGTTTGAAAGGCAGCAAATGGTAAAATCATCAATTTCGCACAAAGGTAAGGCGGCCGCCTCGTTCGGGGAATATGGCGAATCATACCGGAGACATAACAAATGACTTTCCTTTTTGGCATGTTGAATGAAAATGATTACATTGATACCCCAGTTCCAGAAAAAACGAGAGGTATTCTCCCGGCTGTCGTACGGAATGTCGGTGATTCTAGCCGGATTCACTAACCTAAGTCTGCAGATCTTATTTCTTAGTTATCTGATTTGTTTTACATCAACTGTTTAAGAAGCTTGAATCTTGATGAATTCATACTAGATGACTGCTTCCTGGAAACTAAACCAGGACTTGCAGACGACTCTGAAAATATTGTAGGGAAAGGAGAAATTGCTCGTGACGAGCAATTTCTCCTTTTTCCACTATGTTTTCTCCACTATCAGAAGATTATTTATAAATTCCATCACATTTCAAAAGGTCGTCAGCAAACTCTTTCACTTTGGGACAGTCAAAACTTTGGCGTTTGATAAAGGGATAGACACTACCTGGTCTAACAGTAGACGGATCTCCTCGACATCACAATCTATAACCATCTTATACTCCATATTCTCCTTCATCTCCTTCAGCATGGAAATGTAACTCTTACCGACCGACTCGAGTTTCCGTACCGTCACCTTGTAGTTACTTCCCCTGGTCGTCTTAAGTACGTCTTGGAGCCGTATTAGACCTGTAGATGGGTAATATAGAATTGAATAGAATTGAGTTGACGTCGAAGCGACGATGGCTTGAAGAGCATCAAGACTTTGCTTCTATCTCTTTGGATAATGTTCTTTCAATGTTGAATCATCACACGTTCCAATATTCAATTCGCCCATAATGGAACGTGTGATGAGTCAACATTGAAAGAACATTAGATGGCAATTATGGAACATTAAGAATAACATTTTTCGGGGAAGAAAACATCGTGACTAAAGATGAGAATTGCTTGTTACAGGCACTTTTCCAATGTGACGGTGGCTATTGAAGACACCTACAGATTCGACAAAGTGAGGCATCATATTGTAAGGGATAAGCCTCATACAAAACTCCGCGGGATTGTCATATGTGAAGTGTTATATATTTTGTGAAGTCTGATATCTAAAAAAAACGGAGTTTGAGTGCCATCTCGCGTGTGAAGTGAGAGTTGAAACAATGGAAGTAATAGTTCTACGCCATGGCACTCTTGTGTAAAGGATTTTAGGTTTGAGTGGCTCGCCAAGCCAAATTTTAGAGAGAAAAAAACCCAAAATAAACTAATGGTTTGGCACTCTTGTGTAGAAGGTTGAAGAGGATTACTTCTAACGGTTTCGCAAAAACTAAAACGAAATAAAGAAAAATAAACAATGGTAGTAATGTTTTGTTACCATGACGCTCTTGTACAGAAGGTTATAGGGTGAGTACCTGGCCAGCTCAAACCAAGTCGAAAGCTATGTCATTTGTTCCCAGGTTACCACAGCATAATTTGTTCAAACGATCTTCAAATACCAAACAAACAAATGAACAAAGGCTGGCATATGTTTTGTTGCTATAACAGCCAATAGGAGTCAATGATCATCTGCAAAACAATGGCCATATGTTTGATTCCTTTTCGCTTATTTCTAGATTGAGTGTGCGAAAAAAGGTTTTTCTATGTCGACTAACGCTTTCCTGTCCCTTAAAGCAGTCAATGGTCTGATGGGAAAACTGTCAAGCAATAAAGAACAGAAATGATACGGCGGACTGGTTTCTACATCGAGCACCGTCTTATAACGGATATGTAGCAATAACGTAAAAAGGTATGCAGATAGAAACCATTAGAAAACAAAGAAAGCAATAATATACAACACATTGTGGTTGGGTTTGTTATGGCGCGACATTTATCTTAACGAGGAAGAGATAGATCCAAGCAAACTGGTTATTCGAGGTCATAAGCGTAACGCCATATCTAATTAACTAATATAGATAGAATCCCCTTTTCATTTCGAGGCTAACTCCCCTGTGTATCACGGCATGACACCTCGCTTGCCCCGGCCCGCCCTCCTCTAGTCTCCAACGATCAACTCTATATCGTCTTAGACTGATGGCAAACAAGAGATTCCAAGAACGAAAAAGACATTAACATTTATCTCAACGGCTCAATGTAAGACTATAATATCTCCTTTAACAAAATGTTTTAAATAATCTGAAACGAACGGTGAGAAAAAGCATTCGTCTCAAATTTGGAGGAGAGACATTTTCTCAGCAAATTGCAAACTATTTCATAGATATACCAGTTTTTGTGTTCATCATTTATCAAGTAGGTTATACACACTCAGAAGCATGCGTCTGATTTGCCCTAGTTTCCCACTAAAGTACAGAGCCGGACGTTTCATCATTTGTTTTGTCGTATATCTTTTCAATCTTATTGTTCGCATTCCCGTAACGGGCACTCCGATAGAGGAGTTTAGACAGGAGAAGACACCCGCACAAAGAACCACAACCTGACCTCAAGTTTCTATTCTAATGATAGCGGACAATCGACCGAACGAGAATGCCAATTTTAGAAGTCACTATTTCATTTTTATGTTTATGTAGGAATGGATGATTAGAATTTGTTTATTCCAAGAATTTCTTTTCTTCTAAACAAGCGATTGTTTCCGAATCAAGCCACTTTGACTGACGTTACGAATTCTTCCACTTCACATCACATAAACGACCAATCTTTAAAAGTGAGTAAAAAGTAACGAAGTCTAAGGTTATTTTAACACAGAATGCAATTCACTTACAAATCTCCTGATGGAGCTTTTTCAATGACAGGCGTCTGATTAAAGTCGTCAGATGTATTATATTTTACGATTCTGTCGCCTTCTACTATGACTGCTTAAAACAAGATCAACCCTAAAAAAGAATACGTATTGTAGTAAAGTTTTTGCTCAACTCAGTCAAGAATATACAACGTTTCAATGTCACTTTATTCTTAATGACAATCAATGTAATGCTCGTTGCACACTACCGAGGTCATTATATAACAATATACATTGGTTTCGTCGACAGAATATAAATATGTAAATGGTTGCTCGCTGATGGGAATATCATTTTATTTCAGACGTAGCCATTTCACATCATTTTTTATTTGATTAACAACTGCAAATGCATTTTGGGCACCTTTGACCGAACCAAAACGGAAGTACCAGCGGACATTGTAAGATGTTTTGATTTGTTTAATTGCTTATTGCAAGCTAACTTATTTTTTCATGTAGTATAGTCATATGCACAGGAAATGGTATTTCAAATGCCTAAAATGTTTACAGCATTTGTTTTTCTGATGTCACAAACATAAAAAGGATGTCCTAAAGCCTCCAGGGTCAAGTCATCAGAAAGCGAAGAGTTCAACATACCGCCCAAAATTCCTAAAACACAACAACCAAATTCATACGGACACTCAACAACAGCACTTATTTAGATTAAAGATGTATGGTTCTGAAGACATGCTTTACTTTAAGTGCGAAAGATGAGCCATTTTAACCAAACACTCGGCATAATTCCACCTGCATTTGTATGTTCGGACCACATGCCGACAGAGTTTACGTGTACATTCCAGTAATTAAAACAGTTTATGTTAGATAAATATCACGTGCAGAACACCCTCCGTGTCTGGTATAGCCAGGTGCGCGTGCACGAAGCGTCGTAAATAACGCTGTCTTACCGACCTAACGTAAACGCAGGATCCAGGATGATTTACATTAGAGTCTTCCGACAATACAAATCGACTTCAATCAGTGTAATTTGGGTTAAATCCAGCACCACATAGACATGTGTTACTTCATCAATTCTATATATGGGACGCTGGCACAGCTGATATATAGGAGAATGGTACAAATAATTTCATTTCATCTTTATATACGGATCCCTTTTGCCCAGGATCTAATCTTATAGGTGACCTCTAGACGTGTTATTTCGTTCGTAAGATACGTTCTTATGAGCATTCTCTTCTTTTCAATATTTTTTGATAAAACGAAATCAAAGGAAATCTCGTATGTAGGCATATACAACAATATAAACGTATACAACTTTATTGTCTTACTTTGCCTCGACCATAACTTCGATAAAACATTACCATTTCATGTAAACGGTTGTGAAATGCTAATCTCTTACAAGGCGACATGTTGGTGCTATCTCTAACAAATTTAGGCTTTAAGAAACATTTACGTATTAGTGTACACAGACAGAATGACATGCTTTATCCGAGGGTATACGTGTTTATAAGCATTTACATCATGACAAGGACTTGATATCGTTTGAAACATTAAAGGAAAATTTAATCATTATTGGCAATTGTTTCCCTATCCATTTCAGAAGCAACCTTAACAATAAAATGAGCAATTGCTCTCGACGAACAATATCTCCTTAAATCACTGCGCTTCTTTTGATGTGTTTGCATATGGAGTAATGGGTTATAACAATCAATCCATTATTGAAGAGATGCATAGAGTCAAAAAGGAAAGTGAAACATATTTTCATGTAAATTGCACATGACAGCTGAGTGATCACATGTCCATATTTTCGATAATTTAACAACGATAGAGAATCGACATTAATTACCTTCGATTTAGTCATATCTCTGTTTACCCAACTACCAAATCAGCTAATAGAAAATTCCATGTACTAGAAAATCGTTATCATTGTTTGTACGAGTATTTCCATTCAATATATTGTAGCAAAGGATACATTTGCCAAAATTGTGGAACACAATTGTTATTTAGGGCGATGGTATAATTGTTATTTAGGGCGATGGTACAATTGTTATTTAGGGCGATGGTACAATTGTTATTTAGGGCGATGGTACAATTGTTATTTAGGGCGATGGTACAATTGTTATTTAGGGCGATGGTACAATTGTCATTTAGGGCGATGGTACAATTGTTATTTAGGGCGATGGTACACTTGTTATTTAGGGCGATGGTACAATTGTTATTTAGGGCGATGGTACAATTGTTATTTAGGGCGATGGTACAAGTGTCATTTAGGGCGATGGTACAATTGTCATTTAGGGCGATGGTACAATTGTTATTTAGGGCGATGGTACAATTGTTATTTAGGGCGATGGTACAATTGTTATTTAGGGCGATGGTACAATTGTTATTTAGGGCGATGGTACAATTGTTATTTAGGGCGATGGTACAATTGTTATTTAGGGCGATGGTACAATTGTTATTTAGGGCGATGGTACAATTGTTATTTAGGGCGATGGTACAATTGTCATTTAGGGCGATGGTACAATTGTCATTTAGGGCGATGGTACAATTGTTATTTAGGGCGATGGTACAATTGTTATTTAGGGTGATGGTACAATTGTTATTTAGGGCGATGGTACAATTGATATATAGCAAGATGACTGTGAAAAGGAAGAAGCTGCTACCCATAGGTAACCCTCCTTATTGTCATTCTCATTCAGATATTTTTTATTCATTATTGAAATTTTCCTGGATATGTTTAGAGAAGTTACTAACCTCTAGTATGGTATCCTTCGAAAAGACCAAATTGCTTTTAACGACCAATTTGACTGAATGATAAAATCCATTTCGAAATATTGTACTTCAGTAAAGCTTTATTAAACTGTTCATATTGCTACGTCGTTTCAGTTAACTATAGAAGTTTCTACAGAAATTTAAATGTTTTCTTTAATGATTCCACAATCTTTTGATTGATATCACCCTCTAAGAAGGACTCCTCCCCTGTAAGATTGTCGGCAACTTATCATTTACCCGAAGGTCTTTTGTCTGGCTCTTTAGCACTCCCATGTTGCGAATAACTCGCTATTATTTCGCATTTGAATGTTTTATACGGCACCGCATTGATTTACCAATTATTCGAGAAATGCTCGCTTTAATTCATATTTTCAGAGGATTTAAGACAAAGGGAGATAAGAATTCAACAAGAATTTATTAATTTGACACAGTGGTGTCTGTTAATGTGCTTTATGCCGAGAATCAAATGAACCACACTGACAAAAATAAAAAAAAAAACATCAACAACGACCAATTTTGTTTCATAAGACTGCTGGATATTGATGGAACTGGCCATTATGAAGAAATTGAATAAAAGTAGGGCATACTGGAATGGACGTCTCATGGTTAACAGTCATGATGGGTCTAGTGACTCTAGTCCCGTTAGCTGATCGGTACTCGACCGACTTGAAACACGAGCGTCCAAAGCTTAAACATTAGATCGGCTTGTATACTGTCCTTATTTAATGAACTCGTTGCAACACGAAATGTCCAACTCTAACCGCTAATCATGTGGGGGAAATCAGCGGCTTGAATAGAGTACTGTGTAAACATGGTAGGGTGGAAAGTAGCAGAATCATGAATATTTTTGCTGACCGCCATGACATGACTGAAACACTGTTGAAAACAGTTTAAAATCGAATCCATCCAATCACAAAGGTCTTTGTTGGCTTTGAAATGTAAGATAAAACTACCTGGTTTACTTTCTTCCATACTTAGACCCTTGAGTAGTTGGTCAGTTGTTGAAGCCTAATTGATATCTAATCTATGTTTTATCTTGGTTTCTGCATATTTATTTCGGTTTCATTGGTCAGGTTTTGATGCCTGTGTGAGTTATTGGTTTAGCTGTGTCAAATGTTTATTTCGTTTTATTATGATTTATTTGTTTAACCAAATTGTATGTATGCATCTCATACTTTCGAGCATATCTTCAATGTTGTCTGTTTTGTATCACTACAGATTGAAAGTGTTTGTTAATATAACAAAGTTCAAGTCGAAAGGTTTAAGTCTGATTGTATCAAAACTAGAAAAAAGTTTTAGATTTATTTCAGACAAAAACATTTATAACTATCTGTCATAGACCCGTGATATCTTAAGCGTGTTTGGTTTGTTTGTCTAATGTTGTTTTACATAGTACCAACACTATTCCAGTAATGTGTAATACCCGGCTCAAATATATGGAGAAATACCCACTAACTTCATTGGCATAAGGCTTGATGGAGCCGGGTAGAACCATCGGCACCCCGTTAATAAGCCGGGAGACTATCTCTCATGATGACTAGACATATATACCCCTGTTGAGATTTAGACCCATGCGGAGATGTAAGAGTTGTAAAGTACTGTTGACTTACTCTCATTGTCCTTGTAGATAATTGTGTAAGATGTAAGAGTTGTAAAGTACTGTTGACTTACTCTCATTGTCCTTGTAGATAATTGTATAAGATGTATGAGTTGTAAAGAACTGTTGACTTACTCTCATTGTCCTTGTAGATAATTGTGTAAGATGTTAGAGTTGTAAAGTACTGTTGACTTACTCGCATTGTCCTTTTAGATAATTGTGTAAGATGTAAGAGTTGTAAAGTACTGTTGACTTACTCTCATTGTCCTTGTAGATAATTGTGTAAGATGTAAGAGTTGTAAAGTACTGTTGACTTAGTCTCATTGTCCTTGTAGATAATTGTGTAAGATGTAAGAGTTGTAAAGTACTGTTGACTTACTCTCATTGTCCTTGTGGATAATTGTGTAAGATGTATGAGTTGTAAAGTACTGTTGACTTACTCTCATTGTCCTTGTAGATAATTGTATAAGATGTATGAGTTGTAAAGTACTGTTGACTTACTCTCATTGTCCTTGTGGATAATTGTATAAGATGTATGAGTTGTAAAGTACTGTTGACTTACTCTCATTGCCCTTGTAGATAATTGTATAAGATGTATGAGTTGTAAAGTACTGTTGACTTACTCTCATTGTCCTTGTAGATAATTGTATAAGACGTATGAGTTGTAAAGTACTGTTGACTTACTCTCATTGTCCTTGTAGATAATTGTATAAGATGTATGAGTTGTAAAGTACTGTTGACTTACTCTCATTGTCCTTGTGGATAATTGTATAAGATGTATGAGTTGTAAAGTACTGTTGACTTACTCTCATTGTCCTTGTAGATAATTGTATAAGATGTATGAGTTGTAAAGTACTGTTGACTTACTCTCATTGTCCTTGTAGATAATTGTGAACTTCTTCCATTCCCAGTATTCCAGGAGATCAGAAAACGCTTTACTGAGGACGTCCGCCTCCGGGTACACGCTTACAGAGTAGTAATCGCGTTCCTTGCGAGAGTCCCAGTGTACCTGAATATTGGGGATCTCGAAAGCGTTGCATAGCGACTGGATGTGGGCTCGCGGGATCTCCGAGATGGGCGCGAACACCGCTGCAATACCCTCCTTCATGTGGCGGCAAACTGCAACAAGAAATGGGGAAATGATATCAATTGTGAAAGTTAAGATTGTCATATATAAAACCAACACAGGACAAAAGGGTCCACCTCGTATGTTTAAAGTTGAAGGTTCAATTCCTGATGCGATTACAAAATACCTAACACCGATTGTCGTAATTGTTTTCCTCAAAATATCTCTAAAGAAGGGCATATTCTTAAGCATAAAAAGAAAAGTAGTCCTGGTTCGAGTCCAGGGAAACTTTCGACACAACTACAACTGAGAAAAAAATTGTAAAAACGAGGTCAATCCACAGCAGTACGAAAAAGAGATGAAACTTTACATTGTTCGTCTATTGTTGTTTGGTTCCACCTTCTTCAGACACCAACTACATTAGCTAAATCATTACAAGAAAATACCTTCATGTGATTCTCACATCATTTAAAGTTCTTCAATTTAGCATAATTCATTCTTAATCGTTATTTATTGCACATTAATCTTAGCCTATCAATTAAGTATCTGTACACTGTCCCTTTGAATCAATTGAAGCAGAACACTGTTACGATAGAGAAACTGCTCGTCAACAGCTATTCCTCTCATGTAACGATGGTTTCTTACTAAATTACTTTTGGAAATAACAGTTATGTAACTTCAAGACTGCACGCTTGCAGGATCTGAGAGAAGGATTCAGGCATATTGTGAGTGCGTAAGATAAAATTAACATATAGAAGTAAGGGTTAAAGACAACGCATGTAATGCGATGAAACTGCAAAGCACGGGTCTAGAAAACGGATTTGGTTTTCTGCGATTCCAAGGAAACGTATCACTCCCCAGAGTTCAATAGATTAGATAAGCATGCAGAACAACCCTTCTTCCATTGATTTATCATTACCCGAGTCTCTCACAATCGGGAGTACGCTTTGATCGAGGAGAACGAATACAAACATGCGAATGTAACAGAAAAGATATATATAGTTAAATAGTGTTGTAGCTCTGCAAAAGAACATTTTTGTTATCTAATCAATCATTGCTAGTTGCATTTTGAATGTAACTCGTTCCCATTTCATGTTTCCGAAAAAAGATATTAGAATTCGAAAACCGCTTATAGTATCTATAGATTCAAATTGGTAAAGACACTGTTCCATCATTATGTGCAGATGATTAACGCATGCTATTATAGTAGAAAGTTGAGGATTGTTCACTGACGTCCTTGCTTATCATATCAATGTGAAGTGTTTTTGGACAAGGTACTCCGTTTTGACACATTATCATCCGCGCAGCATAAATTGCTGTTAGATTCAAATATATAAACAAAAAAAAAGTTCAGAAAACGTGTCAGCACGGCGTTAAACCCCGTACAAACAAACAAATCGCTTTATTCAACTCGGCACCAAACCTTCCTCGCACCGGGCGGGTAATCTATCTATGTACACATACAGTTGATAAAAGTCCCGTATCAATCCGTTACTCTTTATGGGGATATGAGACTAATACAAATCGAAAGCGACAGCAGATGATAGAAAGTAAAATATGACCTTTTCGTTATTGTTTTGGCAGAACCCAATTGTAACACAATTGCTCATCATGAAAAGCCATTTATCCTTTCGAAACGATGCGTTTTAAGTGACTTCTCCGATAGATGAAGTAGAGTTGTGTTTAATGAAGTAAGAGTTTATATATGTAGATATTAATTGAAAACCATAACAGTATAGTTATGATAATAATAAACACTTCACCTCCTTCTCCGGGACAAAGGCACACACATCGAAAGTAGGGGTGAGCGAGCGCGTGCGTGGAATTATGTGTGTTCCTAAGATACTTGTGGTGCCAAGTTTAGTCGAATTCAATTTACGCTTCGGTACAAACTTTTTTAATAACTATTACAATGTACGCAATTGTTGCAAACTTGTTCTAACATATCTGGCGATACTTGGCTAGAAAGTAACGTCTTACACAAGGATACTCAACAATGAAATTCTTAAACACAAAATGGTGTATATATTGACATGTTGAAGAGTTTACTATAGTCATGCATCGATCACTCGGTAATATACTGTACATGCAATGCGGTTGAGGGCGAAACTGCTCATAAACATATTATCCATGAATTGTGATTATTTCTAAAGTCGTCAGCTACAGATGCATACGTAAAGTTGTTAACAAGCATAGTTTCAATGATTATCAAACAAGCGTTCCAGATTTGTTGTAGTCTTATTTCTCGATTTTGTCACATAAGCTTTTCAAGTTAGTTCTATCATTTCTTAGCAATTTCTTCAGGGCGTGTAAACTCAATAAACAATTTGTTTTCGAATTCATCTTAATTTTCTTCACTCGTAATGCTATCACAGCTTTGACATTTATCTCAGAAAAAGGCGATTTTCCAATTACTAGTGTATCAGTGAAATTGACATGAAACCGCGAGATGTAATAAACACGGGCAGCTGTCAGTTAACGTAGGCAAATTTAATAACCGAACTGTTTTCCTGTCGATTTCACCCCCATAACATGACGTCACGTATCAAATCTAACTCATTGTAGGTGTCACGTCCTGCACAGGGCTCATATTTGTCGATGTTTCGTGTAAAAAGGGTGCGTTTTATGGTATGTAACTCAATTTACACATTTTTACCTTTTTGGGGCGATATAATGACTGTAACATCTCAAAAGCCATTGAATTCAATGTAAACATCATAGCCAGAATTTCATCGAACTTTATGAACTTAACAAATGAAAATCCTCGACAAAGCAACGGGGAGAGTAAGAGTTCACAGGGCACAAAAGAAAGCCAACAAAGAAAGACAGAATGTGGAAGTTGAAGTTGAGGGCATGCAAGTATATCGTTTATCGTCTCTTTTTGGAAATCACATGGCTCCTCTCCGCATGGGTTTAAATCCCGGTGATGGCATTTGGGCTTTCATTGTTGAACATCACGGGAAAAGTTAACTTCCTTTGTCAAATGGAATTTTCGAAAATAAAAGTTGTCTGATGTAAATGCGAAGTAAGTAAGACAGGAAGATATATAAATGATGAAATAAAGGATCAAGTCAGATATCCTTCAGAACTCTAATTAGCTACGTTAATTATATCATCATACACCACAAGATCTGTCTGCTAATATCAAATAAGAAACATATGTTGGTTAATGGGCCCTTAACGATGTACGAGTATTAGAAACCATTTCTCTTGATGCTTTGTTTAGTCGACGTCCTTTGGAGTGTGTGTGTTGTGTTGTACAGCTGTGATGTTTCCGCAACGCTTTGGGCTCATAACTCCTAAAACCATTCGAACCCCTCTGCAATCTTCGAATCGTTACACCGGGCAATCGGAATCCTTCGGTAATGTTTGCAGGCCAATGTTTAACCCGGATGACCGGACATTACCGAAGAGATACGATTGTATGCCTGAATGGCGGTGGACATATTTTGAATGTATCTTGGTAGAATTAAACTTTCTCCCTGTGGACTTATTACTCCATTGCCTCTCTGTCTTGTGTTATTTATCTCTACCAATATTATCTTTCGTGTTCCTTCAGCTTGATTCGAAAATGTCTCGCGTTGGTTTGATTTAGTCACCCCATTAGTGGTATATGTATGTGCGTTCCGTGAGGGGTGTACACTACTATAAAGAGTGTTGATACATAAGATGTAAGAAAATAAAGCCTATTCTTTATATATTGCTGGAACAACATGTTTGTTCTACACAGACAAGATCGAATTAGTATAAACCGTAAATGTTAAGGGACATGGGAATACACACACACTCGTGCGCTCTTCAGATTATGGGTGAAATGCAATGTAATAATTAATAAATAAAAATGAGGTAGTCTCAAAGGCAGTTCCAAGAGAACTTGTTTTGTAGTGAACCATCAAAGTATGGCAGGAGTATCAATTACTGTGAAGTAGCTATTACATCAACGGATTATATCAACATTGTACACGAGACAAGTATGGTGTGTTGTTGTTTCAGATATCGGAATAACAGATGGGGGGATGGGTAACTGACATGTGTCTAGATAGCACATGTACGACTCAAGCAAGAAACTGTAACCGTAACAGTTATTGTTATTCTTTATATCATCAAGCTTTCTTCTAACGAATCGTTTTTGTAGCTAATTGAGTGGCATTTGTACGCTGCTTATGAACATCAACACTATGAGGTGTTATCAAAGTTAATACGTACACGGCATTGACATTTGTTTCACACCGCTGTTTGATTGATTGAACGCATTTTTCATCTAGTATTTGCTTTGTTTTTTAATGTAGTCATTGTACTCATTTGTCTGGGATCTTGGAGTAAAATTACCAACCCTAATTGTAAGGATATTGAATTATGTGAGACCTGATGAATACAAATATTCTCTGTGATAAGCGCACTCCATGATCAAATGTGTTTTATATATTTCTCCTTGGTAGCCAATTTCGTATTGAGTGATGTCCTTGAACATGTTTCCAGGAATGTAAAATTATGCTGTAAACATTCAAGGTATTGTTTACGCGGCGTGAAATCGGAATAATAAACACGGTATTAATGCTAAACCAGAGTGTATAGGGGATTGAGAAGCCTACAGGGCCTAGTGGTTAGAAAGTTGAAAAAAAACCTCTTTGTGTGGAGCCACATCTCAAATATTTTTAACTTTCATGATAGGTACATGTACTTTCCGGCTGACTCGCGGGAGGTCGATGATTCTTCTGTCTTGACAGACCCTAATTGGCAGTTAAATAAGGTGTCTTCATCCATCCAGGATAAGTAAGATGTCCAAATATAATCGCAAAATTGGTGAAGTGATGTAAAAACCAAAATAGATAAACAAACAATATTGGGTTCGACGATTATAGCAGACTTCAGGGGGGTTTACATCTCTATACTCCTTAAATCCAAACCCGCAAATCCATCTTGACCAATGGTCACCTAAGAGTCCCAATTCGATCCCCATTACTTAGATGTCATCAGAGCGTTTTTATTAAGAAACCTTACTGTCACAAACATTGCTTTATTACAATCTTTGTGACAATTTTATTTCACGTAAAATGAAAACCGTGGTACTATTGATATGGTGCAGGTGAAACGAAAAACGAAATGTCGCTTCTCTTTATCAAATTAAATGCATCAAGACCAATGAAATGCAATATATTTCGCTTTACTATCATTTTCGATTGCGTAAATGCCCAAAAACATTTTTTCTTTTTTCGGTAACAAAACAAACACGCCCGTTTTCAATTTTGCATATAAAAGGTCCAATCGTATCTACTCGGCAATCCCCGTAACAAGTCGGTAGATATACCTCGTAGGTAGTCTGGAGTTCCTTCCCCTATCACTACGTAAGGGTCAGGCGTGGGCTGGAAATGGCGGCACGCTGCGGGTAAGATTTTTACATTAAAATAAGAAAGAAACTCATTTTGAATAAATGATCAATAGCAACGGATGACATTTTTAGGCATAGATTAAGCAAAGGATGGAATTCAAATACTCTTTGACCATTGATCAACATTGCTTTTTTCGAGAATTGATGTAAAAAGCTTATATAGTGGATTTCGGATAAACCATTATTTCGGATTACTTTAATCATTTCGGATTATTTCAACTTCAAATTGTTATTGGCAAAAGTCGAGTTTGAGCATTGATCATAAGTTTTTTAGGCTGATCAATCCAATCTAGATAATTCCTTTGAGAAAATCATGTAAACAATGCTTACAGTAGACGACGCCATTTTTAGACCCTGCCAGACCTTTGCTTTGTAATCAGCAAAATCGGGAACCAGACTACCTCGTAGGCAGTACATGAATACACCAGAAATCCTGGGGTAATTCGCCTTATTTCCGGCGGCTAACGCAAAATGCACACAGGCACTAAATATGTATTTAAATACACACAAATTGGTTATATATCACAATTGAAGATTTGTTTTTATCCTTTACATTAAAGATGACCATATCAACACATCTTTGATTCATATTTTGTCAGTCGTATCTACTCGGCAATCCCCGGCTTGTGCCGGGGATTTCCGAGTAGATACGATTGCAAACGGACATGCCCTTCGTTGCTGACCTACTTTCAAAAATGGCTCCCCATTGCCTCCGAGGTTATTTTAAGAAATGGCCGAGGTGTTCCGAATGATAAAAGGTCAAAATTCAATGAGACCGAATCAGTAAAAATCTCGATTCTTCTAGACTTAACTGGCTGATTTATATTCCACCAGCAACGGCAACATTTACTCAGGAATCTCGATTGTATCGGCCCTACCGAAAGAAAGATTACACAAGTTTTCAATTCCCCCTCTATTTCACGATGTTAGAATGTCGGTCTTTCTTGTTTTCAATCCCCCGTAATCGCAACGTGATTTATTCGTTTCACAAACCCATTCCCAAATATTATGAGACTGGACAAAATTGTAAGCTTCGCAATAACAAAACAAATCATTTTTATGATATTGGTAACAAACCATTGCGACAAGGGAATAAATGGTTATTGGGGAGTTATTTATCAAAAAGTGGTTTCTAAAGTCCTTTACAGCAGGTGCACCCAACAATCTGACCTAAGCGGGAACAACACGTTATTCGTACAATAGAAAGATACAATCCCAACACTTCTAACAGATTCATTGGTAAATTCGAAAATAAAGGTTTATACTGTTGGGTATATTTCCGTCGTAGACCAGTCTGTATGTTCTACAGAATCAACAGCCTGGTAAGGAAGGGCACTTTTCGAGGCTGGTAAGGAAGGGCACTTTTCGAGGCTGGTAAGGAAGGGCACTTTTCGCGGCTGGTAAGGAAGGGCACTTTTCGAGGCTGGTAAGGAAGGGCACTTTTCGAGGCTTGTAAGGAAGGGCACTTTTCGAGGCTGGTAAGGAAGGGCACTTTTCGAGGCTGGTAAGGAAGGGCACTTTTCGAGGCTGGTAAGGAAGGGCACTTTTCGAGGCTGGTAAGGAAGGGCACTTTTCGAGCCTGGTAAGGAAGGGCACTTTTCGAGGCTGGTAAGGAAGGGCACTTTTCGAGGCTGGTAAGGAAGGGCACTTTTCGAGGCTGGTAAGGAAGGGCACTTTTCGAGGCTGGTAAGGAAGGGCACTTTTCTGGTAAGGAAGGGCAGGCTGGTAAGGAAGGGCATTTTTCGAGGCTGGTAAGGAAGGGCACTTTTCGAGGCTGGTAAGGAAGGGCACTTTTCGAGGCTGGTAAGGAAAATCCTTCTCTTAATCTCTAAAACGGAAAAGCATTTTCAGAATATATACTTTAAATACACTGTAGCTAGAATATCGTCATCATTTTGGCAGCATTCTATTAGTTTAAACATATCGTATTAATCTAAATAATATTAAGACTGTTTCAGTTATTCAATTTTTACGAAATTAGGCTAGGCTTAAACATGTCCTCTCCACTATTCGGACTATGACATTTACTTAGATAAATATAAAGAGACGGGGTAGAGCATTAATAAAGATTATAATTATAATAACCACTATTTCTTTGATATCGCAATATCATCGGAAGCATGTTTGGTCGTTCGTTAGAGCGTCCGATGGATATTTACTTTTCCTTGTGCGTTTTCCATTCACCAGTTTAAAAAACATTTTATAAAGATTATATCGTGGTTGGATAACTTGCGGTTAGCTAGTTCTACCAGTTGCTTGTTGGGTTTCTAATTCATTGGGAATAACGCCTTTTAAAGCAATATCAATTAATGGAGACATATCGCTTTTTTGGGGAAAAGTCTTTACGAAATGTCCATACACTGATATCGACAATCAAAACACAGGTGTCGAGCCCAAACCGCCCGTTTTAAACCATCGACCTTAACCCTGCAACATCGTATTTGTGAAATCAGTATTGATGTCTGTCTTCAATCCATGCGAAACATACAAAATCCATGCGAAACATACAAAATCCATGCGAAACATACAAAATCCATGCGATACAAAATCCATGCGATACAAAATCCATGCGAAACATACAAAGTCCATGCGAAACATACAAAATCCATGCGAAACATACAAAATCCATGTGAAACATACAAAATCCATGCGAAACATACAAAATTCATGTGAAACCTACAAAATCCATGCGAAACATACAAAATCCATGCGAAACATACAAAATCCATGCGAAACATACAAAATCCATGCGAAACATGCAAAATTCATGCGAAACATACAAAATCCATGCGAAACATACAAAATCCAAGCGAATCATACAAAATCCATACGAAACATACAAAATCCATGCGAAACATACAAAATCCATGTGAAACATACAAACATTGATACGCTGTTGATGCTGAATGATAATCGGATACTTCATTCCGAAATATCAAGACATTATATTCGACTCTTATCATAGGGGGACGTAGAATTGATCTAGAGTAAGTTAGTAGTTTAATGCACATTCAAAATTGATTTAAGAGACCATAATGATAGGAGAAAAAACGTAGTGGCTAAGTCAACTAATGGCTTTATATAAACGCCATACATTAAGAGAGCTCCTTCAGTCAGCAGGGAGAATCTCTTCATGAAAAGTCTTGCCCTGTCGTGATAGGCCAATCCTGTAATGACTAGTCATTAACGGACTAATAACAGGGGGAAATTAAACCTGTATGACAACGTAATGCTAGGGCTAGCCTTTAAGAAACTTGATCTATAAGGAGTGGTCAGTTGCAGCTAACGCTGTAAACAGGGGTCAAGCTAAATCGGATATTCCTTCGGTTCGTATCTTTGTTTCGCCTCCAATCACTACAGAGCGGCTATCCATAAGTATCGTGTCGTTAAGACGATATCTATCTGATAAGTACCCACACTATAGGCTTTCCCGACGGGTTTCTGTCATAATTCAATAAACATCTGATTGCTTCATTAGCTATACATATGCTTGATCCACAGAGAGCGATCATGTGTTTTACTGGTTGGTTTGATTGAGGTCTTGCGCCGTTTTCGAGAGTATTTCGACCATATCGCCGTTGGCAGCTTTCCTGCATGGACATTGTTGAAAATTGGTAAGAGGCGAATAAATGATGTCGAATTGACTTCACTTATATGAGGTTAGTGATGTCGGGTCTTTAACTCAGGAGTCATATATTCCAAGTCGAAAACACTACCGACTGAACCAATGAAACTTTGTTAAAGTGGACGCTGCATTTACTCAGAAGTGATGGTTTTCTTTTATCACAGACATGTATTCAGTGATAATTTCCCAAAAACACATTTCTTTCATTCATTTTAATCATTTTTCAATAGAAAAACCCATTGATTTTAAGTTTTGGTCCAAAAAGCCCATTGATAATTTAATTTAGAAAGATATCCCTGTGTAATGCTCAGTTTCATTAAGAAAATGTTCAGATTCGTTCAACGTTTTCCTTAAATACATACGACTTGACAACAGGCGAACCAACACGGGTGGATAAAATACACAGCACGGTGGGATTGTAATTCGATGGTACACGATCTAAAAAAGGAACACACCACCAATGGTGGAAGTACTCCGTAAACAACCGCTTACCGCGTTTAGAAAAAGAACCTGCCACTCATGATGGACATTCACAAACACTCCATTAATAATGAAGGAAATGAAATCAACACTCGCACGAGGACATATATACCGTCTAAGCATGGACTGTAGACAGGAACCAATTTCCTCCCCTCCATGACCCTGTTTGTCGGAATCTAAAATCAACAGGCCGGGGTGCTTGCATAACAACAGCAAGAATCGTTTGTTTATTACTTATAAGGGGTTAACACAGTGACAAAAACATTTCAATTATTTTCAATTATATTGCAGCTTCCTGGTTCCAACAGTACAAGCTTAATAACCCACAATGTATTCACAATGTATTGCCAAAAGACCCTTCCATAAAACCAGCGGTATCGACAGGATTATAACCCGAGATTTCCGAGTTCTAAGTCCGTTATATTAACCACCGAGCCTGCAAAAGAACATGGAAATGAGCCTGTTATCCTGTCCTTACCTCGTTTGTTGGCCTCGAAGCTGTCCTGAGCCGGGGTCATCTCTACATAAGGCAGGAGGGTCCGATCTGCACCCATCACATTATGGACGTTCATTTTGGATATTGCATAGTTGAAGGCCAGCTCCAAGGCGTCTTGGCCAGACTCGAACAGGCCAGCTGAAAATAGAGAAGAAATATATTGGAGGAACATGACATTGCGTCAACAATATATAAGGTATGTTTCGATGCAGACTCGTAAGGAAAAAGTAAGGTCTGCTGAAAATAAAGAAGAATTAACTCGCATTTCGGTTTTTCATTAACAATAGATCTACTTCAGCTATGTTTCGATGCCGGCCCGAGGAAGCGGAACGAGGAAGACCAAAAACTCGTCTATCGATAAGGACTGATCAAGTCTTGAAGAACCATCGGCTTCCGTGAGTCAATCGATAGACAACATCTCGTGAAAAAGGTATTAGAAGTGTAGATACATGTAACTTAAATTATTCCACTGTTTTTCCGATCTTAGAATATATTCGCTCAGAAGTTTGTTTTACAGGCTGATATTTCTTACAGAACAACAAGTCTGTGGATATTTCCTCAATTACTTTAACATGGTCGTTTCCCCACCCGCCAATACAGGTAATCGTGAACGATTAGTAACCTGAGAAATGCACCAGCGTGCCAAAAATAATACGAAACGGTTAATCTTCGATAAATAGTTTATCACATACATAACATTTACAGAAACGAAATAAATTTGCGTTCAGTGCGCAGGAAAGTAGTCCAATTGGCATAAGACTCCGAAGTATTTGTAAAAAAGAGGGTAGAAAAACGGTAAATGTGTAAAGTGTCAGTCCAGATTAGCTGTGGAAGATCAAAACAGTTAGTCTGAAACGAATCTCTCCATAATGAGTTAGTGCGTGGATTTGTATATAGTCGTATATGTACACTCAGAGGACGTAAATTGTCGGTTCAGACAAGCCTTTACACATTGATTTAAGACGGCAATGTACTTATTTACTCTTTTGCACGGCACATAACGTTATTGGCCATGATGGAAAATAGTACAGTGATACAGGAATCGTTCGTGTACTACCTATTCGTCATGGCATGGTTATATTACCATTTACAGGGAACATCCATATCCCCCTAGTACAAATAGCTGTTAATAATAGCTGTTAATAAGTATGATGTGCTTTGCTTTTATCTATCATCTATATTGTATACTAAAAGCATTTTGATAAAGTATGATTTAAATATGGTTATATCATTAGTAAAACTTTTAAGGGCAAGTGAATGAATGATTGTAGCGCCTTAATTAATAATACCTCACCTCTTACAGAAACATTTAGAAACCACTGTGACAGAGGGATATAGTTCATAAACGAGTAATTTATGCTTTTGTCACAGTGGCTGCATCAAAATATCAATGACGAAACAACTCATTTAATCTTGTTAGATTTTGGTGATGCTTTTGCATCCAATTTGGACACGACTCACGTTCCAACATACAGGGGCGGGTTGAACAAACTATCAGCTGCAACGAAATCCCAGGAAACTCTGGTAAAGTGGTGTTCGGATAAACAATTTAACCGAATCAAGTTATGTGTGGCTTATAGTTGTTTCGACACTATTCCACTTACGACCCAGAGGTCCCAGGATTTAAATCGCCATTACCAACTCAAGTCTCGAACTTGCTGTTCGAGCCCAACTTTTATATATAAATATCCGTGTTCCCCAGAGGGCAATTTCTGCCGTTGGTTTTGAACACAATCGAAACAAGATGTTCGTCCTATAACGAGTGTATACGGGGTAATAATAGCGAGGAAGAAACAGTCCCACAAACAGGCACGCTGGATAACTGCCATTCTTGTTCGAGGAGGAAATCAATCGAGGCGTGGGAAAGACAATCTGCGTAGATGAATGGTTGAATGGTGCTTTACGTGGCTTTTATCAGTATTTTTGATTTGTTTGTGTAATTGTTTGATTGGGATTTTACATCCCGTCATCGATTTTCAAGCAATACATATTGCGGTGCACGGCTCATCATGGATGGGGGAAGACCTCTGACTGTACTGTCCAAGGTAGCCGGTCAAAATAGATCAGCATTCCGATAGAAAGATGGGAGAATACAATTATGTACAGCGGCCTTGATCTATTTCGAAAAGGAGGACAGCTTTATAATTTCAAATTCAGTATGCTAAATACTAGACCACGAATGTTAATACTAATAATTTTAATATTCATTTTTTCGATTGAGATATATAAACGCATACAGAAGGATGAAAGCATGCTCGTTGAATCCAGACCATTGACATTGAAACACAACAGTGTAACAATCGGATATACCACGAAAACAACAGTTTGTCACTTATCATGCACAATTTTCTTTGTTGTATTTTTAGGTTTTACACGCTTAAGAATAAATGGAATGCACCGTATCAGATTGGTGAGCTTTCCTAGTCAACTGCAGTCAACTGCGGAATTAGACATTTAGTGACGTTTCTTTCTTTTTTTTTCTTTTAATCTTACAAAACATAGCTTATTGAATAACTAATACCCTGCGTGGTGTTTTACTCGACATATTTTCTGAAAAACTAAGTTCAAAACAACATTCAATCCTATTTCTATATAGCGAAAATCATAATATTTTGAATGGTCTTTCCAAACTCTCTGTGACGCCTCAAATGACATCTCACGTGACAATATGTTTAAGTTAATATCCACGTACATCGGTTTTGTCTTACAAAAACGCTTTCAGCAGGTGGCACAATGCAACTCTGCACTTAAATTGACTAGATTGGTTTTTCATGCTGTTTCATCATCTGACTCTATAACACAAACATAGTTATTTCTCTTATCAACCACTGATCCTTGTATTTCATTTAAACTCTTTACCATGGAAACGTCATTGCTGCCCTTTCTATTGTCATAGTTATTGTTAACAACTTTGCAATACCTCATTTCCCCACATACACATGCTTTCCCAATGAACACTTAGGATCAACATTGAGCAATACAAAACTAGACTTTCTTAATCATTTACTTCCTTTTAAAATTCATCTATGAGGCTCCTGCAGTGGACATCAATACCTATATACATAATACACAATTCTGGCGCATGTGTTGCAAAAGTATATTAAAAACTAATATGACAAAAAGATGTATTGCTCCTAAAAAGCTATTTATCCCTTTTTCCACATTAGTTTCTACACAATACCACCAATAAAATGTAATTCAATGATGTATTTGCTGCCTGAGAGTTCTTTGAATTCGGTCCAGCAAAAGAAAACCCAATACGTAAGGTAATCCATATCGTGTTCATATATGGTTTATGGTTATGATTCTCTTCTAGGGAACATACAATGCAAGATGAGATAACTGCACATTCTATTCATCGGTCTGTATATTCCTTTCATGCGTGTTTGTTTCAACAACACTTATGCGAGACTCGGCACCTAAATCATAACATGGTCTTTGAAGTCTAGACCGGAGATTCCTTTCGGGTTTTGGAAAAATAAACAAAACCTGTTCTGGATTAATGAGCGCTCAAAGCTCGAATTTCTTTCGCAATGAATACCGGCTGTTTTAGTTCAGTGTGTTTTGTTTTGAATGTCGAATATAAAACGGTATTAGATAATAAAGAGCATTACTGATGAAGAAGATATACTCACACATAGAAAAGGTAATTTTTCATACACAGATATAATCATTCTTAATTACTGACCTAGTTGGTGGTTGTGCGCATACGTAAAAATAGAGAAGTTAAGATAATACTGATCAAACTGAATCTATCACCTAAGCATCGAATTAACACTAGCTTCAAGTTCAACATTAGATAATGGCTTTATTTCAATATCAGATGAGCCAATCAGAATGGTATCTTTCACTTCAATCCAATGTTTATTCAAAACCCCTTTCTATAAAGGTTTTATTTTTGTGAAAAGGTGTTTCAGATCCGGAAAGGTCCATAAGCGTTACTTCGCACAAACTAGACAGCTTCATATCTGCCAGAATACATCTCGAAAACAATCACGGACGAACGAACCTGTCACGAAAGCTGTATGGGACGATGCCATGTTTCCAAATTAACCGAAGAGGAATGCCTGGCAGAAAATCCCCAAACCACGTGAGCCAATTAGCGTTCCGTGTCTAAACCCTTTACTCCACATCTACCTCGAATGTGAAGACGAATAAAATATACACGTATTCAAATGTACAGCAAAGAGTGTGTTAAAGAGAAATTTAAAATCCAATTCCTTTAAAGCTTACAACTTGACGGAACTTATGTAGTCGCATCTCATTTAAATCATCAAGCATCTAATGAGTAAAATACTTTATTCTAGAGAATAAATAGCAAAGTTAGCGAGGAAAAACAACTTGACATTGGCACATTTTGTCAGAAACGCCCCACATGGCCCCTCTCTGCGTCGGTTCAAATCCTGAGATGGAAATGAATTTTATACGGATTGCAATGCCAATGGTTCTACCCGCCTTGACCATCCCTTATGGGCAGTTGAGTATGGGGTCTTACTCCATCATTAAGAGTCGGGCATCGCTACATAACTGAAATAAAGTTGATGTGATGTAAAACCCATATAAAACCCACGTTAATTGATACTTCCTTTGATCCAACATTCGATACTTGTTTTAAGACTCTTTTGAAAGCATCTTTGCTTTGACTTATGATTAAAGGTTAGTTTACCTTTCCATGTATTTGCGCCGGGCCAGTAGTCTCGGATTTCTTACATTTACTATTGGAGAAGACGCCGAAGTCTCAATGCTAATATTGCGACCTTTCTGTTGGTTAAGATGGTCTCGAAGTCGAGGCCCAATGGTACGTTTTCCCTGATGTGGGCTATTCTGACCGTTTCAAATATAACTCACCTGCAGACAAAATCGTGCTGCATGAACCTTGCTTTAAAGGTTGATGGTAGAAAACACTGTGGCAAAATGGGCTAACAAAATGCGATTTCCCATTTTCTCATAGTGCTTTCTTATCAATCTTACCACACAGACCCGTTAGAACGCCGCTTGTAAATTAGAATGAAAGTGTTACGAACTTGTATTAAACATGTGGCCTCACACCTGATAAATAGGTCAGCAAGGTTTTACCCATTAACCCGACCTTTTAATTATGAGACTGAAACGTAGAACTCTTTCGTTTTTCAAACAAGAAAAACATAACTTTAAGATTGAACCGAGTGAACGAAATTCCTTTTTTCTTTTCAATCGCAGAGGTCATTTCCCCTCTGGATTAATTATGTACCGATTTTATCAAGCCATTGCCCCATAAAGAGGAACTTGATGGCTTGATTAAAAGCAACTGGAGACAAAACAAACAAAAAGCAAAAATAATCGAATGAACCCAATACGCGTTTGCACTTTCCCCCCCTCCTCTTGTGAAAAGTACAGGACTAAATCATTCTCTGGTATATCGAAGCACTTTTTGATTAAAGCCATTTTAAAATAGAAAATGCTCGTGACTGTGACTTCTTTAATGGTTAATATTTTTATCATATTATGAATATGCCGTCAGATCTTGCTTTCAATTTGGACCGATACAAAACTGAAAGAGGGAATTAGTAAATAATTAAAACATTAGATCATATTGAAATTGGCCTATAATAAACAATCCAGTCGTTTGATACAACAAGAAAATAAGCCTTCTGTATACGTTCTGAATAAAACATATTAGTCTGGGCTTATTGAGACAGATTAAAAACATGGTATGATATAGTGTATACAAGCCTGTAGAAGCCCCCTATTACATTCTCTGTATTCATTGATTCGAAATAGAATCCTTCTTTCATATCTCTATGAATAGTTTCCTAGTAATATATCGACATTACATAATTCCCGCGAGATAGTTGGAGGAATGCGGGTTCTTATGAATCAGAGAGACTTAATGTTTGCTCTGGCACCGGCTGACCTTCCTTCCCAGATACATAAGGAAACCAGAAAAGTGTGAATCAGCGCCATTAAGCTGCATTTCAGATAAAGTGTTTAATAACATCTATTTTGTTTTCTTTAAGCTGCATTTTAGATAAACTGTTTAATAACATCTATTTTGTTTTCTTTAACCTGCATTTCAGATAAACTGTTTAATAACATCTATTTTGTTTTCTTTAAGCTGCATTTCAGATAAAGTGTTTAATAACATCTATTTTGTTTTCTTTAACCTGCATTTTAGATAAAGTGTTTAATAACATCTATTTTGTTTTCTTTAAGCTGCATTTCAGATAAACTGTTTAATAACATCTATTTTGTTTTCTTTAAGCTGCATTTCAGATAAAGTGTTTAATAACATCTATTTTGTTTTCTTTAAGCTGCATTTCAGATAAAGTGTTTAATATCATCTATTTTGTTTTCTATAAGCTGCATTTCAGATAAAGTGTTTAATAACATCTATTTTGTTTTCTTTAAGCTGCATTTCAGATAAAGTGTTTAATATCATCTATTTTGTTTTCTTTAAGTTGCATTTCAGATAAAGTGTTTAATAACATCTTTTTTGTTTTCTTTAAGCTGCATTTCAGATAAAGTGTTTTATAACATCTATTTTGTTTATCTTTATACGAGGGTTCAAATCCACGTTACGGTATTGGATTGTCAGGAGAGGTAGTCTTCCGGATTGCGGATGGTTCTACAAGGAATCACAAGCCCTTATGTGCAGTTATGTTGGTCTTTTTTTTCTCCACCGATTTTGACCCAGAAATTGTTATATAACTGCAAAAGGCTGACTTGTTGTAAAACAAACTAAAATCAAACTGAGAGGTGAGTCGTACATTTACTAAGCTTATCAAAAGTAAAGCCCCATATTAGCACAGTTAAACCATGGTGATCAGTACAACCACGCATGCTTCTGTTGTTTCTACACCCGAACGTTGCTGTATTATTTCCACGCACATTTCTGTCTACGCAGAAGGCCATTTTTAAGGGGTTTTTTCACATATGAGAAGCAACGGGTTTGACGCTTTGATATCATGATAGATTCGTTGTTGGGTTTCACCCAAAGCTATTTTTCATTGAAAATCATACCACATTACAAATTGTATTGCTTCAACGGCATTTTATTTTGACTTTCGAATTTCCATGTCTTAACTGACAGTTTTAATTCAAGACAATGCATTTTCGAAAGGACTTACTTTAATTTAGTTTGGCACCAACTACCCGATTTGTACAGCGATGAGAGACTAATAGATCGCAGCTTCCTTAAACATCGGGAGTTAGCATTCGAATAGATCCAAATAGAATCAGGGGGCATTGTAATGGTAAACAACCGATTCTACAGGGGTTCCCCCTTTTTTCACATTTAAGATTTCTTGACTGGTCCAAGTCGGAACTCAAAAGTAAAAAAGAACAACTGATAAAATTTTCTGTCAAAAAGAAGAAAACTTTGTGAAAACGAAGAAATTGCTTGTCATGAGCAATTTCTCTTTTATCACGTCGTTGATATGAAATGTGCAAAACGAGTTCATCTATATACGAGTATATAAAAAGAAAAGGGTTAAGACTATCTAGATGTTAGGACACAATGATTAATAACCAATCGCTCATATCCTCGAGAAAGGCGCAGACGTTTGGAGCGGACTTGGGAGTGATAATTAATTGTTTGGAAGCAAACGCCATTTTTTCCCTTTTCATTATTACGTTGTACAACATTCAGGCCGGTGTATTGTTAAACTGTTTCCATGATTTCAGCCATTGTGGACTGGACAAATGTATTTAATTTTGTATAATTTCATTATCATACGGGTAAACCGTTGGATTTCTTAACGGCTTTTATGTCAGGAGGCATCTTGGAAATAGCACGGGAGTTACAATTTGCTGTTTCAAACAAGCAACGAATCTGACATTTTGTATGGTTTCGTAATTTGATAGTTTTACCGAGACAGTCAAAAACAGTTTTAATGTTCAAAGCCTTTAAACCTTGGGCTATTGACACATTACTCACCTTTTATGATTGCATCGTTTAAGGATATCCACCACAAAAGCACGCAATATTTCATTGTAAACAGCATTTTTAAGGGATGATTGTTTAGAAGCAACAACAAAATCATTGTCTTTTCTGTTATCTTGCTGTATGATGAAAAACCAGTGTGGCACTAATTCTATTCGGTATTCACAGACATTTCTTTTATTGGAAAAGGTGCCTCTTTTATCAATGTCCTATGATGTCAGGATACTTACAAAAGAAAACAATTCCATTGTTAGTTTAAACTTATGTATTTTAAATCGCTTGTGACGGAAGCTTGAAGCTTATTAAATTCAATCTCGATGACTTCTTCCTGGATACTGCACCAGCACTCGCGTCGATGTGTGGGTTAGCCCCGGCAAATCTTACCTCGCCTAACGGGAAATCGAACCCGGGACTCTCGATACAAGAGGTCGACGCTCTACCACTGCACCACTGTCGCGTACAATTCCATTATTAGCTGATATGTTCGATTGGACAGTAGATTGAAGTAATTATACTGCAGCTAACGATCCATTCATGTATGGCTTCCTATATTGCTTGGACCTGTGTTGCGGTGTTTAGATTGTTCCAACATATCAAACCTCTGCGACAACTTAACGGCTTGATAACGTATTTGTAAGCTCGAATAGGTGTTCAATATGTTTTATGATTCAGTCGTCCAGTGCCTAACAGCAACAGAGATGCTAAGTGACCAGATAGGAAAAACGAACAGAGAATGGATAGACGCATGACTTTTAAAAATGAATTTCGAATCGGTCATGATTGTCATTCTAATAAAACATAAAACCCGACAAACCGGATTCAAGTTATTTTGACACTTAAGCATTTCATGCAAATGAGTTTAGACACGTCCTTTTTATCACGACTATAACAGTCAAGAGTTTGACATTGCTTCAAAGAGATCTTTTAAGCCAATAGCTCTTTTTTTAGTTAATGTACTCTAATACTTAATAATACCTTCCATAGGCGCTTCCTGTAGAAGACCTTAGAAACCATCACGACAAAATGACAGACTGTTCGTAAAGATCAATTTATCCTTATGTCACTTTGGTTTCTCCCTAAAATTAGACAGAAGATATAATTTTGTTCTTCATTTGTTGCCGCATTCTGTTACTTTCGATCTGGACCAGTCCTATATTTCCCAAACGTGCTTAAACACGGAGTATGTGTGTGTGTAAGCGGATTAGGTGGCTAGAGTGCGGAACTACGGCTGACACAGACTGGTCTTATCCGGTTCTTCATTCCATTGATATTTAACACTATTCACTATTCATCCGCGGTACATAGACAATATCATGTCAGTATACATATCTCACTAAGGAACAATCGCGGATTTGTCAGAATAATGGGTTTTCGCCAAACGAATATGCTTGGAATGTGGGCACTCAGCAGCATATGGTACCCTGTATAAAGGATAATCCCTTACACGAGCTTCGGTATCGTTTGTTTATGTTTGAACATTGGTTCAACCGTGGTTTAAACATAAATAATTTACATCGATTAAAATCAAGGTCTTTTAAACTTATATGATATAGTCTTCCCTCAATTCTGCTGGGTAAAAAGAAAGTAATCGCAGTAATCATTGTTTCAATTGAAGATATACGATACACTCGTTGGACCTTGCCACTTTCAAGACTCGGACCCACGACCTCAGTGTCGAACACTCGATCTAACCTGTTTGCTACTCTGAGTATCTTTCCTAAACAAAATTAAGCAGATATTTAAGGTTTTGGAAAGCAGATGAGACACAAAACTACTTTTAAAAACTTACCCGGCATTTTAGGGGTAAAACACTTTAAAATAAACGTTTCTTAAATATTCTGCTTTAAGGCCAATATTATCTACTCAAAAAGACGTTTCCGTCAAATTCTTAAATATTGAAGTATTTAATTCATTGTAGTTCAACACCGTTTTTACCATGTTTAAGTGAATTCCTTGAGATCTTAATATGTATTAATATGTATACATATATGATCAACCCTTATTGATATAAAATGGCATTATCCTATTTCAGTTACTCAGAGTGTCAAAGATAAAAAAAAAATACCAAAGACCAATGTGCGGTCAATCGGGACCTCTCGGGGATGTTGACAGGCCTGCCGGAATTTGCCGAAGAGTTTCGATTGGTCTCTACGAAGACCCCTCCACGCGTATCTTACTCGCCCCGATCTTGCATATACGAGATGGACAACTACAAGTACATGTATGGGCAAACCGAATGGATAATTGACGAAGTTCAACAAACAATTTATAGGTTTGTATAACAGGGTTGCCTACACTTTAGCGAAGGATCGATTTCAATTTTCTGAGGATTATTCAGACATACATATCCGAGAAAAAGGTAAATTCATCTAAAAAGCGTGAACATTCTTCTCGATTCGTAGCGATTCGATAAAGTCCATTTCCAGTTTCCATTAAATATGGAGAAACGAATCCATTTCCTTTATCAAGCTACACAATGCGTTCACTCTGTAGTCACGCTACCTTCACATACGTTTTAAGGCCACAATCGAACACCGAACAACAAGAGGTATTGGTATTGGTCTGTTTTTGTGGCCAAGAGAGGGCAGAAACGTAATGTTGGACGGTCGCGTTTGACAACCTACAAGATTGGCCTGTTGTGTATATCGAACAATGAACTACCGATCTACAAGAGGTTGTGGCTTAACCCTTTACCAAACGCCAAATGTTCGACTGTACCAAATTGGAAGAGTTTGCAGACGACATTTCAAAGTGTGATGAAATTAGAAAGTAATCTTCTGATGAAGTGGAAAACATTGTCGGAAAATGACAAATTTATCCTTTACCAACATTGTTTTCCAGAGCCGTCTGCAACAAACTGGTCAAATGTCGTCATTGTTTGGTAATAGGATTAAGACAAGGACCACCACTGTTTTTGTCTTTGTGTTCGGTGACACAAAACTGTACCATAGGACAGTATGGTGTTATCTCGATGAATCCGCTTCGTATATCGAACATCGATTTACGAACGGTTCTGTCTATATGGTTACAGAAGTACCAAACTATAACAGAAATAATCAATGTCTGCATATTCATGCAGGTTTGGACTAAATCGCGTCATAGGACGTATATGTTGCCCTCCTTCGTGATATTTTCGTAACTTTCAGAGGCCAATTAACTCATGCTGTAGACGGAAAGAAGAAACGGGTCGGCTCCTCGCTGTCCATGGGTGGTCACTTGTTTGGTAGTGTATAACGGCAGTTCACAATTAATACAGTTCATTCATTGTAAATGGCCCCTGACTTTGATTGTATATGGTCTCACACCTCTGGTCGATAAGTAACGGTTTGAAATACCCTTTAGTTGAACCATTTTGGAAATTATTGTATGGTTTTTTAATTATATTTCTGGTGCATAGTTTTGCGAGTGGGAGATGCGCTGAACAAAAACACTGATGTGTTTTCTGATAGTCTTGCAATACTCTCGAAGCTTCTGTCCATTGACTACTGAAGACCTATCTACTTATCTGTTTGGAATAAGAGTTTAATGGACATATCTTGTTATTCGAAACAGAAATAAGTGGGAAAACCGGTCCTTACTCTAGTAGAGCTTTTGAAATATATCATTAAACATTGGAGTCCATGTGAAACAAAAATATAAAACCATTGACAATGAGATACAAGCTACAAATGGGTATCGAACCAGATATTTGTAATCTCCGACACTAACCGTTTATCTGTTCGGTCAATAATTGAGACAGACAGGTTCTCTAACCGAACACGGTATTTTTCTCACTGTTACACGCGATATAATATACTAACTAATAAGCTCTATAAGGGACTGAATCACGAACTTAACCCTTTCCCAAACACTGACGACATTTAACCGCTTTGTTGCAGACGACTCTGGAAATCATTGTGGGAAAAGGAGAAATTGCTCTATCAGAAGATTATTTTTTCCAGTTTCATTACATTTTGAGAAGTCGTCTGCAAACTCTTTCAATTTGAGACAGACGAAACTTTGGCGTTTGGTAAAGGGTTAATACATCCTACATTACGGTTTTGTCGCTGATTGTTGATGTGGGGGTAATGTGCGTTAGGGAGTAAAATCCCCACAAAGGAGCGAGTTCGGGTTTAATTTTGATATTCGAACATGAGGAAAGGCTATCAAATTGATTCGTTTGTTAAATTCGTGTCCCAAGGCTCCTCGCTGTCAATCGAACTCAAGTTATATCACGACAATAAACACCCCTATTCACTGTGATAGTAATAAGAACTATCGAATGTTATCTAATGGAAATTGTCGGTATAAGGTTTCTCGGTGAGCCAGTCAATATACAGTTTGGGAATGCAAAAGATTTGCCACGAACTTAACAAGAGAGCATTGTCTATGGAAGTCCCTTAATGGAATGAAATTCTTAAACCATTTTAATCAATAACGATTCTCAATTGAAGAGACAGAACGTGTATTTCACGAGCAACAACAAATTGCAGACAATGGAAGATGCTGCATGTCGCAGGGGTTTGAGGAGTTATAGAGTATTTTGAATACAAGAGTTTAAATTTCAAATACAAGTTTATATCTAAGATGGACGACATGTTGACCATTCATGAATGTTTACAGACAACTGCGAAGGAAAATAGATTTTTAAGGATACAATGTTTCCTGAACAGGGTCTAGAGAAAGGGTCGCATAGGTTTCTTGTACACGAATAATTTCAAGGAATCATTTTGATGCCAATCACACCTTTTTTGTTGAAAGTCATTAATGAGAAAAAACAAACATTAGACATTTGAAAAATGCGTCTAATTTTGAACTCTGAATTATTAGTACAAAACCTTCTTTTGGGTATCAAAGCATTCGCTGAGGAACCTATTCAACGTTTGTATCGACGTAGACTTTCGAACGTTTGTATGAACGGTATTTTGTCCGAGCCCGGAATAGGAAAACAATCTATTGTCTAAAACCAAACACATTATGATTGTATTTACATCATTGAATCCCACTTCGTTTTCTATGATCGACTTCAAGGTTTTGGTTCAATCAATATTTCAGCCAGCCAAGCTGTTTTGATTATTCTTAGTAAATAGCTTAGATACAACTATTGATTCCTGGTCAGGGATAAACAAGCTCAAAGGTTCGACACATTCGAATGCGAAAAGCATCTTGATCCAAAAAGATTCAAACATCTGTTAAACATTAGTTTGTATACTTAATGTTCAATTAATGTTCAATTAATCGCGAGAAACGCGTCAGTGAATGGGTTTGTATATCTGTTTCGGCGGCTGGAACTGGAATATAAAGTAATGTAAATACCTGTTAAGTAGTTAGAACATGTAAACTAGTACCAGCACAGAACACATTAAACTATTTCAAAATGGTTTTTGATCATTTACTTAAGTTAGACAAGCCTTACAAATGTACACAACAGTCCGAAAATCAACCATGAAATAATGTTAACTATACGATTGGTTTTACGAATCGATGGTCATTGTTTGCAATTTTCGATCGAATTGATTGGATGTATACACTATCTAATTTATTTGATTCGTATAAAACGTTTCGAAAATACCGATTTATACCAATGGCATCTATTGGAGGGAACATATAATATATATTGCAGATTATTATGAACGAAATTATCCATCACCATGGAAAGGACAGCTATTAGTTTTATTTAGGTACTTATAAGCCGAGTCTTTACTAGTTAATATACGTTCCTGTGATAAAGGGGTTTGGTGAAGGAAAATAAAGTTTTCAGGACGGATAAGTTTCTCAATAAGATCTTTTTCATAAAAACTGTATCCTTGCGGAAATCGAACCTGGGGTTTGTATTAATGTCGTATCACGTCAAGGAAGGAACTCCATCTAC